>VZTB01008041.1:55952-115959 GCA_013397245.1 Thryothorus ludovicianus | reverse complement strand
GGGGCGAGCCCTGCCCGCCGCTGCGGGAGTGCGGGCGGCAGCGGCGGCGCCGAGCGGGCTCTTCCCAGCGCGGTCCGGGTGAACCTTGTTCAGGCAGCACCTCCGGGGGCTCTCGGGCGCCTGCCGCTTCTCGGTGTTCTTCTTTTCCCGGACAGGACGGTGTGGCGGCAGAGACTCGGGAGTACTCGGGGGACGCTGATGTCCCGAGGAAGAAGGCTGTGGCCGCCAGCCGCAGCCCGCTTCGCTGAGGAGCGGGAGCTGCCATCGGAGGAACTGAAGTCGGGCAGGAGCCATGTGTCAGGCCCACCGCCTCACCGGCTGCAGCCACCCGGCTGGCTGGGGCTCCCGGCTGGGCACCGACGCCGACCTAGCAAATTTCAAAATGTTCCTCTCTGCCTTGAGTTTAGAGACTAAAGTGCAAACTTAGCCGAGTTTTTCAGGTTTTCCTTCCTTAAAATTGACATAATCTTGACCGAGAATATGAGATATATGAAAAGTCACTTCTGAAACAAAGCCTTTCAATTTACCAGTGCAACTGGTAAATATATTTTATATATATTTATATATCTGTAACAGGGATAACAATTACTTTGATTACTTACAAAAAGTCACGGGTTGCAGCTATATTGCATTCTGTGTATATGAAGAATATATTCAGGCATGGCGCTTATTTTGTGGTTGCTGTGTGGAGACATCCTGGCCATCTACTAACCTACTTTCCCCTCTGTTTGAGAATGACAGGAATAGATTACTAATGTTGGATTGCAGCTCTCTGCACAACACATATTACTAATTCTGTCTCTCCCTTTTAAAGTGACATCTGTCAAATTATCTAAGATCTTCACCTCCCACAAGTATACAGCATAGCTGGAAGTTTCCTTGCAATTTGGTATTAACTTAAAGTAAAAATTAGTATGTTTACTTGCTAAACAAGTCTGTTTCAGGGCATATATCTAGTAACAGGTATACCTTAAAAAATTTTTATTATTTTTATATATTTTATTTATTTATTTATTTTTCAGAGAGAAGTGATTTGATATTTCAACAAGGACTTGCTTTTAAGGACTTGATCTTAAAGACATCTCAGACTTTACATAAGCAAATTACATCAGGAAAATTCCAGTACTTGGGAATGAAGTAAAACAGTGCTTGTTCACTCTGACTGCAATATTAATACTTAGCAGCTAGTATAAAATATTCTTGCTAGGTTAAACCAGAAACATACTCATAATCCCACAATCCATATGATAGCATAAGTGAACATGCACCTCATTTCCTGATGAATACATCCTGCTGCAGCATGCTGCTTTTAAAATCTGCCAAGTAAAAAGCAGTAAGAGAAAGAAATTCTTTGTTTATGGCCATTTGCATCCACTTATTGCAATCCCCTGCTACCCTTACAAAGCCATACATAAGCAAGCATTCTTTCTTCCATTCTTTTGCTTACAAACTATTGCCTACAAATATTCCACTGACACAGTTGAGACTTCTTGTTTAAATAAAGCATTACTTGCTTTGATAAGGGGAACAGGACATGATGAAGAAGATCCCATTCATTACTTCCTCTGACAGACATGCAATTTAAATATTATAAAAATGCTAAAGTGTCTTTTATATTTTCAAGCATTAACACTATGAAAAAAAATGAGATTTTTGCCATCTCTTAATGTGTTAGACAACACCTCATTGAGGGACCAGGAGTAAGTGGGCACGTACTGCAGGACTTCCCAGCAGAGCACAGTACCTGCTGCAAAATACAGGTTGAGTGTGTTTTGTAACATGGTAGAGCTGTATCTCTAGGTTTCATGAGTTGTTGATGTAGAGACTGAAAGCAATGTGTGAATTATATAGATCCTCTCAAGATGATCCTCTCTTTAGTTCACAGAAAACCTACTCTGTTACTGAGTTAGAGCTGACACTGATTTTAATGTACCCCTTTATTTGTAAAGCCATGTTGCTTCAGTGTTACCAATTTAGGAGTATCATGGTAGGAGAAAACACCTCCCTTAGTACCTTTCAGAAATTTCAAATTACAAGAGACTTCCCTAATTAAATAGCATTGTAAATGCACATAATGCTTTTCCTTGAATGCCCCATCTTTATTTTGGAATAAAACTTTATGATCCAGTGGTCAGAGAGATGGCCCTTCTCACAGTGGTGACCAGTCAGCATCACCTGCCCAAAATGTTAAATACTAAATCCACCTCAAATAGTATTAAGTATTACTAATTATTATTTTTTTAAATCATAAAGGTTACATCTTTCTCTTTACCTTCTAGCTTTTAGGGAAAGAATAGTCTGCTATCAAGGTTTATGTGAACACTGCATACCATCAGCGTCAGGCATAACTTGAGGTAGTAGATATAGGGAAATCATCTTTCAGTGGGATTGCTCTGGCTAACAATGAATAAGGTGCCACACACCTACATGGGAAAACCTGATTCCAGGTGAAGCCCCAGGAAACTCATTTAGTTCTGCTAATTCATAAGGAAGAGGACCTCAAAACTCATATCAAACCAGAGAGGAGTGAAAAGCTTGCGTGCTGTTTTTTCTCATAAGAATGTGTCAAATGAAAGTTAGCAATCTTTATAGCAGTAGTAATTCTCTAATTGAGGACAGCTGAAGAACAGAAAAGCATAAGGAATTTTCCTTATTCCAAAGATTAAAAAAAAAAAGGTAAGCAACAAAATCCTGTGAAAGTTAAAATTGTAAGACCTTTCAATTTTGTCACTGAAATTATCTATAAAAAAACCTTTTATCACAGTAAGTTCACAATCTCTAGGAAGTAGGAGAAGTTAACTGGGAGATAGCAAAAGTAAGTGTTTAGTAAAAAGAATTAATGGTCTGAATAGTGACAATAAGGAAGATTACAGCAGGAGTGAATTTTTGGAGACATCTACATTGCATCTGTAAAGATTACGGTGAACTCAGGTTAAATGTCAATTATGAAATTTCCACATACATTCTTTAGAGAACAAACATTACACATAAAACCCAGAGTTTATCCCACATGTTCTTAAGGCAGAACATGCTGTGGCTGTGGTACAGGTTACAGAGATACGGCAGTTTCCTCCCTGTTCTGAGACCTTCATTGTTCATAGGCACCAAATACATTTTGGTGTCCTCATGAAAGATTTGTGTCTAACAACATCAAATAATACATATTCTTAATAACTGCATATAACTTACATCTCTTTTTCCCACCTAAGTCAATTTGCTATCAGCTGTCTAATGTTTCATGCAAGCAGCAGATACTGCAATACCACGGCGTAGCGACTGACCATACCATGATTATATGAATAACATATTTACATACAGGCTCCAAATAAGACCATTTTAAAATTATGTCAGCAATTGGAAAGAAAGCCTCCCATTCACAAGATGACTGGAAGAAGTAGAGGTAGAAGAGGAACTGGATTTAGCAGGCTGGTTCTTTTAGGAATTAAAGTCAAGGGTTATGAGAAATGACAATATCCTTGGAAAGTAGTAAACTATATGCTCTAAAATATATGCTTCCAAATTTAAATCAGTCTCTGTCAATTACAAATCAGGGAAATGCCAGGACACAGAAATCATTAGGGTCTTTACTTCTGATGCTTTTGGCATCTATTTTATATGTAGCTTTTTTCCATCTCCTTGGACTTGGCTCAAGACAATAGAGCAACTAAGACTTAGTATCCTTTGATTTATCCCCTCAATTATTTGTAATGCCAGTGAAAAAGAGGTTTCAAATTCTATGTTAGTTCCTTGTCAGCCTAGCAGTGGATAGTAGACTCAAAGCAGTATTTTCTTAAAGCAATTGCAGTATGCCTCACTGTATATTTGCCAATATTTATGAATTTTGTACGTGAAAATATGTACACACATGCACTCACCTACCCCATATATAGAAAGACCTACAAACATCCTATAACTATGCCAACACCAGCAGCCAATCTGATTTAACTAGCATAGTAGAAAAATAATCTTGCAACTAAATAGACACACTGGTATAGCAGCTTGTGTAGAAAATGCCAACATTATTTCATCATCAAAATGATGTATTTATGACATTTCTAGGTTAGATGTAATGTTATATGCTGCAAAAACATAACAGAAAAATATACTGTCTTCTGTCTTGGTGAAGGCTGGACGTTTGTAGCCGGAACACTCTGTCCTTCCTTCTCCTAACACAGCTGAGCACATGTTTGGGCCCTCCCTGGATCAGACCAGGCCAGTCTGGGTTGGGATAATGACTCGAATCTTCCAGTCTGTGTTCTGTAGGTCAGAAGATTCAGAATGCAGTTTTGGCACAACTACAAGGTAAAATGCCACGTGACTGTGACAGCAAGTGCATTGCTGTGATAAAACACCGTCTCAATTGGAACAGCTTCTGCACCTGTTTCTCACAAAGCAGTTCTATTTATGAGCAAATAGGAATGTTGCCATTGTGCTAACATTAATTTTAAAGTTTAGTTAAAGTTTTCTAAAACTGGTTTAGTGCAATAACACTTTTATAGGAAAAAGTTATTTTGAACTCAATTAAATCAATTTTGAGGCTCACTGAAACAGACCTGTATCCTTAAGCCATGTACTGCACTACATGCTTTACAAATTTTTAATATGGCATATGCTGGCAACTCTGAGTTGCAAGGTATCAAAAACATACATAAATAATATACTAGCAAAAATATCTTCCTTACCAGCTTATCAAGGTGCAGAGAAGCTAAAATGAAAACAATGTTATCACAGTAAGCCTGCATTTAAGAACTAGACACAAACACTGTGTAAACGCAGAACTATTTTTATCATTTATATAATTGTCACAAACTGCATTTATTATACCTTTAATATTATCATCATTAGTCAGATCCAGTTGTCCACTTCTGCTATAATGATTTTTGTTCCAAATCTCCAAGAAGCGTGCAAACAACTTCCTGTCCGACCAAACACAAAAATTAAATGGAATTTTGGGGGGGTTTTCACCCTAGAAATGTTCCTTTTGACTCCATCTTTAGCTACTTTGATTATTAGCTACATTCCAGTCAGAATCAAGGACAGTTTTACAATCTTCTTGTTTATAGCATTTTAACAAAAAAATAATTTGGTTTTAAATGTTCCGTGGTGAAGAAATAATAATTTTAAAAAATCTGAATGGATGCTACATTCATTTTCTTTCTCCTCATCTGTCTGTTTTCATTTTATTATGTTACTTTTCTTCCCGTGTCCTTTGCAATCTACTTGTCTGCTCTTCCCTGCAATTTTTTCTACACTCAGACTATTCCTTTTACAATGCTGCTCTCAGGTAAACAGGCCCCTCTTATCTGTCAGGCTTCCTCTCCATGTTTTTTTAAGCTCATGCTTTTCCACACATCTTTCATAGTTCTGTCTCACTCTTTACACCTTATATCTTCTTTCCTGAAGTATCTGTCTTGCCTGGAGCTTATTTTGTTGCCTTTGATTTTCAGCCATTAGAGACAGACAATGTTTGCAGAGAGCCACGTCTGTATGTGGTTTCCAATAGCAATGGGGCATGTTTTGATGCTTTTTTCAGGCAAAATTCTTACCTGTTTAGGGTTGTTGATTTGGGTTTTTTTTTTTGTAATTGTTGAACAAGGCCTTCAGATTTTGGCCACAAAACACCTGCAATAAGCCTGACAGATGATTAAACATTAGATACTACAGTAACAGTATTCTAATTACAGATTCTCTGCCTCTGTTCCCTTCTAGCTCCAGACAAGCTGCTCTGCTGCATGGTTCTGCAATGCCCCCTGTGCTGGGAACAGGGGAGCTGCTTTGCTCCAGCTGTTCTGTCACCCACTCTGTTCAGTGTCCTATCCCTCATTCTGTCCAAGCACACCTCCAAAAAAAAACGTAACAGCCCCACAGTCAGCAGATTTGGAACAACCTTTCTTTCAGGGTACTGAGATTTCAGGCAGTTCAGGAGATAAGAGAGGAAAGGCTGCTTTGCATATTTAGCTCATCAGTTAACGCTTCCTAAAGAGACAAAAGTGGAAGATGTAAATACGAAACTGATCACAAAACAATGAAACTAATGATGCCAAAGAAAGCATAGAGCGACAGAGAGAGTATGGCTTTCCAAAAGTGGATTTTTCTTTGCTTATGGAATGAATAGGTGGGTAAATCTTTTGGAAGAAATTCATAAGGAAATAGGACCATAGGAGAGGCAGCAGTTACTGAAAGAAGTGTATTAAAGGCACTAGAGAGAAAACTACCCTGCTGTAAAGTAAGCCTCGAAAGAGAGCAGCAAGGCTTCATCAGGAGCTATTTGGTTAACTGAAAAATAGGAAGGAATCATGCAAAACAGTGAAAACAAGAACCAAGGACTAAAAATGAGTTTAAAAAATAGTAAACTCACACAAGGAACAAAGGATGAAGGCTGAGAGGTTATATGAGTTCATCTAGGAAAGGACCTAAAAGCCAATAGAAGGTTACACACACACAAACTAAGGGAGACAAAGAAAAGTTCAAATCCAGTACCTAAGTAAAAGACAGCAAATAATGTGACACAAAGAATTCTGAAATATTCAAAGCTTATTAATATGTCTACAAAATATCTTCGTGTCAGACATGCAAAGCAATTCATTTAAACAAAGGCCTAAAACACACAGACCAGAAAAGGGAAGGAATGTGTTAAGCAATATTAAGAAATGGCAGTTTCCAATCCTGCTGACTTAAACATGTAGTTCAGAAAGCAGTGGATAAAGCCAGCCTCCCTGTACCCTTGTGTCTCCTGATTGCATTAGCCCAGAGCAAAAAGTATGACTGAAATTTATGGCTGGAATATTCATAACAATCTTCTGTGAGTTTTCCAATACCTGATATTAGGGTTTCATTTACATTGAAGTCCTTGTTGCCATAGAAGTCTCTCTATTTACCTTATTTTCACAAAATCTATAGAAATGTGGTATCTCTGAGACCACAACTAATCGGTCCAGTACAATTGAAGAGTAAGCAACAAGTTCAAAAGCCATGGTGTGGCCTGACTGGTCATATATGGGACTGTATAACTGTGTTTCCATAGGAAAATGTGCTAAAAATTACCCTGGATCACTTAAAAGATAAAATAATCTCTGTATGATGATTTGGGGATGGGAGCAGGGGGAGGGTGTTCTGGAGGAGGCTTTTGTTTTAGTTTGGGTTTTTTGAGAATTCATGAAGTGCAAGAAAGGTCCAAGAAGACTAGAAATGATGGAAATACTGCCTTAGGAAAAAAAATGCCATTGGCCTCTCATACATAACCATGCATCTCTGAGAGATCTGTCATAGATTATTAGGTAGTTAGTGTACAGGCATGAAGAGAACAATATTATAGAAAACAATTGGGTAGTAAGGCTTTAAAATGTAATCTTGGGATCATCATTGTGTCAAACCTCTCCAATTTCTTTCCCAGAAAGGGCAGCAGGCCTATTGAACAAGAAGGAAGCAATAAATGTGGTATTTGTACTTTAACAAGATTAGAGAGGACCCAAAGCCTTTAGTGGGGTCCTCCCTAATTTTGCCTGCAATACAAAAAATGGTGTAGACAAAGTCAAGTAACAGTTGACACACAAGTAGTTAAGTATTTCTCTCAAAAAGTATTTAACAGTTTCCTGACAGAGTAGGATGGCACTGCAGTAACATCCTTCAGGGACTTCTCATCCACCCTATTCTATTCAAATTTTCATTGAACAGTTTGGAAAACAGAAAAGGGAGTAAACTTGCAAAATTTGCAAAAAATCTGGAAGGAGGTTGCAAACACAGCTAAGCAGATCAGAGTGCAAAAATATTTAGATAATGTGAGAAACTACAATTGCAATAAGCTCATACTAGACAGACTGAAACTGACAAAAATAAAACAGAATATTAATATAACCAATGATGCTTTAACAAGGCAACAGGATTGCAAAGAAGGATAGGAAGGTCCAAGTGAATTTCAAACTAAATATCAGTCAACATAATGATACTGCAGAAAGGCATTTCACATTCCAAGATGTATTAGGAAGTGTACAGTATGTGAGATGCAGGACCTAATTATTTTGCAATGTTCAGTGCTGCTGAGGTCTCAGCTGGAGCGTTCTGTACAATTTTGGGCAATGCACTCCAAGAACAATTTCAACAATTTGGATGGAGTTGAAATGAAATCAAAAGAATGATATTTTGGGAATATGGCTTACAAGAAAAGGTTGAAGAAATGAGGCTTTGCTTCCTCAGAAAAAGAAGACTGGGTGGAAAATGCATAAAAGGTTGCATACAGAAAGTCATAGTCAACAGATCTTTGTACACACCTGAATTATAACAAGTAACTGCTTCATTTGCACTAAGGAAGAGTAGTCTAGATACAAAAAATTGAAACAACAAGAACAAAATCCTTTCAACTTAAAGTCTAGATTAGATGGAATAGATTTATGAGGTTGTGGAATCCCCTTCATTTGTGGTTTTTAACAGCAGCCTATACAAACATCTGTCAGGGATGACCTAGTTACCCATTTCCTGCCACAACAGGGATAGACTGGACCGCCGCTTGTTTTTTTTTCCACTCTAATGATTTCATGACTGGAGAACCTGTTTCATTTAACTTGGTTGCTACAGATTAAGCAGTACAACTGTTAAAACTGCGAAGCCAAGGCCATAGTAAAATAAAACAAACCTCCACATAAAAAAAAAAATAATTGAGAAAATAAAAAAAATAAAGAAACTAGCTTTAGCAATTTTAAACATATATGTGCCAAAAAGAATTATTCTTAATTAATTACATTATTTCTTAAATACAATTCTATTGTCCAAAACATACCTTTGGCAACCATTAAGAAGTCAAATTGAGATTTTCAATTCTTTTAAAATAACCAGGGTACTAATAGTTATTATGACATTAACATCATTATTTAAAGCAAAGTAATATCAATGATTTTCATCAAGAAAGAAGTGATAGGTGAAATACAGAAAAACAACTCACAGAAAATCTGTGAATGAAGCTCTGCCAGCACCTCAGGGATATGATGGTATTATAAACAAACTGCACAAAAGCTTTTCTCCTGCACTTAAGATGCTGTCATCAGAACCCTGTGTTTATCCACAGCAGCTTTAGGTATCACTGTTACCCATACTTAGATATTATCAAGCTGTGCAGACACACAGAGTGTCAAGCTATAGTTACAGTAGAGCTGATGACATTTCCATCCCAAGAACTCATGCAATCTCTATTAGAGAAACCAAAACATCATTTATGTTGAAATCTTTATGACTACTATTCAACTTTTAGATTATTTCTAAGAGTTAATTTTAAAAAATACATTTTTAACTTTTTCCATTTTTCATAACTCCCAAGAAGGTCTCTTCCATTTTTCTAAGCACAAAAAATTCTGTTCCAGAATAACATTTTAAATTATTTATTTGAAATCACTTGCCTAAAACTCTAAAATGGTTATGTTTTCAGACCAAGCTTGTAGTTCACAAAATGTACATAGCATAAGAAGGTTTTCAGTTGATTTAAACCCACCAATCAAGAATCCAACTCCTATTACTGTTCTGCAGTGGGAGGAAAGGAAACAAGTCAGTAAACCACAGACATCTGGTTCAAAATATGGAATGTGTGGCCAAAGGCTTTAGCAGGTTCTGTGTTACCAAGATCCCCATCAGCCTTTCCAAAATATGTGAACTGCCAGAACTACGCTAAATGGTAATTGATCCAAGATCAGTGTCATTCTTTCCCATTTCTGTAGACAGGTGTGTTTTATTCTCCATGCGTTTCCCAGACTCTGCTAGGTGCAAAAGGACTGTGAAAGAATTCACTAAAGCAGCAAGACAAGAAAGCAAAATGCTATTGCTCCACTTGGTGTATAACATTCATAAGACAACTGAGGAGATTAGCTTTAATTTCCAGTCTTAACATACAATTGCATGCTGGGTTTTTATAATGCAAAAATGTGAGCTGGAGGATATTGCAGGAACACTGACACACCAATGACTTTTCCATTTTCTGGATTAGATTTTTGATTGTCTTGCATGCCAAAATGTAGAGTTTTCTCCCCTTCCCAACCTGGTTTAAAGCACAAAGAAAAGAGATGAACTACATAATGTAAGAATTAGCATAACTGTTTGGGTAATGATAAGAAGAAAGTACAATAGTTGTGCCTGTAAAAGGAAGTTCTTATGCATGCAAAAAATCAAATGTATACAGCTGTGCAGTTTCTACTTACAAAGTAAAAGTCTGTGCTTATAAATATATGTTTTTGTGGCTGCAATGTATGTAGAATTGCTTCTTTTTAAACCAGCTCGAAGTGAAATTGAGTTTTAGGCCTTCCCATTTTTCTACCAGTATGGTATAATACTGCATACAGAATGAATGGCATCGTAAGGGAATTTTTTGTATCTCATCTCTTTTTTTCACCAAATTGTATTCCTAGACTGTTCCCAGCAGCTGTTCACCTAATTCATCAGCAAGAACCATATTCAACAAGATTATACGACTTTCATTTGTCCCCTTCAGAAATGCAGAAGAAGAGCAGAAAAGTAGAAGAGGTAAGAATGCAGTAAGTGAGCCTATAGGAAAACACAAAATTCCCAGAGTCCTGCAACTCAGTAAACTCTAGCTGTAGGCAAAACACCACAAACTGCCCTTTGATTTGCTAATTGGAATTTAGCTTTCCACACAGTCCCATTTTCTTTTAAGCACAAGAGACACTAGTGGTTCTTGAGAAAGAAGTTAAATGCCTGTCATACAGTTTTTCCTTGCTTACTTCAAGAACAAAGGGTTGAGACAGGCATAGAAAAAGCATCCAAGAGATTAGATAAACAAATAAAAATGCTTATGTATATATGTGCATGATGATAAGACAATTCCTATACATCTTTCCTTCTCCCCTTGCTGCAACACAGACAAAAGACAGTGTCAAGCCTGTTAGGCCTCCTCTCTTTCTCTTCTGCTACAGCTTTCAGTAGGCACATGGCTCATTAGTACCACAAGAAACAGGGATTTTGCAGTTCAAATGAATCACATGTTCTCGGGTGTAATCAATGGCTAAATTATAAAAAGAAAAGGTCATAAGTTAAGGACTGAAACTGCAAACAAACCCAGAAAGGAACAGCAGATGTTAAACATGCCACAATATGTAGAGATGACATTAACTCTTACCTGCATCTTACCAGAGAGGCTCGAAGATCAAACCAGACACATTCATCTCTTGCTTGTAATTTGCTGCATGGCAGTCCAGCAGTGCTGCAAACAAGTATTAACAATCACAACAAATACAGATGGGAAAGAATTCTGCACGTCCTTCAGCCAGTGCAGGATTTTTCATTTTCTATTTTTCTTTTCTTGGTTCAGTATCAAGCACTGAAGATTTTTACCGGTGGATCTGCAGCCCAGTAGCTCTCAATACACTGGAGTATTCTTCATTATGGTCTAGCTTTGCTGATTTTTCTAGAAGGCAGAAGAGGTTTTTTTGCTATACTCTCTCATTAGCCTTCTAATTCTCCAATAAGTACTAAGAGGGTTGGGTTCATAATTCTTGCCAATTTTAGTAGGAAGCAGTTACTGTCCACTAATAATAAATATTTATATTTGCAAAGTTGTTTTTTTCTGTTATGTTACATCTTGACCCATAGCTGTTCATTTCACAAACAATCCTTATTTGTTGCATATTTGTAAAAGTCAGTATCAGTATGCAGATATTGTAGCATATTTTGAGGATGTCCTGTTGCTGTCTGGATTGCTGTGCAATTTACATCCTCCATTATGACCCTATTTTGAGATATATTTCTCATCTATGCTATATTTCAATCCCCCTTTTTCAGACTGTCTCATATTTGTTGACCCTGTGCTGGTAATGAAGTGGCTCTAACTGAATGCTTTCAGTCTGGTCTGACAGATGTATGCCAGGATGCATCTAGTGTCATAGTTCATATATTAGAGAAAAAAGAAATCAAAACTGCATTGTCTGCAGCATTGATTAAGGGATAGCTTGAATCCCTAAGGCTTTTCAGAGCATACTGCTAAAGATATTCCCTGTCAAAATAGGGAAATTTAATCTATTGCACATAGAATAAAAAAACAAGTTCTGGACATATTCAGCACACAGCCTGAAACACACTAGCATGAAATAAGGCAATGAAGTGGTCTCACTGTGCCAAGCTGAGTATCTCAGGATGTTGACATCGAATACCACAGTGCAGAACTTTGCCCAGTCTTGAGTAAAATTTCCAGTACTTTCAGACAGTAAAAGTCCCCTCACACTACTGCTCTGTTTCCTTCTGGTTTGATATAAATAGTTCTTTTTCACTTTACTTTTTAGAAATTATTCAATTAAATTATTTTCTTGCTTTCTCAAGTTCTTTCTACCACGTACACACATTTCTTCAAATGTTTTCCAATTTGCAATCAAGAAACTTCAAGTTTCTCAGGGAGGATCATTGCAAAGAAATTCTGGGGTCATCTTTAGTATGAGTCTTGTTTTCTCTCTTAGAGTGACAGAAAAATTCCCTAACACAGACTACAGCCACTGCTGAGCTTAAAGCTACAAGGCACCCCTTGGTCTGAGAGTCAGCTGATTTTACATATGCAAACAAATATAGGCAGGTATAAACTGAATGACATCTCAGAGCCCCCTTCATTTGGAAGAGGCTGTTACACGAGGCACTGAAGCACCCATAATGGCTCTATTCCTGCATATATGTATAAGCTCAGCAGAAGGTGATCTCCATTGCCCTGGCAGGAGGCACTCAGACACTATTCAGAGACAGAGTGAGTGTTTCCATGTCATTAATCAAGCTGGTGACGAACGTTAATGCACTGATTGACAGGATGCTCACAGCAACTATCATTGGCTATGGATCATTCAATGTTATCCTCTTCCCATCATGTTGCATTCATGATGTGCTGGCAGAGGCTGTATTTTATACATTAACTTTCCTAGGAAGGCCTAACTCCACCATAGGAGTAAAACTGTGATCATCTGAAATCAGGAGCAAATCTCTCATTAGAATCATAGGCCTTTAGGAACACAAATTCCAGCTATTAACCTAGCATTAGAAATAGGGCTAGAATTTCACAGTAGGAGTTAGTAATCCTTTATTTATTCTCTTTCTCTCTCAGGAAAACTTATTTTCACTTTTGGAAAATATTTTATAACACTCAATACTGACACATAAAAAAGGATGTCTATCAGACTTGACCAGTAAAAGACAATGCATCTCATCTTCTGCCTTCCAAAGATAGATTCACCATTCACATTCATCTGTCATAGAAGCAACAGTGAAAGCAATGCCTGTCTCAGATGAAGGGATTCAGTCAATGTTTAAGGGTCTAGGGAGGCAAAGACATAGTTTGCTATTAGATTACTTTTCATGCATGTGTTTAATAAAGCTTACAGACCTCGGGAAGAGCCAAAATACTTCTTTCATTACCAAGAAAACTTAACCTTAAACCACTAAAATCAGTCATCAGACTCATACAGATGACTTTGTATACAATTTGCATTTTTTCCCCCAGAAAGTCCCACCTAATTTTCCTATCAGACAATTCCACTTCAGGTAGTAAGGGTAAGTGCCTAATAACACACAGGGCTCTTTTAGCTGCTTGCACGCTAACAACCAGTATAATTGTGCCTAGCTTTTCATTTCAAATGGAGACTACCTGCTTCCCATCATAATGGTCCTTCATTAGAGGACCTATTCCATCATGATTTATATGATACCTACACAAGTTCCCAACAGGAGTTGTACTTTGAATAATAAAGGTAACTTCTTTGTTCCATACAAATTTTGAGCCAATTCTATCTCCTTTTCACTTATTCTTGTCACTATTTTGATCTTCTTTTTGATGACAGTACCACAGTACACTCATAAATTCATATGCCAAGTTATTAAAAAGTTTTTAAAAATCCAAAGAAGTTATGAAGTATGCTGTAAAACTTGTTCCAAACTGAGTTTTTAGATTCTCACACATAAAGGGTAATCCATGGCCAATTGCAGATACTCATTTATTTACAACATTTAGACCCAAACAAAATAACAGCAAGACATTTCTGCACATTAGTTTCTTTTTTCCAATCTATTTTTTATGTATTTCTATATGGATTCCTGACCACACCTCAGGCATGCATCAAGCATCACAACTGCTATCTGTATAGTTCTGTGATTCCATGTGGAGCTGGGAAGAAGCAAATCAACTTTGTTTTGGGATTTTTATTTTGGTTTACACACAGATGCACACAAATATGGATACTTACGTTCCTTATCTGTAGTTTCTGAGAAAGAGCTGAACTGTTTCCAAACTGTCATGGTCAAGCTTTGCTCTTACTGCAGAAGGATCCATTGGTCTAGATGACCTATGTGTTATTTCTGAGCTTTAGTACATCTCTTAAGTACTTCAAATCTCTTCTTTGAGTGCCTAGAGAAAACAGAGCAGAATACTGATACCAGTTTATTATTCTTTGATTAAGCAGAGCAAAGAACAGAAGACAGATGAGCTGTATGGTCCATCTTTGAGAATACACAGCATTCTTCTGTCTT
Organism: Thryothorus ludovicianus; assembly: GCA_013397245.1. Classification (NCBI taxonomy): domain Eukaryota; kingdom Metazoa; phylum Chordata; class Aves; order Passeriformes; family Certhiidae; genus Thryothorus; species Thryothorus ludovicianus. The sequence continues at coordinate 101,469 of VZTB01008041.1, read as the reverse complement.
GGCTGCAAGTCTTCAGTGCCAAATTTACTGCTGTGCATGTTACCATATCCCCCTCACTCTAACCCAGCCATGAGCCAGCAATGAGTTAACGATGAGTGAGATGAGGAGATTATTCATCAGGGTAAGACAACTTCTTACACAGGTTCATAACCAGTACAGTTTAGCAGCTGTACTGAACTCAAGGATTGCAGCCATGGCATGCCTTTCTTTTTCTGATGGGACATGTACAAAATATCCAGGTTGCCTGAGAAGCCTTTGTTTGTATATGGCTTTAGTCAACTTTTATTATGGTGGTTATCTTATCCCTGTTAGTTAGTCCTGACATTTAGCAATAGCAAACTGTTTACTGGATAGTTTCTTGTCACAGGATTCAACAAAATGAAAGCAAAGATTTCATAGGGAATTTTTAGGAAAAAATACTATTTTTTTATAGAAGCTTTCACTTTTCAGTACTATCATTCCAAGCTCTAGCCCTTCTACTGTAATATGGTAAAGAGTAAGAGTAGCCCTTTTGACACGGAATGTTGCAGAGGAGTGGAAGAAAAAAATTACATCTGAGGACCAGAGTGCCATTAACTGAGGCTAACACACATTCAGAATAACTCAGGACATCCCAGACTCCAGCTGAAAGAGCAATTGCACTGTTATTGCTTGGTGCCCCTAAAGACAATGGGAGTGCAGAGTCCACAGAGACATTGGCTTTTCCCTGCTTTTCAGGATGAGAACCAAACCATCATCCTGCCTTAATGCAAACAAGTACCTACTGCTAGGAATAAACTCAAAAACGCTGCTTACAATCTGATGTGGCTAATGTTGAGTATATTAAATAGAGTATGGAATATCTATTCCCTATAATTGATTTGGGTATTTTTCCACAAAGAACTTTCTGAGTGTAATACAAAAACTAGATTCCTGTCTGATTTCAATATGATTTTGCTTTTGCATAAAAATCACAAATTCCAAAATCTTACAAGTCTCAAGCACCTTGTTAAATACTATCTTGTCCAAAAAGACTGTACAAGATACCTGAGAGATCTAGAAACAAAGGATGAAACAGGAGATTGAAATAGGTGTATTATTAAGAAGTCCCACATATGAAGCAAGATTTCTCTTACACTTTTAATACAGTATTTTGTGTAACCCACAAGGCAAAACTTCTTATAACCACTGTCTGCAGGAAGAATTTACTGTCAACATATACTGTACACTAAAGGAACAAAATTACCTCCACATTCACACCAACCCCACAGCTCCTTAAGACAATAATTTTCAAAATATCTTTGTTCAGTAAAATAAGCATTGTTTGAAGTTTCTTTATGGCAGACTAGTAGAATCAAAATGAAGGCAGACTTGCTCAGCATGCAAAGCATTTGTCTTCTTTTTAATTTCTCCCAGGAATGAAAAGTATATTCAGCTTTTCCTCCTTCAGCACCACACTCTGCCCTTGCAGATTACTGAAACATGAATCTGTGAAGGCAGCTTCAAGTAGAAGGATGTTTCTATGTATAGGAATGATGTTAAATTCCTGTCACTCTGAACATCCAAGTGAGATTGTTGTTAAAGCTGCTTCCAAAGGACCAAGAGAATTTGTGCCATTCAGTTCAATGACTTTCTTCACCTCTATTAGACTAAACATAAATGTAATATAGCCAAGCCAGATTCCAAAGGTTAGTCTTTCATTTAGGCAAAATACTGGAGATGCAAAACCTGTGTAGCATTTACAGGAATCTAGCATGGATTCAATAAACCAATTGAACATGAAAGGAACATCCTTTCTAAATGCAAATTATTCAGGTGCAATTTGAGTTCCTTAAAGGTTACTCTTCAGTTCCCTCTCCATGTCTAATAAATGAGAATGCAGAATAGTTTAGTTTCCTTTTTCAGAATTCTTCATATTAAGTCATTCTGCTGCTTCTGTGATGGGCCTTTTCTGTATTGAGCAGATACAGACTATGGACTGCTTCTTTTCCCTGACTACTGAACAGAACATTCCACATTAGTATTTCATTAAAGCATTTCTTTAAAAAAATAATTTAAAAAGCAGGTCTGACAACACAGCAATGTACAGATACACTCAAACTCCAGCATTTTTTTCTTTCCTTTTTGTTTTGCCAAAAGAGTTGATATTTTCCTATCTGGAAGCATAAAGCCATAAGTATCAAGAATGTTCTAGAAAATGTAGCCCAACAACCCTTGATATTACACTCATCAAAATGTCAACAGATTCCTGAAAAGGTATGCACAGTAGTCCTAGGTCTGACTATGAAATTTCTTCATTGTGAGATTTTGTCTTAAGTAAAGTCTGTAGCAAAACTTCTACTTTGTTCCGGAGGGTCAGAACAATATTTATTGTATCAAATTTGAGACAGGGTCATCCTGGGAATCACATGAAAGAAAACATGTCATATTATACTGGAAGTGTTATAATAGACATGTTCTTACTAAGAGGGACTTGATTTGTGCATAGCAATAGTCACTGACCAGTAAGCTGCTGTGGGCCCTTTGTGGCAAGGCACACTCATTAGTGAAATTCACAAGTATATTTTATCCCCAAACTTGTGGTTTTTATGGGAATTTAATTTCACCACAAGTCATGTGGCAGCATTGTCAGAATAAACAGAGATGAGTGAAACTGGATAAAGAAGCACTAGCAATTTTATGAACACAGTAAATATTTTGCATTTTCCATATGTTTGGGTTTTTTTTCATATAAGGTTCAAACAAGACATAATAACTGGTCACAAAATGTGAATAGTTTAAGCTGGAATTGTGGCTATATTTTAGACAAACAATAATTGAACTCCATATATCTGTCTCATGTCAGCAGTATTCTGTATTTTTTCAATTGTATTAAGGCCTGACTATTACATATTAATGGTAGAATACATGAAGTGACTAGTATTTGGAATGTTGTAGGTAGAAAATAGACAAATAACAGTAAATTTCAATTAAGAAAAAGAGATGTATCATAGTTTTCAGTCTGTGCAAAGACAGCACTCAAAATAAAGATAATTATATTAGAAACTAGTAATAGAGTCCCAAATGAATACCTTCAACATACCATGCATAACTGAAAGCAGGATTCAGTCTTCTCCAAAGCACATTAGGAAATGGGCTGGACAATAAACATTTACTGATTTTTCTACTAGTGGAATAAACCAGGACTTTCTTGTTTTCTTTATAACTATCACAGATAGCAGAAATACCTTTGTAGGTCACATAATAGGCATTTATCTTCTGGAGCCCAGAGACCTTGACTCCACCTACATGCTGAGAAACTCCATGAGATCAACAGACAAGGCGTTTATGGGTAGGGCCAGACCTTTCAGCACAAATGTCAGAAGAGTCCTCTGCCCTAGTTCAATCAAAAAAAGATTTCTTCTCATCATGCTTTCAAGAAGCCCTCTTTTGTTGTAAAACCATCTTAGTCTTATACCAGCTAGATGGAAACTGATGAAATTCAAGTATTTTCAAGATTTAATGAGTTCCTAATTTGTTGTGGCTTTATAACTCATGCATGGCCAACTAACTTTTAAAACCTCAAGCTTTGCCTGTTTTAAGCTCTCACAGAAAATGAGGGCACAGCCTCATTTTGAAGCTCACATCTTACAGTAAGGTAACGGCTGGTTTTGACTGATGAATCAGCTGCACATGAACTGCCACTGTACAAAAGCACTGCATGTTGGATGCAATGGCCAGAGCTTTATCACTTAACACAGCCACACGTTTTTTACATCCTGTTAAAGATTTCCGTTTCCAGCTATTTCACCTACAAAAAAAAAAAGGATCTTGAAACATACTGTGCATACTCAGGATGAAAGTTTGACACAAAGTTTAAGTTAAAAAAACTATTTTTCATCAAAACAGTCTTAACTCTGCTGCCATCCACTTACTGGAGTTACAAGGAGTTTTGCCCACTTGGACTGTAAGCAATGACGAAGCATGTGCTTCACCCAAAGCACAGCCAGGCACTGGAGCGCCCTGGGCCATACCTGGCCTGCCAGAACAATACCCACAGGACCTCACAGCTTGTTAGAGGACTCACTTTCCTGGAGGACCTTGGTGGCTGCCTGCTGCACACGCTCTGCAGCAGCAGATTGGAGCAGAGAGAGCCAGGGGTGAGTCTCTGGCTGAGGTCTGCCCCACCAGAGGCGCGGTGCTGCTGCCAGCAATGCACGTACTTAGCCAAACTGACAATGCTGCTGAGCAGGCAGCATTTCTCCCTCCCTGCCCCACATTTTCAGGTGGCAAAGCACTCAGCAAGCATCCCTTCAGCTAGGATCTATGCAGAAGGCACAGAATGCTGTCAAAAGGAAACATTGAACCACCAATGTAAAACCTTGCTGTACCAAGAATGAGCTTCTACTGCAGAGTACTGAATTATAGTAATTTATCTAAAGTGAAAGTGAAAATGCCTGTTTAAATTCTGTCATAGCATTTTGAATGTCAAAGGTCTTACTTTAGCAAAGTTTCCAAACAAACCAAGTGTGCAGAACTTCATCAGAAATTTAAAAAAAACCCACACCAATCTATGTACTGAATGTTAGAATAGTACACCAGCTGCAAGGGTGAATCTCTGATAATATTATCCAGTAATATTATTATCAAACAGACAATTTCAAGGCAGACTTCCACAAACTCCTTATTCCCTGAATATAATAGCTAAAACCCAATCAGAGTCAAAATTCACCCTAAGGCTTAATCTAAACTTCCTTCCTCAATTTAGGTTTCTCTTATGTCTTCTCCACTGAAGTCTACTTTTTCCACCTCCTCTGCATAGAGCAAACATACACAAGCTACTATGAGAGGGTTCTGTTGCTTATCAAAGACTGAAACTTATTGCTCTTCTATATTTCTTCAAATAATTTTAAAATTGATTTTTTTTGTCATAGAAACCATATCTCTTCAGGAGTACGTGTCATACAAGCACAGCTTTGATTTTAACACAAGCCTCTCAAGAATGAAATCATTCATGTCACCAATGCTGCATATGAGTGTCCATTGTTAGCAGATTAGAGCTTTAAATGTTCACCTCTATATTTAGAAACCAAAAACCAAATGGCCAGCTTTCCTGATGACTCAGCATCCATGCTGACTGCAGAAGAATGTGGATCCCCTGCAGGCCCCTTGCATAAAAGTGCTTAAAAAGTCCAAACGTGAAAGTTATGGCTTGTATACTTTTCCAGATTAAGAACAGAAAGATCTTTATTAACTTTTCTTTTACTACTCATTCCATACAACCATTTGTTTAAGGAAAAACTTCTAAGTAAACAACCTTTCTCTCTTGTCTTGTGTTAAATGTCTATTTAAAGAATTTCTTTTTTCTCATGCCTGGACCTTACTTTACTTGGATGCCAGCCAATTTCCATTTCTCTACCTCTCAGCTTGCTGATGTTCTCTACATTCTCATTTTATTTTTTATCCATACATATATACATACGTAATGTATGTGTATATATATATAATCTAAGCCTGTTAGGCTTATCGTTGGCAATAGCTGTTTTGTTGTGGTTTGCTTTGTTTTGTTTTTAAAAGAGGGAGCACTGAAACTCTCAGAGAGATAGAAAAGGCTGCTCTAGGCTACCCTGGGGAAAGTTTGCACGTTCATTGGTCATTTCACCAAAGCTGGGCATGAAAACCAAGAGGCCTGAAATCGTCATTGTTCATGTAGTTACACATGGATACATATGCATGTTTATATCAAACATTTTATTTATTCACTTAATGAATACAACCAATGATACTTATGTAATGTATACTTAAAATATCAAAGTAATACTTACTTACAGTCCACTTGAGACTCTCCAAAAGCTTTATCAAAATAAACCAGAAGGTAGTGTAGCTGAAAACAAGAATATAAAAATGATATAAAGTATCACAAGAATACATATGGCATACCTCTACTAAAAAAAATGGCTGGTAACACACCAGATAAAACTGCTGGATTCTTGATCTCATACAGGAAAGGAAAGTCCACCACAAAAAACCACTTAGCTAACATTTGTCTGCATTACCTTCACCTATCTGTGACTTCCAAAGAGTGTCATGTTTGCTTTCTTTTTTAATCTGGTTGACAAATTTAGAAAAAGGAAAATGAACAATTGGGAAAAAATGGAAGCCCAAAGCATAATATAAGTTTAGATTATATTGTTTTACTGGTATTTCCTTAGAATCACATACCATTGTGCAAAGTCTTTTGGTAATGAAATAACACAATGTCTGTGAAATATAAAAACATAGGAAAACATAAATATGCATTTTCATTTTCTGACAATGCATTTTAAAAAGCCATTTTTTCCTTTATTTTTTTTTTCCTAACTTCATGAACTTTGTTATTTTGGACTTCAAAGATCTTTTACGTTTAAGAATAATCATACTTTCTCACAGGAACTTTCTCAAATATTTGAGTGAAAAACAACAAATATAAGCATGTCTTAAGGATTTTATTACAAATCCCTTATCTTAATCAATCATACTTATCTGATTGGTTATTAAGTTTCATAAAATTTATTACCCACTACAGAATTTTGAAGGATAAAAAATTCTGAATATCCTACACAAAAATAAAAACATATATGTGAGCAAACCAAATTTCAGCCCTTAAACAAAGAGTAGCAAACAAAATATTTTTGTACTTGTATGCGAAATTTTGCAATTTTATCTTTACAGGAAGTATGAGGCCCTGTCATGGATTAACCCCTGCCAGCAACCAAGCACCACTGAGCTGCTGGCTCACTCCACTCTGGTGGAATGGGGAGAGTCAGGAGGGTAAAAGCAGGAGTTGAAGTAAGGACAGTTCAATAGGTAAAGCAAAAGCCATGCACGCAAGCAAAGCTAAAGAATGAATTCATTCACCACCTCCCACGGGCCAGCAGGTGCTCAGCCATCTCCAGGACAGCCAGGGCTCCAGCACACACCGGGGTGACTTGGGAATACAGACACTGCAACTCCAAATGTTTTCCCCAGATTTCTATGCTGAGCACGACACTCCATGGTTTGTAACACCCCTTTGGTCACTTGGTGCCATTGGCACTGTGTCCCCTCCCATATCCTCGTGGGACCCCAGCCCCAGCCTCTCACTGGCAAAGCAGTACAAGCAGAAGAGGCCTTGCAAGTGCAGCTCAGCAACAGCAAAAACATCTCTATATAACCAAACTGTTTTTAGCACAAACCTAAAACATAGCACCATACCAGCCACTGTAAAGAAAATTAACTCTACTCCAACCAAAACCAAAGCAGGCACCATTAATTTGGATTTCAATTGTAAGCAACGAATCAATATCTTGAGAAAGCTCTACAGACTTTAAGAGTCTTCTGGACTTAAACTGACATAAATGACATTGAAAATTTGGGTCAAAGATTCAATTGTTTTTTTTCTTTCAGATTAAACTCCGAGGCCTTTTACTAACATTGTTTCTAAGTAAAATAAATATTTACTGTTTCTGATACTCTGCCTCCAGGGAATTGATGAGAGAAGAAGAGTGTGATTTAGTAGTTTGTTAAATATCTTAAGTGATATAATAATGCTTGCATGTTTGTAGACTATGCACCATGCAGCTTCCTTTTCCATTTGCTTTCTTTTGCTATTAAAATAAATACATGTAAAAGAAAAAGAAACTAAACCCAAGGTTCTTGTTGATTATATTGACTCCTCATAAACTTTGGTAAAATAAAATGTAGACTTACTGCCAGGACAGGTTTTTTTGTTTTTTTTTCTTTCTTTGTATAAGCTAGCTCAGACTGTTTCTAATTTAAAAAGCAAGTCTTATTTCAGAGTTTGGTAACTATCACTGAGGATTTATTCAATTCACTAATATTCACCTGAATAAAAAGATAACATTTTTATCAAAAATAAGATAATGACTATCATAATTTGTATGTCAGAGAAAGCCATGGTCAGTGACAATGACAGCTTTTTCATATCATCTTTTCTTAACACAAACATCTCTGGTTGTTAGATTGCAAAAATTCAAAAGGGATTAAATGAATGATTTTGAACAGCATTGTGTGTTATCTTTGGGTTCAGCTCAGCCCATGTGTAAATATTGTCATTGAGAACTGCACCCATTTATGCCAGGGATTAACATGCCAGCACCTCTCTCTGTGAAATCATAGTTCCATGCTAAAAATGCAGCTTCTTTTTACTGCTGTTTTCTTTTCATTTTAAGTAAATGCATGTTTACCTACAGGCTGCACTGGTAGTTTGCAAGGAAAATTAAACCTGAAGTGAGCACAGAAGATTCAACTCTGCTCCACTTCAGAGTAAAAATTGTTTCTCTGAGGGATTGTCACCCACATGCAAGTGCTAGAGTGCATATCTCCTCCTGGAAATGCCTCACACTGCCTTTTCACTTCTCCACCCACTGCTCTTTCTCATGCTCTCACTGTTGAGTGTAATCAATGTCATTGGAAGCTAAGCTGCCCGATTCCTCAGAACAACATCTGACTACTGTGCTTAGTAGGGAATGTAGCAAGCAAAGCCATTTCAAATGGCAAAGCCTTTCCCAGCGTAAAATAAAAGACTAGTGGTAGGTTTGGATTCTCTAAGCCCATCTGCTAAATCCTACACTGCACAACCCTTTTATTCAAGTTCAAAGATGCACTCCTCCATTTAAAGAGCACTTGTTATAGCAGAAGGAAATGGAGGCTAGAGTGTGCCTGACACTAAAGAAAGAAAAAATTAGTGCTGGCTTTGCAATGAAACCCTCCAAGACAGCCAGTCTCAACCAAGTGTAATTAATCAATTGTAACTCCTATAGCAAACCAATTGTTTACATTCTTTGGCTTTTGGCTCGTTTACAGTCAGGAGTGATGGTGAACTGTGGCAAGACTGTTGTCTCTCTCCTGCTCTCTCAGAACTGTACTGAATTTGTCATTCCATATAAAACTTTTTAAGTGCTCTATGATTGCTACAGGACTACATGTTGCCAATTAGTATGTTCTCTATCTTTCTACCTTCTCCGCCTCTATCTATTTCTTAATTTGGTAACTGTGTCTACTAGACCTATTTTGTATTCTGGTGTATTCTTCAGCTCTACTGTTGAGCTGAATGCTGAGCAATGTTAGGATCTCACAAAAAAAAGGTTTTAGGTCTGTTATTTCATTTCTTTCTTTGGTTTTTTAATTGGAAGCTTTTAAAAATCTGGAACAGTAAATATGCAATATTTCTCATTCATAAATATAAAAATTAAAATGGAAAAATCTAATCCAACCGGTTTCTGGTTACTCAACAATCTCTTAGCCTTATGAACATTGTGATTCCTTGTTTTTATAGGGCATAGTGATAAATATACACAATGGAGATTTGTTGCCTGACAACTTGACTAATTTATCTTGCTTTGTGTATGATGTAAAGGTATAAGTTAGACCTTCTACATACTAGAACATAACATTATATGCCATTCTCACATTGTCTGTCATTCAATTCCCAAAACCATCTTCATATGAAAATTTCTAGACACATGAAAAAACTTCACTATCTATTTTTACTGCATCTTTTTTTTCTCACTGAAGAGGACACACTACAGAGAAGACTATACATCGGATTTATGCAGTAGCTATAGAGCATTCTATTTTTACATCATACTTAAAAATTTTAACATTTTGGTTGTTTTCATAACTAGCAGTATACACCAAGTCTATTTTTTTAATGAACTTAAAATTTCATTTAGTATCAAAACACAGAAATGCCTAGATTATTCTTAATCTAATTATTTATCAAATTGTATATGTCATCTGTGGGTTTTAGCCTTATTAAGCTAATTCACTTGCTTCCTTAATCTTTTGAGTTCCCTTCAAAATTGTAGCAACCTGATCAAAATATATCTTCTGAAAATAAGACTATCTTGTTGCTAACTTCTTTTCCACAGCAACAATTGACAAGATATCTTTAGCCAACAGTAAGTACACAAAGCTTCAAACCACAGATATTAGCTTTAATATTCTTGACGTACATTATACTTCAAATAAGCGAAATTTTCAGCCTCTTGGATAAGTGCTCCTCTGCAACCATAAATGTTTCAAAATAACAAAAACATATTCCATCTCTAAATTGCTGTGATCCCAGATGAAGCCTATTCTGCAATTTTTCTTTAAGTTTTATTTCTAGTTTATACAAATTCATTTTAGGTTCAGTTGAACAGATGCAAGTATAACAGAAACTAATATTGGGAGGCTCTTCACAATGATAATCTGCAGATATTGTCTTGATTTAAATGAGACATCATCAGCACACATGGAGTAAATTTAATTGTTCTACCTTGATTGCACACAATCAGGATACAGACATTTCTGTTATTCTCTGGTATTTGCTTCCCAGGAGGTTAGAAATGTAGCTTCTGTCACTATAGGGTTCTACTTGAAAGAAGGTGAAAACATTGTTCCCTAAGGAGGAAGCAAAAGCAGGTGTATCACACACTTGCCTGCACTGTTGAAAACATGTGCACATACAAAGTACAACAAATGAAACATTCCATCTTTTTAATACATTGAAATGCATTGTGCACATATGGATGGAAGAGAACATCTGTAATATTCCACTAAGACAAGAAAATACATTACCACTTGGGAGAATAAAAACTTTGAAGATAGGTCTTTCTGCCTTCAATCCTTATACTGATTGCTTTGCTTACCCAAATTTTACTCTATTTTTGTGAACAGTCTCCATTCTCTTCTCACCTCCACTATTTCATTTCATTCATTTCTAGGCCCAAGGTCCTCACCCACCCACACTGTATCCTGTTAGAAATCTTCTCCATAAACCATGCCCACAGTGTCCTGCTCCTCAGTTCCCTGTTCTGCATCTCACTTTTCTTGGTCAGTCTCTCCAAGATTCCTTCTCACCCTAGCTCCCAGAGGAAACACTCACTCCCTCTCTTGCCTTCCTTTGAGCTGCATCTTCATCTTTCTCCCCTCTTCAATGAATGGCTCTTGCTTCCAAATCAGGCAAGTTCTCCTTTTAATTGCTTGGTACTAGCAAAAGGTGAAGGACGGTCTCTCAACAGAGAAGTTTCCTTCTCAGCTCAAAGCCCAGTCCAGGCATGCCCTGCATGCAAGGAGGCACAGGTAAAATGAAAAACCTGCTAAGATGCCCATGGCAACCCACGTAGTTCTTACTGATAACGTAGGAAATGCAACTGCATATAGGAGACAACACTTGTCCAATTCTAGATGATTCTTAAGAGAAGGGAACTGGCACATAACTGATGTTAAAAACCCCTCGTGTCCAATCCTTGCTCCAAACGTGGAGAGAAGCTTACATTTACTGAAAGGCAAAGTGAACTGTATTATTAACAATAGCAGTGGTTAATATTTTTGCAACATGTGTACATGTTTTATTCTCCAGGTTGTTCAACCACCCATTACGAAGATGCTTTATGGAGAAGAAATGGTTTAGATATGAACTATTATCATAAACCTGTATTCAGGGATAGGTTGGATGGGACTTTGAGCAACCTGGTCTAGTGGAAGGTGTCCCTGCCTGCAGCACAGGGGTTGGAACTAGGGGTTGGATCTTTAAGGTTCCTTCCAACTCAAACCATTCTATGATTCTCTGACAATTTAAAAATACAGCCACCATCACTACATATCATTTAGCATCTATACAATTCATTGCACTCACAAAAAAAGAAAAAGCAATCTTCTGCTTTTCAGAAGGAAATAAAATTCCCTTTTTTCAATTCTAACAATAACTCAGCCAGCCAACTTTACTGCAAATCTTTGTGTATACAGCTCCTGGGGAAACTGCTTAGTTGTCCACTATGCATAGGAAAAAGAGGAAGCAAACCATATGTCAACAGATCAAAGAGCACACTGGAACACTGAGTAAAGTTCACACCACAAATGAAAATAAAGTAGCAAAATTTATGTTAAGTGATTTCCACTGTTGTTTAATACAAATTCTGGGGTTGTTTGCTATAAATTTTTAGTCATTATTAACTAGCAGAATCAGATTAGCTGTGCAGTTTCCAAGACAATAAACTTTTCCTCAGCATTATTAAGAGTTCTTCTCAGCATGATGAGCCTCCTCATCATGCCTGCATTTGGCTGTTCTCTTCAGATTCAATGGATTTGTGAATATGGCACAAGCACCTGCCTTAGTTTTACTAAGAAAAAGGCAACATTTTTTAATACCAGCCACCTGTTATTGACTGGATACTTTAAAATCAGTGTAGGAAAAAAAGTTGGTCACTTTCTTGACTATTTAACTGCTTCACAGTCAAACTAAGCAAGGTCTAAACCAGCAAGTACCATGTATGTTTGGGCAAAAAATACATAGTATTCATAAAGCAAGCCAAATGCAATGAAGCAAAACTCAGTTCTCTAATTGCCATTAGAAGCCATGCTTGAAACAATAAAAAAAAAACCTCCACAAAAAATTAAAGAAAATTTGCAATTACAAATTAAAATGTTTAGCATTTATAAAATGTGTAATTTTAGGTAGACATCTGATTAAAGATTCACCTTCATCTGTCAAAAGTGAAACTTTTTTGAATGTAGAAATGCATTTTTCTACATTAATAAACCAGTTTCTTTCCTCCAGAAATTAATTAATAATAAGCCATTATAAACTGTCTTTCCTATATAGATGTCCGAATCTCTTCTTCTTCTATTTCAGTAATCCTTCTTGCTTAATACAGATAATTTAAAAGCATTTTAAAAATACGTCTTTGATTAAGCTTTTTGAAAACTGAAATGTCATAGAGCAAAAATATAGAAAGTGCGATTCAGATTCAAAAGTTCTTATTGGGAATGATGCCTTTTTCCATATGCCCTTCTGTGAACCCTACAACTGTTCAGAACGTGGATATTCTACACTTAAAATAGTAGCTGATCTTATTACTTCCAAATCAGGCACCATTACTCTAAAAGAGGCAGCCAATACTGCAAATTGTGGAAGAGAAACAGCCGATCTTGCCTAAGGCCATTCAAAATTCAGGGTTTGTTTTTTTGTGATGTCACACTTCTGTTTAACTAACAACACAGCATATTAAAATCTTGCCAGAATCAATATATCCTCATGAGTGCCAAAGCAAACATTACATTAGCCTCTACAAATGGAAAATCTACGTCACACACATGAATAAGACTGCACGATGCTCAAGAACTTATCATCATCGCTGCCCTGGAAAATTCTACAAGTGAAAACGATTTGTGCTAGCTAAGAGCTATGTATATTCAGAAGTCATAATTAATAAAACAGAGTAGCAACATATTTCAAATATAAGGGGACATTTATTTATATTTTCTACAATGCTACAATCTCTTAGGGCTTTAAGAAACACATCTGTGTCTTAACGTGTGATTTATACCACAAGAGTTTTATTGCAGGTTACAATAATCCCATGGCTACCCAAAGCCTCCTAAGCATCTTAATTCATAAAACAGCTTCTTCCTCTGATGGGAGTTTCAAATATATCAAAAATGCAGGATCAGACCCCTTATTGCACCTCATGCTTGAAACACATCTGGGTTAAAGGGGATGAAGCTACCTGGCATCCCCATTTAGATAATTTAGAGTTGTCTTCCTAGAAGACCATCAGCTCTCCTTAGCTTAGCAACTAACAGCTCGCAAGAAGAACAGTGGACTGGGCTGTCTGCTGTGACACCCAGCAAAAAAAAAAGCAACAAAAGAGACTTGGAGTGTCACTGTATTAATGGCACTCAAAACTACATGTTTTTGATTACATGCATCCCATACCCTTCTTTCAACAAGAGATTAATTTTATTCATTCACCTGTTTCTTGTTCTCTCTTCCTTGTGGCAAAGAGATTTAAAATTGCATTTAAATAGTGAAGAGGCATAGTGGCATCTTTAAATATGAGCTCCACAGCCTCAGGATCATGTTCTACATTTGAAAATAGTGCTTGCAGCTGAGTTTTCTTCTTAAAAGAATTTGAGGTACTAATGTAATCCTGTCCTTACTTTATCCCCACCCAATCAACAAAAAAACCTTGTGTCTTTTTCTAATATACAATCCCTGAAAAATCAACCAATTTTTGTAAATAACAAAAATATCTCAGCTGCCAGGTAGATTACTACTCTAATGTGATCACATTACCCCATAACAATATTAATAAAATGCACTCAGGACTACTGTTTTTGCTCCTCCCTCTAGCGCATCTAATATATTGTAAAAATAATATTTGTATTTATCCAGACAACAATCCAATATTAACTGTTTGGTTTCAGAACTTTCTGGCATTTCAATAATACATGAAACATGTTCAGTTTACATCCTAGAGCACTTCAAAAGTAATTCATTGTATTTGAATAAGGCATGTTCCTTATGAGCATGTAGATGAAAGGTAAAGACTTCAGCATAGTAAATCAGTCACAGTGGAGGACAAAAGTCACTCAGTAATCTGATATGTATACATATCACATGCAGTTACAGTGAAATGATAGCTACATGAAAATCAGAAAAATATTTTTGTCTTCATTATTTATGCACCAAGAAATTTCCCTCCAAAGAGGAAATACAGTTGTAAGACACAGTGGTTGAAAAGGATGTGACTCAGAAATTAACACAGTGCCTGTAGTAACAGTGAGAACAGATATTCTGTTTCTCTAAATCTCTGAAACAACTATGCTTCAGACCAAAGCTTTTTACATACTGTCAATTTTAACAGGAATGAGATATATACTTATTGACTATTCATATTCAAGGGAGTAAAATAATGCCTGGTCACAGTTATGAAAAGATTATTGCATATAAAGCAGAAGTCAGAAATAGCCTTTTCTTTCCGCCAGTTTTTTCTCACACATGCATATTTACAAAGAAAAGAATGTCAGAGAAAGGCTTTCAGTTCAATACATTTATTGAATTTTTTATACTTTTCAGTGGCTAACACAACATTTACTGGATATATACGTACTTAAGCTTCCTTCAGTTTCTGAAGTTCAATTCTGTATTACATTTCTGGAGTACCATTATTTACAAGGTGGTTTTTGGTGGTTTCTTCAGGATTATGCAGGGATGGCAACGGCTTCTGGAATTTGCTTTGTATCCAAACTCGCTGCATTTTCACTTTTTTCTTTCTATTTACTTGTAATCGCCGATCAACTAAATTCTGTACTTCAGTTAATCCAGCCAAGTTGAACATGTTCCATACCTCGTCTATTTTTTTATATGAAGAATTATTGCAATTAAAAAAAAAAAGTCATTTGTAGAATGTCATGTAGTCATTTGTAATTATCAACCCGTAGTTCAACCAAAGATGGAAGTAAATCTGTTTTGCAATTTGAAAACTAAAGGACACTGCCTCTAGTAAGGCTCTTGTTAGAAATTCACTTTCACAGCTCTTGATTTGTATTGCAGTAAAAATTGTTATGTTGAGGCCCAAACCACATTAGTTATTACTCACAGCATCCACAGATACCCTTTCTTCACAGGGTTCAAGATGCCACAGTTGAATAAACAAATGCCTGTCATTTGGTCACTGTTCACGTATTATCGAGATAAAGCTATTTCCCCTGACAAATGACAATCCAGACTTTTATGCTCTGTATAGCTAAAGACTCTCCTTCCAAGCAGGTTTAACTCAATTTTATCAGAGAAATTATGTGCATGTTTAAATAATAAAATTTGAGCATACAATTACACACAGGATACTTAAAGAGAAATTTCCAGTGATGTCTGTAAGAAACATTGCAGGACCCCAAATGCAACAAGTGTGTACACCAAGGATATTATTTTCTTAAAACAGTTAGCTATGGGCTTTTTTTAAAGCAGGGAATTTTAAAAAAGGCAAATAAAACCTTTAAATATATGTTGTAAGATGAGCTTTCATAATCCAAATCACCTTGAGGAACACTCAACCCCTTCTATGAAACTATAACATTCCATACCTTTGGTAAAGAAATATACTCTGGTTCCATCTCCTCTTACATAAAAATTTTCTGACAAGCAATGACCTAAGAAATTAGAGCAGTAATAAAAAAGGACATGTCACATTTTTTTTCCAGAAAAAGCTAAAATGAACAGTGAACCACAAAGCCATTCAGGAATTACCTTTTTTAAAACGAAGTTGAGCTGTATCATATCTTCCGTAGTCTCGAAATAACAACATTCCTCCAGGTTTCAGCAGCTTAGCCAACCTATTTACAACCCCTTGCATCCTTAGGGAAGAGATGAGAGGCTGGTGAAGTTTGCAAACATAAGCAACCAAGTTTGCTGCCACAGACCAAAAAGGCAGCACCATCTAAGAATAAGAAACTGTTTAGGAACAGTAGTTGTGCACAGAATTA
This sequence comes from Thryothorus ludovicianus, assembly GCA_013397245.1. Classification (NCBI taxonomy): domain Eukaryota; kingdom Metazoa; phylum Chordata; class Aves; order Passeriformes; family Certhiidae; genus Thryothorus; species Thryothorus ludovicianus. The sequence goes on along the minus strand of VZTB01008041.1, from coordinate 85,221 downwards.
CAGCCTTGCCTATATAAACAGAAGTTTTGCACACACAGGAAGAAGTGTATATGCACAAAAAGTGAAAGTGCTCTGAGAAAATTCATCCAGCAGAGCTAGAAGATATTAATTATACTGCTTGAAGTAAGTTTAATACTTCCAATTCTGTAACCAGATTTTAGAGGTGCCTTCTAGCAGAATTGAAGTGTGTTAAAAATTGACTACAAGAGTAGCAATTACCAAAAACTAAACACAACAGCCTAGAGAGAAATTACTAAGTAACAATTTGCTGAATACAAATGTGTCCCTCTCACATGTATTTTCCATCTTTTCAAAGTACGTAAGTTCTACATCATGATTCCCTTGGTTTTCTTTTTCATTTCCCACTTTCAAAGTTTCCAGAAAATATGTATACTGAGCAAAATTAATCTGGATCACATTTTCCTTCATGCAGTCATTTTAATTCTATGAGATGGCAGTAATGATTAACACATCTTTGGAAAGTGGGTCCCACAACACAGGTAATTACAGGAAAATCTTTGTGTGTGCATACATACACATTCACACAAAAACATCCATGTCAGCCCTGGGGAAAAAAACTCCAACCCAAACCAAAAAACCAAAACCAACAATAACAACCGTCCCCCAAAACAAACAACAAAAAAGAAAACAAACAAAACAGGAAATCAACCACAAAAACATCAAATGTATTCTTAAAAGACTAAAAGGAAAAGATCCACAGAAATTCTGACAGATCTGATTACTGCTTCTACAGGTACAGTGACTGAATGAATCACTGTTGTCCAAGTTCCTTCTGGCAGCATCACTGGAGTTATGGAGATCTGAAGTCTCCTGATTGACTTGTTTTTGAAACCTGGACCCCAGCTTTGTGTGACTCGTGCTCATCATGAATAAACAGAAAGGAGAACTATCATATACAGTGAAGGTTCTGTATAAAGCTGATCACTGGTAGCAGGGAAACAGTTCCCAGACTTTGGCAAATACTGTTCTCTACGCCAAGCCCATTTTGATGACGTTCTTGAAGTAATAAATACATTTTCACACAAACAGCATGTATTTCCCTTCACATAACCTAGTCAGAGTCAAGAAGTTTCAGTTACATGCCCTCTTTTACATTTCTTGCATTTAAAAAGGGCATTTTCACCATGAGCCAACCTTAACAGTCATAAAATTTGGTTCATTAGACATCGAGAGGCATTAGCAAAGGATAACAGTACCCAACATAACATCATACATGAAAATAAGATCAAATGTTCTTAATCCAAATGAGTTATAAAATATAGATGCATTTTAGTTTAAAAGGGCTGTATGTAACCATTTGAATGTGGCTAAATCAGCAATCTAAGGCTAACAACATATTGTGAGGTGTTAAATCATGAACGTTTGGTTTCAATCACTAAAAATAACTTCCTTCTAGAAGACCGTCAGTCTGGTTTTTTAATTTCCCTTTTTTTTGAATCTGTCCCTTCTAATAGAGATGTACCTAATACCCCTTGTATTATGATGGAGACCAGCAACTCACTAATTATAATTAGCCTGACCAGCTTTTCTCTTGAAGCCTGAAAATGGTAAATAGCATTTAAAATACCTTATATATGCTGTAGTTTATTAAGTAACAAAGATTCATCATCTTCTTTTCCTATTATTGAAAATCTTCAGTTTAAAAAGAGATTTAACCCATTTGCTTTGCCCTTTAGTCTTCATTTACCTGTCAGGATGAATAGTAGAGAGCACAAAGACAAGGAGAATGACATCCAGGATCTCATCTGGAAAAGGATAGGGTAAAGCATCATCACACACATCATGAACAAAGGCAGAACACCAGGCTGAATTGTAGGACGAATGTGACTGTCAGGAAAAAGATGAAAAGAGGCACAGAGAGAACAGTAGTAGTTAATACGTTTACTGTGACTCAAGAAACATTTTTTCTTCAATTATTCTGCATTGTAAAACATCTCATATAAAAGCCTATTCTGTCCAGTATCTTACTCAAGCTGAGAAGCAAGCTCACTGATGGTATTCATTCCTCTCTGCATATAGTATGACTTTGTTCTTTGGAATATTGAAAACTTCAGTTAAAAGTTGTCAAAGCCATCACATTCTTTTTCATGAACATGGCTTCCTGGCAGCCTCCTGAATTACAGGCTTGTAAGATACTCTAAAGTGAGTGCATGAATTACCTTTACCAGCTCCACTGCTCCTGAAGCAAAATCACAACAGTATAGAAAGGTTCCAGGTGTATTGCTAGGAAAACAAAAGCAACATCAGTTAGAAAATTATTAATGTATAAGATGAAAGTCTACATCAGTGTTCATGAAACTTCAGAGGGTTCTCTGGGGTTCTCCACAGGTTTGATTAAGCACGCCTCATTGATGTCTAGCCCATGGAAAGCCACATAGGTTGTAATGAAGCAATAGGGCAGGCAAATTCATAAGAACACCAACAGACAGTTAGTACAAAAAGAACGATAGCCTTGCCAGGGAGGAAGCAAAAAGGAAAAGAAAAAAGGTCACAGAGAGCTGTCAGAACTGGTGACAATGTCCCGGTGCTGTAATGTATAAATGCACATTAATAGGTCACATTTTCTTACGGGAGCACTGCATTATTAGCCCATGCATGCAGTTTAATTAGCAGTATCATTTGGGCAGGGATGGAGAGTTGCAAAAGTCATCTAGTTCTGTAGAAGTTTGGGCTTCCATGTATCACCTTGCTGTTCCTTTGATTCGATTAAACATTATTGTTATTGTACTACATTATCTCCTTTGTTTTCCAGCTAGGATGAATAAGAATTTCCTGTAGCACTGTTTTCCCTTCTCTTCCCATCCAAGATTCAGCCAGCTGCAAATTTCCATGTACCATCAGATATTAGTAATTCTAGTAACTCTGAAAGATAAACTGAGAAAGCTACTCAAAACCTACTGAGAGATCAACTCATGATCAATTTAATTAATTAAAAATATATGTAAGATTTTGGATAAATGGCTTCTTTAGAAGGGAATCAAACCCGGCTAGTGTCTGTAAGATCTCAGCTTACAGTATACACAGCTTTCTGAAGGCTCAACAGGAGAATGCTCCTGGAAAAAATATTCTCCATGCTTGTTGCTAAGCAAAACCTTGATCAGCTCTGGGACCACCATGAGAATTGATGAATTTACATATTTATTGTGAATGAGGACAAGCAGTCAGGCTTTGGACCCTGTCAGTCCAGTGGGAAAGATGAAGCTGGTTACCTAACAGGCTTGTTAGAATGTTGTTTGGTTTTTTTTGTTTGTTTGTTTTTGGGTTTTTTTTAGAGCAGAATAGGAACTATGTAGAAAGTCCACTTCTGACAAAGCCATGGTTTGATCTGGATGGTATTTTCATGACACACTATATTAAAAAGCACTAACTTAATTTTAAGGGAGGCAGGGGGAAGAGGTTTAAGAGTTATATTATTAACCTTAGTGAAATTTTCTTTTGTAGCCAGGGTACACTGGCTTGACACTGGCTTGATTTTATATGCATATAATTGTATGCATATAGATACATTATTTTATATGCATGTAATTTCCAGAATGGCAATTTTTATATTATTACATGCAGACTAAAACCAACTGTTCTACAATGCCAAGCCTGCTTAGAGATAAGCCATCTTTCCATTAGGTCATATACAAGACAAACAAGAAAGTTGTTCAATGTATCAACCAATTCGATTGACTGAAGGAATTTACATATGAATAGAGGTCTCCAGGAAAAATACCTAATGAGTAGATTCTTAATTATCAGAAATGCCAATCTATGACTAATGCCCCTTGTGAGGAAAACACAAAAGTTTGTCTCATGATATCTTCTCCTGTATTAGGGTTGCTTTCAAAGTTTTCCTATGAAACCAGGCTCTCCTTTCACTACATGCTGTCTAAAGCAAAGCATTGTCTGTGGGATGAAGAAGCACTGCTAACACTTAGGGATTTCATGTATGACCCTGGTGCATCACTCAATTCTTCCTGCCGTGTTTCCATATCAGCAAAATTGAGTATTTTTGTATAATGGTGATACTAGCAATCAGAATTCATTGATAGAATAATGATTGTGTTGTTCAAAAGCTCTTAAAGGCATGAATAAAAAAATCTATTTCAACCCTGCAAACATACATAGCCTTTCTGATAAAACCTTCCTGCCTACATGGATGGGAGGACAAGCTGTCATAACAGATTTTTCTAAAACTGGAAGCTAAGTGGATTAAGATGTTTCAATGAATTAAGTAATGTGATACAGGATTTGTGCCTTGACACTAAAACCACAAGTAATGTGACAAATATACCAGCCAATTCAGAAAAAGTAGAACTCCTTTCCAGTAGATCATATGCCATTATCTACAGTCTCTATAATTTTCACCTTTTGAAGAGATACCTGGTAGTTTTACAGTGATCTGTAAGACAAGAGAATATTTCACCTGCCTGAGATCAACTACAGGATATCAGCCTGAATGCCCCTAAAGACAAACTGTCAGCAAATAGGATCCCTCAAGACCAGGGTGGAACAATATGAAGAGTACCCTATACTGATGCTACCAACATTATTTGTGGCCTGACACACTAAGAATCTTAGGGCTGTAAAATGGTTCACTCAACACTTTCTGCAGATCTAATCCAGCACCAACATTTGATGAAAATGAAGATGTGAATACAACATTCATATTTGGAAACTCAACACTATGTACCATAGGACTTTCAGAATAGGAAAGACACTGTTTCCAGCTCCACAACCAACCTAAAATCAGAAGAGAAAGATAAAGTTAAAATAAATGAGCAAATAAAACATTTGTTATTTTTGTCTTAAATTAGTTGGGTGGTAGGACCCATTAAACTTGAAGATATGTTGGACAGAAAAGGTATAATCAGTTCACACCACAATTCTCAAATCATTTATATTACCACATTTCTCCCCAAAGTATTTCTAAAGTTGAGAGAATCTGTCTCTGAAACTGTAAAAGAAAATGCAACATTCTTGTCCAATTTCACCATTTGGCAAGAATGCAGCAAGTACCTGCACTTTTAGACAAGCACTTAAATTCACACCTTTCCTTAGGAAATAAGAAACCGGACTTTCAGTGAAGATGGAATCTGGCAATCTAGCCCTATTCTGATTTGGGAAAAACTTTAAAGGGAATACCAAGTCCAGATTTAGGTTTCTCTGAAAGTTTCTGCCATAAATGAACACAGTATGTAAAATTCAAAGGCTTACTTTCTTGATACTTAGCAAGGGTCTTTATCAGATTTTTGAGTAATTAAGTGGAGCTCTATGACAGGCAGAGCATTTGTAGTGCATTACCTCTAATATTCGGTGAGTGGCATCACAACCAGGGAAGGATTCTACCTTACCAAGTTCTTCTCCACAGTTTTTACCTTGAGGATTGTCAGTAAGAGCTTTCACTTGATTTTTATTATATACATATCCTTGCACAGCAGTAGAATCACCTCCATAATTTTTCTTCAAGCATTTTTCTCCTTCTTCAAACATTCCATTTTTGAGTGAAAAACTGTTGTCACGATTTATTTTTGTGTGTTCTGAAGATATTTTTTCTGTCTTGAACCCTTGTCTCCTTTTTTCTGGAAGAATTTCTGGAAACTCCAGAAACAGCCAATTGCGATCTTTGAAAAAGTTATTTTTATGCATCTTGTAAAATTCATTCCAATATTTACTGGCTTCTCTCTCATATTTATCTGAAAGTAAAACAGAACAAAACCCTGGTGAATATGAGCTTAGCAAGAAAATACTCTGAAGCAACATATAATTTGGACCTCAAATATACAGTTTAAAAATCCAGAGTTTCACACATTGTACATTTAAATTAAAACATATGGATTTTGCGTCTCACCTCAACTTGTACTCAAAATAACTTCTACAAAGGTCACTTAGAAAGGGGTACACAGGCTTACTGCTTTTTTTAAAAAAATGTAGTGACATCATAGAACACCACCCTCAAAATACATCATCTGAAGATTCTGAGACAAGCTTTCATGTCTCAAATTATAAAAACAATGCATCTTTTCAATTATTTAAGAAATAGTACATTGAAGTTCTTTCATGCTTTATGAAATTCTGTAATCAATTGCAAATTTGTTGGTACCTCATCACCCCTTAAAAATATAATTCCAGTTCTGTGAACTGGACTGATAAATGCTGCTGCATAGCAAATAGATAGTAATTCATACTTAACCATTCAAGAATACAGAAGGAAAATACTTGCTTTCTTATTTTCAAAACACTTCAGAGTCTTACAACAGACCTTTGTGTTCACTGCTAATTCACACAACATTCTGAGTGTTAGAATGTCAAAGAGTAGGACCAGAAGGGATTTCACACAGTCAGGGAATTCATATCCCTTCTCCACAAAAATCTGTCCAACTTATTCTTAAAATACCACCTTCCACATACAACTTTCTTCAGTAATATATCATAGTCCTTAATTTTCTACACAGTTAGAAACTTTTTCCACTACCTAACTAAAAACTTCAATCTTGTAATTAGGTTGAGCAATTCTTGTCCCAGCTAGAGCTCAGGCAGACAAAGCAAAGATTACTCTCTTTTCTCTTTGCAACACTTATTTACATATTTGAAATATTTTACTATGCCTCCATAAAGAATCTCTTTTCTAGCTGTTTAAACCTAACTCTTTTATTTTTGATTTTTAGATTCCAATAATTTCAATTTTTCTTCTCTAGATTCTCTCCAATTGATTTACTACTTTTGAGTGTTGAATTCTGGCAAAACATTATCATTACAGAGCAAAAGGAGTATTTTAGGAGGCTTACAGGTTGTAATCCTGCTTATAACTCCCAGCTTGCCATTTTGCAACAGCATGACACTGCTGATTCAGCTAGTGATTCACCACAACTCTCAGATCTTCTTCTGCAAAATGACTACCAAGCCAATTGTTCCAAAACCTAGGGGTTTTTTTCTCAAGGAATTATTCTGAAGAAATCGGCACTCATTTTCAGCAAATTTATATATTTCAGATTTTTTTTTTCCACTGCTTGTTCAGATCTTTCTGAATCTTAATCCTGTCCTTCACCATACCTGAAACATTTCTTCACTTAACATCATCTTCAAGTCTCTAATTTCCTGAGGTCATTAATGAAAATATCAAGAGAACTGGACACAGAATAAAACCCTCCTCTGGCCAGCACAGCCTTCCATTCTGAAAGGATCTCTCTGGGCATTCATTCACCCAAAAGCAGTTTCATTAGCTCTCGCTTGCCTAACTTGCTTATGAAAATGTCAAGTAAAGCAAGTCAGGAGCCTGACTAAGGATAAACTTCAGGACGTCTGCTGCTTTTCCCTTATCCCCAGGGCTTGTAACCTCCTCCAAGAAGGAAATTAGCTTGATTTTACATGATTTATTCTTGAAAAAAAATATTTGTTGGCCAGTATTCATCTCCTTTGTTCTTCTGAACCCAAGCAAGCTCTGGATGTACTCTTCCAGTATTTTTCCAGGAACTGAAACTAATTATCTGACTTCTTTTTTTCCCACCTCCTTTTTAAAAAAGCAAATATTCTCTTTTCTGCTTTTCCACTCATGCATGTTCTCTATGGATGTACTTTATAACCTGTTCTCAGTTTAGGAACAAAATCTTTCCTCTTTTTCACTAGCACTAATTGTGCTAGCCACTGGACTGGAGCTAGCTAACCCTTTCAAGGGAAGGCTGATAAAAAGATAAGAATTACAGCTTTTCAATGTTCTTTTGTTAATGGTTTTCCCTTCCTTATCCCTCCTAAGTACCAAATCAAATCTTTTTTCTTGCTTTTTTCCCCCTATTTTCCAAAGCATTTGCAGAACTATCTTGATACTCCTGACATCTCTTGCTGCAAAAGTGTACCTCGTATAATGTGTTGCCTTTCTTAATCATTCTCACTCACACCAACTCATTAATTCTTTTAATATAAATGCACAAAGTAAATGTACAGTGCACTTCTCCTACTACTCCCTTTAAATCTTAACATATTATTTCCTAAATTGCTACAGCTTTTCAGAGATAAACAAGGCTGAGAATTATCATTAGAGGCACAGACAGGCAGTGGGAAGTGGTAAGGAGGTGGCAGAATGCCTTGTCCTAGAAATCTGCATAATGTTTTAAAATTAACATTTAATACATCCAATTGTATTATTAAAGGGCAAGACCCAGCCACATAATTGTAATTGTGCAGGCCTGTTTTATATAAAAGTTCAGAGTTGATTGAGGTTATATATATATCAGATTCCAATAGTTTAAGTTGAACATTTACAGATTTCTCAGCTTCAGTACAAAAATCAAAAGGTTCTTTAATTATTATCACCCCTTGTTATAGTCACCATTTTCCTACAAGTCTGCTCAGAACCATTGTACTTAAATTCATATCAAGTTTTCCAGATTTCAGAATTGAAGGAAAGCAATAGCTAAAGTCAGCCTTTCAAACTATGTTAGTATGGAATGACATGGGTTCAAGTGAAGGAACACTTCACTTTGTATTGTTGAACTGATAATTTCTGCATCTATATGTAATAAGATGCATGCAGTACTATCAAATTTTTATTTCATTTTGTGTATTTAATTAGCCTATCACCAAAATTTTCCAAAGCATGTAAAAGAAATCACATAATTAAAAAATAAATAGACTTCTAAGGAAAAAAACAAAAAACAAAAAAACCCAACCAAACAAAAAGAAACAAGCAACAAAATAAAAACAAAAAACAACAATAACAAAAGAACACTCACCAACCAACCACAACAACAAAAATTTTAAAAATTAAAAACAAAAAAAAGACTTATACTTTGTCAATCAGTTTTTCTCCATAACAGGATCTTCTACTGCTAGCAAGCATGCCTGAGAAGAAACTGTACATGCTAATAAGCAGATCAAATTCCTAAAGGCAGTATCATGAGTTCATTCAGTTTAACTTCTCTTCCTTTAAAAAGGCTCACCAGAGTCCTTCTACTTTAGTGATATAACAGCACTGTTGAAATCTGTCTTTTTTCCCCCTACTGTGGTTTTCAAGGCCCCAAGATAACCTGCTCATTAGCCTTGGTCTAGCTCATTGTTTACACAAATAGGCCAAAATGTACTTCCACTTACAGAATGAAGCTGAAGCTTTCTGAAGGAACATTATCAGCATGCTCACCTATTCAAGTTCTAAACAGAGGGGCATTCATAGGAAATGTCCTTGGATTCTTGTGTTTCATGGCAATAGACAAATGCCTGATTATTCCATTTCTCACCAGCACAAACTAACTTCTAATTGATTGTAGATGAAGAATGAAAGGTTCCATGAGCCACATGGTCACACAGCTTACTTTTCAATTATCAGCTCTTTTTCAGCTTTTGATCAGCTTTATAAATGAAATGAAGATATTAGATGTCATTTTGAAAAACAAACTTACTCCTGTATGTAGATAAAGAATGTGAGAGCTAACAGAGAAATGCAGGTTGACAATCTTAGAGTATTCAAGGCGATGAAGGGTACACAATGCAAGGCACATTCTCAGGTAATTGAAATAAACTCCAACATGTGCCTTAGTTACACCAAGGCATAGGATCATAATGACACAATCTGACAGATTCACAACTTGCTAAGTAAACTGAGGCACAGGACATCCAAGTAATCTGTTTCTAACAGAACAATAAATTAAGAATCCAGTCTTCTATGCTACTATCTAGTTGATATTCCAGCTTTAGCATTCATAACTACCCCAGAGTTTAGTCTGTGGGTTAGTTTGCCAGTTTGAACCTAGAGCTATCACTCTTCAGAAACCCAGAACACATTAAATTTCCCTTCTGAAGACAGGCACAACTCCTCAATCCCTTACAGAGCAGACTGTGCAGGAGGAGTTGTAACACCTTCCACACAAAGTGAACACATTGGTTCCTGAGACACTCCCAGCTCAGCCTGGCAAAGGCAGCAAGCTGGGACCAGCTGGGACCACTGCAACTTTCATGGCATTTAACCAAAATACAGTGCAGTGTACAAACACAGGCTCTCTAAATAGTTCACAAATTACTAAAAAGCAGTTGAATATTTTACACGGGAATTTTCATCCCCAGCACCCCTGCTGAATGCAAATTCATTCCCTTTGAGTTTGTAAAAGGCTGTGTAGTAGAAGTTGTATTCTGGAGGACTGCAAGAGGGGTCAGAACAACTGCACTATACTGATGCACTCGTTTTACAAAGAGTCTCTTGCCACTCTAACTGTAAAATTCAAATAAGTAACTTTATTGTTAGAAAAGCACACTGTGACATCATCAGAGGAAAGAAAGGGAAAACAACCAAAAGCAAATGAAAAAATTTAGACAAAAGAATGTAGAAGTAAAAGTGCTCCTGAATTCTACAGCACCTTCAAATGTTTTAATAAAGAGCAATAAAATAAGAATTTTTATACAATTTGAAATTGTTACCTTGGTCTTCTGATTGAACTTTTGCAAGAGAGTTCTCTGTTGCTTTTTTCTTGGCGTTCTCCTCTTCTTCTTGTGACCATTGCATGTGGTCCCTGTAGAAGGCAGTTGAAGCACCAGCTTTTCAGTAGGGTTTTTCATAATATTTTTTCCCAGGAAAAATATTAGCTACACTGTCTCAAATAACCTTTTTTTACTTTTTGAATCCAAGCAAATGACCAATGAGACTGACAGTTAAAACCTAAGTTTCAGTGTATGACAGATAAAAATTAATTACTGATTAGGTAAAAGTCAAGTGATCAAGAAACATGTCCCAAATGCAACGAGACTGAAGTAGAATGTATTTCTTTTATTAATAACAGGATTATATATATCTTGCAAATTGAGAGTGTTTGCAGGAGTGTATTTTGAGTATCCCATTAGAACTGTATTTAGCTGAATACAATAATAGACCTACGAACAAACATCCTAATGCAAGAAACATTCCACATTAGGAGTGCTTATGATGAGGAACTAAAGACTAGCAAAGAAAACAGCTGTTCTGAGGGAGAATAATCCACCTATTCACTGATGAATAGGATTTTACTTTTCTGAGGAATAGAGATGGACAACATTTTTAAAAAAACAGAATGAGACACTTGTAAGGAAAGTCAAGCAGTGGTGCAATGTTTTCAAAGTCTATGCCATCTATATTTGTGTAAAGTGGTTATCTAAATGTTATGTTAATCCATGGCCACAGTATCAAGATCTGACTCTGATGACTAACTGCCTTCTCTGCAGATTTTAGTTTGGATCAGACCACTATGGGGAGTGGTCCAAAAATGTGTTGCAGGACATTTTCAAGAGCCAATCAGCTGTCTCTCCAAATTGTCCATCTAAACAGATGAAATTAGATAATATAATTCAGTAATCTATTAGATCCTAATCCTACTGAAATCAGCTAACTGAAAGCCCATGACTAAAATCCCACCGGTTACTATGGGAAAAGGAAGATGGTGCCAACTTGAAAAGAGTTGATTGTCTCTAAAAGCTAATGAGCATCTTCCTTTTCCGTACTTGGTGACATATAGGTAATTTAATTCTTAGACCCTCACTATTCCTCTTTTGTTAATTGTGGGAGACTAATTGGTATGTATTTGTCTGCTTGCCTCAGCCTTGATTTCCGCCTCCCTACTGAAATATTTCTCATTACTGTCCCCAGCAGGTTGCCTCTCCCCTTGCTGTATTTGTTCATATACCAAATGTTCCTGTACAGTGTCATGGCTCTGACAGACACACTGCAGCAGAATAAAGTTGAATGACCAAAGCATCACCAGGCAGACACTGGCTTGGAAAGACTTGCTTCCCTGACTGCTATCACCGGGTTTGACCTTGCCTGTTCCAGCAAGATCAAACCAAGGACTATCAGATGGCAATAATACACAGTCAGCCCTTCTGACAGATGACTTGCTGCACTGTAATCTTTAGCTGATCAATTTTAATCCATCATCATGTGTCTGTCAGAGCCCTTAGGGGCTCTATACACAATACCAAAGGTGCCTGAAGCCCTCCATCTTAATTAACAGCCTTTTTTTCCCTCCTTGGAAATTCATAAGTCCTCTTTTGGTGCTTTTGTAGAAATTTCTATATGGTAGATGCCAAATAATACTGCTGCAGCACTTCTTGATCAAAATGTACAAAAGAGGAGACATTGCACAGTCCTCACACAAACTATTTACATGGTATGGAAGCTTCAAATGAAGCAGCTCCTTCAGCAATACAAGCTGGTAGGAACACAGGACACATAAGAATTCTAAGCACAGAAGTGTTTAAATACAGAAGTGTTTTAAGCTGAACACTGAAAGCAGCAAAGCAAGCTATCAATTTTAACCACACCAGGAACTGTTAACATGAGTAGGCCTGAGATCAAACAATGCTGCTTTCTGTTCAGCCTATTCAACTTAGTCCTTTTCCACTAACTTGTTTGCTAACTTAGGGTTTAATTATCTCTGTGATAATGTGAAAACTGTGTCAATTACTGACCTGAATAGAAGCAGGCATTTTTTGCTCCAGTGTTTAGCATCATTCATGACTTCTCTCTCAAAATGACAGAAAAGCACCACAAAATACATCTAAAGCATTAGTTTCCGAATTTAATTTACTTAGTATTTCTAGCAGCAATGGTTGCAGCTCTTGGCTTTCTGCCAATTCACACAAAAAGAATGCCATTTTATGAACTACCAAAGATGATGACTATAGAACAAAAGGACATCATATATCAATGTTAGGGAAGATGAATATCTTATGCTCACCCTGTATAATCTATTTAGCACTACCACCACTCATCCTAATTCTCCTTATCTCCCTAGTGAGAACCTTGCCAATGCAGTGAGCTTCAGAAACAATGACCCACCCCACATCAGAGCCAGGTTCATGATTTATCAAGCCCACCACAACTTCTATACACCTCTGCTTCAATTCAATTTCACCTGTTTTCCCATCTGAGCTACACAGATTCATCTGCAGATCCACTTTCTGAACAACCCTGTTTCTTTCACTTCCCTCTTCACAATACATCCCAACCACCTGCATCAAAGTTTGATAACTCTGTTAGACTGTCACCAAAGTGTAGCAGGAAAAGCTACACATCATCAATTTCTTTTGGGAGGAAATTATAAAACAAACAAACAGTTTCATCAAAAAAATGTTAGAGAAAAAAGGTGGCCCTTTTCTTAAAATCTTTTCCTACCTTGATTATATAGCCTACATTTCAATCAGCATCTACACTACACGTGTAAAGGCTTCGTCCACCCAGGAGGAAGCACTAAGCCTAGAAGATGCTGAAGAACTACACTGCATATAAGTTTATGAAACTTATACACCCTTAACACAACAATCAGGCAGCTTCCAGCTTCCTTGACCAAGGAAGCACAACCAACTCCAAATTTAGCCTTAAAGGGGTCAGTGTTAGGGACCACAGCTTGGGGACATCTAGTTTAGACGTAACAGGTGACAAATCCAGTTGAGTATCTTAACTAATGAGTTAAGCCCAAATTTAAAGACCAAAAAGAGCAATGCAGATACTAGTTTATTAAGAAGAAGAAAATCTTCTGTATCATATTCTTAAAACTTTTTTCATCCGAATATTGATATAGAGAATCTTTTGAAATAATTTTGATTAAAAAGCAAAGTGGAACAATACAATGGGCTATTTAAAAAATATTTTAAAACCCCCAGCAAGTTAAAAGCTTGTCCAGTAACTTCTCTGACAGCTAACAGCACAGGACATCTCTGAGGAAAGTAAAAGAATTGCAGATTACTTCTATGAAGTCAGCTTAAGTCCTGAAATGTGTCACGTTACTCCTATGTTATATTACCCATTGGTTATTGTTAGCCACATCCAGTCCCTTTTCCTAATTTTGCTAAACCTTTGCTCTCAAAAATGGTGACAGAATTCAAAAACACATTAAAATTCTGTAATAAGTAATTTTTTATATAGTTTCTAAATTTCTCACTTCTCAACAAATATTCCGTGGGTTTAATGATGAACTTTAGGAAGATAAATTCCTGGTCTCCCAAGTATCTTAAGTAGCTATTTGGGAGACCAGACATTCTACTTTCTAAATATATTTAGATAATCTTCTACCCTTGTAACACTTCCTGTATCACTTACTATTTTGTGTTCATCTCCATTTTACAATCAAAAATCTTAGGCTTTTCAGTCTCATTTTTCCCACTGTGTTGACCAGCAGTCTTGGTCTTTTCTGAGCACCTTTATCACAAAAGCATCTTTTAGAGATGGAGATGTTGCAAATCAGCATTTACACATTGATGTCTTCTCTGCTATTGCATTGCTCATTTACATTAAGATTCAATTTACTTTTTTGATAATTGCACAGTGTGTGAAAATTTCTGCTGAAATATCTGTAACATCTTCAGTATACCTTTAGAAGAACATGAGTAATTTACATGTTCCTTTCAAAATGGTGTCAGTTTTAGACTAGGACACTAATCCAGTATGCAATGTTATTGTACCTAGAAACTTTCTGCCATTTTAAATAACATGGACTATCTTATCTCTACATTCTCTGTCTCCTAATTGATTACTGAGCCATAATAATATTTTGCCTTTCACTCTTGGACTAACTATATTTGCTTGGCAGCTTTTAACATAAGTCACTGGGAGCTTGTAACTATCAGGTTTCTTGTGACAGTCTCAGGTTTCCTCTAGTGCCACCTTCACATGTCTATTCTGGCCAGCACCTTGCTTCACACACCCACACCATTATTCATCAGAGTGAACAGTACACAAAATTATACAAAAATCATCCTTGAAGAAACATCTCACCACATGTTATGCTCAAAGACCTTAGAGGGATCAGTTAAAATCCGTGATCCGAGTGGAACTGCTGGTCTTCTACTACTTCGGTGCCTGTGCTGCATCTTGTTTTTCCTCAGACATAAAGCAGAAAGCCTTGTAATGAAGTTCACAGTGTTGAGAGACCTGAAAACACATTTAAAAAAATTACAGTTTTGCAGTCACCTAATTGATTATGTCAAATAACCAAGAACAGGTATAAGATTTATGAAAAATGCTCAAATGCTTTTTAGAAAATCCCTTCAGTGTGCTGAAAGTCCAAATAACCCCAAAGCAGGGATTATTTGACTGGAATGAAACCAGTCAAAAGATAAATTATCTGGTAACATTTCAAATTCCTGTCAGGGAGGGGAAGGAAAAGAAAAACACAGTAAAACAATAACCCAAGACTGACATTGTACCTTTACAGACACAAGCAAGAAATGATCAGAAAAGAAACCACTTCTCCTAGTGGGTACATACGGTCAGCAAAATTGGCTTTTTTCACCCCACTCATTTTCTTCAAAAGATTTCACTCTGGAACTGTGACTATGGTTTTATGTTTCTAAATAGGAAATTAAACATAGTTTTTTTAAGTGTAAACGTAATGCACATAAAGCCTTCCAACATTTCTGCCATGTATTCTCCTGATTCCTGTTCAATGCTATCTTTGAAATATAATGGTTTTATATATTTAATTTCTATCAATGGGAATTAAAAAGTGATTCCGATTTTTCTGTTACATGTATAATTCTGTCTTATATTTTACTTTACTTTGAATATCTTCATAAAAGATCAATAATGAAAGAAAACAAGTGTGTGTAGCTAGAATTGCCATTTTTGGTGGGATTTTTGCATATTCTTGTTAATGTAGGCTTTCTATGAGACAAGTAAAATGAAATATCCCTCCTACTACTTTTACCCTGATGGGTTTTTGTTCTTTTTTCCTTAGAATTATTCTAAATCTTATTTTTCCTGCCTTTTTTCTCATCTCTTTTTTTTTTTTTTTTTTTGCAGTGCAGCTTCTGTAAAAACCACACATACCATAAATTTAATGCTTTGGAAATACAAAACATAGTTACAAAAGAATAGGCACAAGACACTACTAAAAACATTCTGTGCAAAGTGGTTGCAAAATAAAGATTTTTATCTCAAGGAAAATAGTAGTACTTGATCACAAGCCTTGTACTGTGAATTGAATATTATTAATCTGTACACATCAATACAAAGACTGGCAAAGGAACCACTCCAATTAAATGAACAATTCCTTATTTAACATGTACTTTTGAATGAGTCATGCTTTTAAAAGGGCATTGTTTATTCATTTTAAGCCTACAGAAAAAAAGGGAGAAATATTAAAATTTCCTTTTATTTATCAAAGTTTAAATAAAATAGAGTTTGTCTTATGCTTGACAATGCCAAATAAAAACCACTGTTAATTTTGGCTGCTGAGACTACAATGTTACCAGGACATGGAAGCAATGCCATATAGTGAAAATATAATATTTAGGCCTATTAAAAAAATCAAAACTTCTTCTAATGTTAATGAGTTTATTGTGGGTTTTTTTTAAATGCAGCTCAACAATTAAAACAATTCCAATTTATATTTCAATTACTACAAGTTGTTCATGCTTTTTATTTGAAAATATGTATGCATTCTTTATAACATAATCCATAATTATTAACATATATGGAATATAATGAAATAATAATTATGAGATATGAAAATTAAGATATTACAATTTCTGCAAAATGTGTTATTTAAATAATGGCAATGAAATATAAAATTCTTGAAAGTAAAAACAAATAGAAAGTCCTCCAAAATCCCAAACCACAATCAAAAATTATTATTATTATTAAATTACAGAAATGCTTGGATAAAGATTCCATTACTACATTGTAAACTGTTTACAAATTCTCTTCCTCCCTCAATCATTTGAAAAGACCTGAGTTAGTATCTTGCATTTCCTGTGCCAGCATTGATATTCACCATAAAATACAATGATTCAGCTGCTAGGCTAGTCACATCATTTTTCTTGGCTTTCTAAATATCTCAATAAGAACATGAAAAGATGCACAGATGGGAACTATAGTCAGATGACTAAGATGATCTTACATCAGTAAAATCCACATATGCAAGCCTTTCTATGAAAAAGTGAGCCTTTGAGTGATAATTGAACAATTTTAGCAGATAAATTCTGAAAATGCAAGGCAGGTGGGGTAGGTGAGGAAGTTTACTGTTGCAATCAATGTTAAATGTGAATGAACTCCCTTGAGATATGCATGTATACCCCTGAGAGTTAGAAGTCATCTACAGATCATGAGATTAGTGGGCAACATGGCTACTAAAAGCTCAAAAAGCATTATCTCACTTGCAAACCTAAATTACATTTTCTGAAGTGAGTCCTTGCTCGATTGTTTAACTGAAGTTTGTTAATGAAACAGGCAAACACCCTTTCTTGTTATCAGGTAGGATGATCATACCCTGAAGTTATGACAGCAAGAAATGTTGCCTGAAAGAATTAGGAGTTCTTTCCCTGTTCACAGTCATAAGCAGGAATATTTTAGGTTTAATTATTTTATGTTTTGATTATTAATCAAAACAATTCAACTTTCATTTTTAGAGAAATTAACAAAAAACTGAATTATATTAAAAATCACTAAATTTTGTGGCAGCATAACTATTTTTCAGGAAAAAACCTTTAAAGAAACAATGCACTTGATAGCCATGTTGAAGAGCAACATGGAAGTCTTTGTTTTCCTGTGGAGCATTGCCTTTTAGACTTTACAATTTTGTCATTGTCACAACTATAGATCAAGTCCTCAGTTGAACTGAGAAATTTTAAGAAACAGCCTTAAAACTCCCTCCCTCCTCAAACAAGCAAACACAACATCTTTAGTACAGCTTTTTGCAGGTGAACATGCAGAAGAATGTCCACACATCCACTGCTAGTCAGACTTGAAGCTAGCATTAAATTAATTGATGCTGTCATTAAAACCCTGAGCAGTCACATCCATAGAAGAAAAATTAGACACAGGAGAAAAGAACTGCTCTAAGATTTTTTAACAGTGAATTACACCCCAAAATATATGTAAACCACTTAACTGATGAGTAAAATTATTTAAAAGTATGAATTCTGAGAGATGTCAGAGAAAAAAAAAAAAAAGAACAAAAAGAACAGAAACAACCTGCTACTTTTGTCCAAGAGCCTAATTTAATGAACTTATTGGCTGAAAATATTTTGACATGTGGTTGACCTCCAACTACAAATCTAACAACTACTTCCATCTCCAATCACTAAGCCTTCTTGTAGAGTCTCTGTTAAAAAGCCAAAAATAGCCAATATTACAAACAGGATATGCAGCTTTTGTTGCATTCCTAGACAGAGAAGTATTCTGGAAACAACTTCATACAGTTACTTCTGCTTAGTACCTAGAAGCTTATCTAGACAACATTTGACCATTAATTCCCAATGTTCTTCTGTAAAGCCTTGCTAATCTGTATTATCACCATCAAACACTACCAAAAATCAAAACACCTTACACAAGACAGATGCAAGCGGCAACTGGGGACAGAAAGGAAAAAAAATTCAAGATAATGGTAACACAGAAGGTATAACTATGAATTACCAGTGGCTATTTTTAAAATACATACATATTAATATTTCTTAATATTTCCAATCCGGGTGGGGTGACCTTACCATCAACCAGACTCATTCATTAGCTGAGTGCTTAATCCTATTCTATTTGACCAAGTGACTAAACATGCCCTCTTGGGGGCTTCATGATTAGTTTTTTAATTACATACTTCAAAAAAATTATGCGCATTTGAAATAATAGGGTATTTCACAACTTCTTAAACTCAGCAGATCTAAAAATTTCAATTGTTTGCCTTTTTCATGCACCAGGAATAATGCAGACCTCCCTTCGAGCATACAGCAACTTCAGTAAAACTGCTGCAGAGCAGTGCCTCCCAGGGGAAAAGAAAAACAAAAGAAAAATTATTTTGATTCATTCTGATTCCTATAGAGACAACAAAGTTAAAATTAGTTAAAAAGCAATGCAAATAAACAAGCCTGCCCCACCAGATATTATTTTAATCACATATACATGTGCTGAGTGAGAAGTACCTGTTCTTCCACAAGCTGCAAGGTAGCCTCTTAAAAATAGTTGAGCAAAGAGGAAATAGTTTATGCAATGAGAGATAACGGGAGAGAAATCCTGCAGATTTAATGGATACATTTACTTGAATAACCAAAGAAGGGCTCCTCGTTGCCCTGCACACCCTCTGCTGGCTGCTACCTACACAGAAGGAGGAAAAGGGAAAAAAAAAACCTATTGAGACTATGTGTATGCATACACACATTTGCACAGTGAAAATACATCTAAACCTCCAAACACAATCACTTAAACTATCTTAACCAAATTATCTGCAAAATACTGAATATTTAAATGTATTGCCTAACAGAAGATGATTTGTCTCAACACAAACTATGGGTTTTTTTATTAAAGGTGATGAGAATTGGGATAGAGCAGCATGAACTTTACTACTGTCTACAGTTTATATTCAAGAAACTCATCCTTTTAACATTCTTGCAGGACTCTGGACGTCCATGTGGACTTTGCTGAGCTACAACCTGCCTTGCCAGCTCTGAAGTCACTGGCAATGCTGCAAACCCACCGGACAGTATGCTCCACTTACTGCCCCAATCAGCTCTTTGAAGGAGAAGCTGCAAACACTGTGTTTGTGTTTAGCTCCCTTCAAGCAATAACTGCAAAGCACCAGAAAGTTAAAGGACTCTCTTTCCTTCAGTTTCAGTGAAGATTCAAGGTTCCACCCAGATCCTGAAGAACACATGTGGGCACACAAAAGATCAGCAACTTTTGATTACCCCATTTGGGCGCTTGGCGTCTGGCAAGGAAGAGAAGCAAGTCCGTCCTCAGACTTCAGTTGCTCTGCCGGCAAGTAGCGATTGATGACTGTGACATTTGGGATGTAGCTCTAAAAATATAAAAATGAATCGTCATACATCTTAAGAAGTTTCTGTTGACCTTGGAGTCTCAACAAACCTTTAACCTTCCCCCCAGGTCCGGGTACGTCAATCCCACTTCGCCGTACCCAAAAAGGCTCGCAGGAGCCAAGACGGGCGTTCACCCCCGGGAATGCCCTGCGCCCACCCCCGAGGGCTGAGCTCTACAGGCGGAACATTTTAAAACACAGAAAATATTAGTACCCACTTCTCCTTAACTAGTTACCACTAACAAAACTTTCCTGCCTCTATTTAAAAAAAAAAACAAACAACGGGTAAAATCCTTCCATTTGCACGCCCCGCACGCCGAGCGCCCGCATCCTTCAGCGCGAGACCGGCGGGGAGCCCGGCCGGGGCAGAGAGCGGTGCCGGCCGGCGGCCGCTGCGGCGATTCTCACCCAGCCCAGCGCAGCGCCTGCTCTGGCGGGCCCTCGGAGCGGAGCCTTAGCAGCGCCAAAGCCGCAGCACTCCCATACGGGAGGCTGACCCCGCTTCGCCCACCACCCGCGAGCACCCCGCGGCCGCCTCGGCCGGCCCGGCCCGCCCAGCAGCGGCGCTCCGAGTGCGCGGCAGGAGGCGAAGCCCGGCCGTGCCGCGCGATTCCGCTCGCGGAAAAACTACAGTACCCGGCGGGCCGCGGGGAGGCGGCGCAGGGCCGTCCCCGCCCGGCGTCTGCGGAAACCGGCGCTGCGGCTGCCGGGGAAGCGCGGGGCGCCGAGCGCTGTCGGAGGCCGCGCCTCGCCTCGCTCGGGAGCAAGGGTCGGTCGGGCCTTTTCCCGCTTCGCTTCACCTCTCGCCGGACAGGGCGGGGGCTTGAGATAAACGCGGCGCGGGCCTGACCCTACAAGGCTGCGCGCCCCGCCGAGAGCGAGCCTGGAGCGGGGGAGAAAGGCGGTCCCGCCCCGCGGGCCGAGAAAATGCCCGCAGGCGGCCTCCGGCGGGGGCAGGGCCGGCCTCCGGGCGTGCGGGGTGCACAACGTGTGCCGCCTCCTCATCCGCAGGGCCCACGGCTTCTACGCCCGGGATGCTGGCGTGGCCCACAGGAAGAACCTGGGACTCCTCAGGAAGATCATGTGTCAGGTAATAGGCGGCGTTTCGGCGCTGCCTGCTGCCCTGCGGGCTCGGGCTTTCGGCCGAGGGGGCAGTGCCAGTCCTCCGCCCAGGTGTTCGAGAGGTCCCCGGTCACGCTGGAGAACAAGTTTGGGGAGAAAAAAGGTGCAGTTTTGATGAGAGAGTTAGTAATGGTGCAATTTATTTCACACGGCCCAGACATAGAAATGTAGAGAGGATTGTGCTGGGCAAAAACTGCGGAGGCACTTGTATGTCTAATAATTGTGTTAGAAATAGGCTGGGATTTTATATCACCTATTTCCCTAACATGGCTTCATATTTAATACTAATCTTATATTCTTAGTGCTTCGTGTTAAATTTGAATGGAATTTATGTAATAAGAAAATCAGGAGAGATTTTCAGGTAAACGTAACCCCAGTTCTCAGTGAAACTGATGTTACAAAAAAACAGGATTTAAACCAATTACAAACTGAACTCTTCTTTTTTTTTTCAGTCAAAACAATTACTTCCTCCATACAGTACTTGATTGAAATACATTTAAAAAGAATGTGGAAGTGAATTGACAATTATATATTGAAAATACATTTGTTGGAAGCCAGTTTAAAGTGTCTCCTTATGTCACTAGATCAATAGGCATGCAAGGTTTACTGAAATAGAAAAAAGTACATCTGACTTAACTTCTTTTTTCTAAGACTGGAACCTTTGTTAATGGTATAAAAGTTCTGATATCTCAAATGCATGAAAGAAACTTTATTGTGAGCAGTTCATTTCATTAGTGTTTTGGGTACTTAGAGCAAATAACAGTAAATACATTTTTCTATTTTTCACACCAACTACCACCAGCAGAATAGAATTAGGTGTTCAATAAATAAATTAATTACATATAAAAGAATTCTCTGCATATTTATACTCTGGAGAGTTTAGTCCTTGATTTCAAAAGTCACCATGGAAGTTTAGTTTCCAGTTTTAATACAAGCAAGATAATGACAAAATATTTCTTACCTCTGCTGTCCATAATAGCTAATTAAAAATATTTTCATTTAGTCTTTAAAAAAGACTAAATTTTCTTATAAAAGGTCTGTTAATTTTATTTATAAAACCCAAATAAGATTCTTTCTTGTGTATTCAGCAGTAAAGTTTTAATTAATGTAAGTTATTAAGTTTTAGGAGCCACATAAAATATTTTTCAGAAGCAAAGTTTGTTACAAACAGCCATCACTGTTAAAACTATTGTGTTTCAGGAAAGTACTAAATTCAAGAATGTTTGGACAACTCATTCTGCATCTCCTATTGCATATGAAAGAGGAAGAATTTACATGGACAATTACCAATGCTGTATTACCAGGTAATAAATTTACAATTATGAGGTACTGACTTACAGATTTGAGACTGATTCTGTGTTATATTGCTAACTGTACTCATACAAATAGCTGCTATGGAGTTTACTTGGGAACAAAAAACAAGCAAGTGATAAATCTTTGGTTTACAATCTTTGAATTACATTGAGATGCTGTTGTATTTTAATGTGACACCTACTCTGGTAAAAGAAAGCCTGATCTTTCTGGTGCAGTATAACCTCAGCTTTCAGAGCAGGAATGGAAGATTGACACAATTTCTTAGTCTTGCACTAAAAAGCCAAAAGAACAGTAGTTCTATGTAGTCTGGTAACTAGCCCTGTGCTAAAGAGTGTGTCACAGAATCAGCCTATGTAACAAGCTTGGTACTATGTGCATTTTGTATAAAATAAGTAAATTATTCTTCATGTAAAAGTATAGCCTGCAGTATGTGCTAATTTTTGCAAATGTGTTTTGTAGATCAGTTCTGTGATCTAATATATTCTCCTGTTCCATGGTCAGTGGCAGAGACACAGGTGAGGAGGCAGCACACGGGAGGGTAGAGGACAGGAATTCTGTGTGCACCAGCCCTTGTCCTTGCCTGTCTCTGCTGAGAGGGAAGTAGCATGGACTTGGAGAACTGCATTGCTGAGGAAGCTGTGGACAGAGCAGTTTTGAGATAGTGTCATATGATACACAGAAGACAAACTACTCTGTCAGGGTAAACCACTAAGAGTTAATTAAGTTACTCTGTCCCCCACCGCTGAGATCTAATTCTGCTTTTATTCCTGCATTGTCTGAATGTTTTCAGTACTGGGTTAACCTGTCTAACATCTTTCAGAGTTTTCTTTGTCTCATCATTTCCCAGAGGGCAAAACTGTGCACTTTACAAAGCTTTCATTTTGTTGCCT
Source organism: Thryothorus ludovicianus (assembly GCA_013397245.1). Lineage (NCBI taxonomy): Eukaryota > Metazoa > Chordata > Aves > Passeriformes > Certhiidae > Thryothorus > Thryothorus ludovicianus. The sequence continues at coordinate 62,132 of VZTB01008041.1, read as the reverse complement.
TTTTCCCAACCTGGAAATGAAACTTAAAGTAATTTTAATAAGGAGGTAATAAAAAAGGGGCTCTTTTGTGAAGGCCTTCAGAGGCAGCTATAGAAAGATGTCCACAAAAGCCCACCCCTACAGGGATGAGTACACATTTATAGGTTTTAGGAAATTAGCATAATTGATGAAAAGCACCAGTTAGGAAGGCAAGTGGTGATGCAGTTCCCCCCCTCCAGTGAAGCCCCCTCTCTGGAGCCCCCCTTCAGCACTAGTTGTACTTGTCCATGAGAATGTGTCTCGAAAAGTTGTTCTCAGCCTTGGTTCCCAGGAAGAACCATGACAGCACTGGAGCCTTGTACCTCCCAGGGCTTGGAGCTCTGGAATTAGTAAGATATTTAGATTTCTGACCTGCCTAAGGAGAAGGCAGGATTTATAAAACTGTATGAAATGACTTGTTGATAGAAAGTGGTCTATAAAGCAGACTAATGATTAGCAATTATTTTCCTCTAGCATTGCACAACAGCCAAGACTAATTTATCAAAAGTCAAAGTGTGCCAAGTCTGAAAAAATAGAAGATGCGTTATTATTGGAATGCCCACTGGTAAGATTTCTTTTTATTAGAGCATTTTTGTGCTAAATACTAAATTAATATATTTTGATGAAACATAGAGAATGGAGTCCTTTTTCCTTCCAAACTATTTTCTCAATGTTTTTATGGAGTTAGGTTATTAAAGGTTTGCAACACGTGCCTTATTCTATTCATATTTTTCTTTGTTTTTTAAATGGCAAGGTCAGTAGCTGGGATTTTTAGTTTTCTCAGATCTGTTGACATGAAAAAAAACAAAGAGCAGACACACTGGAGGCCCATTGAAGCGACCCTGCCCAAAAGTTGTTCTACTGTTTCTACCTGATAATTACATAATTTCTCTCCTTCACCCAGTGTCCACAGAGCTTAGAAATATTAACCCTATCCTTGAGGTGCCTAAACGTAAAGCAGTGTAAATACCATTTGTAACAGTTACTGTTGAATTACCACTGAATATCTTATTTTGAAAGACTTAAACAATTTTCTCTTCAAGATTGGTTCAATTAGATTAATAAGCAATTAGTTTTTGCAAGGCAAGGATTTTTTAAAGGGTGCCTTTCCTAGAGAAGGTAACTGTCTTGCAAAAAGTGTGACAGCAGATTATCTATGTCATAGGTGATTATTTGGCATGGACATGAGCTTAGAGATACTGATCTGATTAGCAGGCAGCTTTCCTCCTGCAGTTTTTAAGGAATGTGTACTTTCGTGCTCTTTCTGACTGTCAAAATGTTTTGTATCCTCCTGATCCAAGCTTTTTTCTAATAGCCTTTTTCTATGTAGGGGGAAATGCTACCGAGTCCATCAGATTATAAAGCTTCCCTGATAGTCTTGACAGTGCAGAACTGGCTTCTACGTCTGTCTGCTGATAGTGGAGAAGTACTGGAAAAAGTGTATCTTGCTGGTTCCTGTTGCAAATTCTTCAGGTATTAAACAACAACGAGGCTTTGTGTCCTTAACAGTCAGTAGTAGTATAGTGGAGAAGGAGAGCTTAATATAATTAGGGGTGATTAGTGCTACAGAGGAGAAGGGGGATCGTGTTATTTTAGTACTACCCTGTGGATGACAACAGGCTTGTTAGTCTAGAACAGTACCTGGAGTGCTGTTTCGGCATGCTCTTACCAGTAGAAAAATTTCACCTACTTAAGTATTATGGGGTCAAATTTGGTATCAAGTTCCACAAAACCTAACCTACTATTTACAGCCTTTAGTATTGCAATGGCAGTATACCAGGAGAGGAATTTAAGAGCTGAACAACAAACCTGATCAGACATACAAACAATATGTTTGTAGTCTGAGCTGTTTTTAATTTGCAAAGGTTCTTCTCCGTAGGGTAGCCAGATTTCTCTTTTTAAAGCAGAGCAGTTACTGCTTCTGGTAAACTGCTTCTTTTTTTTGTTTTTCAGAAAAAAATATTATTTATGCTGAAGGATAAGAAAGTGGTGATTATCAAGGGAAGGAGAAAAATTAAGATAGTGAATATTCATTCTTTCCAAATTTTTCTCACATCCTGTATGAATTAAGTCATTCCTAGTTCCATGGATTTCTGCATTACTTCAAACAGCAAACATCTTGAGCACCTCTTCCAAATCAAATAATGAGGTCTGCCTGGGCACAGGCATCTGCTTAGTTGTAGTTGATTATATTTTATGTGAAATAATATATTAATAAATGGTTTTTAAGTGATTAAGACAAGCCTTTCTTGTCACAAATAGGTATCTGAGCTGGGATACTCCTCAAGAGGTAATGATTGTAAAGTCAGCTCAGAATAAGCTCCCTGCAGCAGCACGGCAGGTAAGTGTGTTGAAAACCTCATTTTTGCAACATTGATAAAAAAAAAATTACCAGCACAAAGATAGGGACATTATACTTAGTTATTATGGTAGAAGATAAAGGTGTCCTACCTTTAATAACTATATTCAGTATTGTTCCTTCTCAGGCAGGAATCCAACAGACTGTATTGTTTTATCTTGCTGTATTCCAAGTTTTGCCTCTTTCATTCATTGGAATGCTGGAAATAAACAAAAAGGTAAGTTAATTTCTCTAATAATATGTAATCTGTAATGTAGTTCAATGCAGCTGCAGTTTAGGCACTCATTTCAGAATTTCAGAAGTCATACAGCTTGTAAAAGCAATTGAAACATTAATTACCAGCAGTGTTTTTGTGTGTGATAGGGGCACTGGGGCAAACATTCTTAATTCTGATGACCAGAAGAGAAGGTACAAATGGATTCTGTTACTGGGTTACTCTTTGATATGCAGCAGGACTTTAGCCTTTTCTTAGAGCAGTCATAAGAATTAGGGAACCCTAAAGTGTTTGTACACTTCTTTTCACCTCCTTAAAGAAAGACAGATGTGCCTCTGACCCAGTCCTAGTAATAGTCTATGAATTCTTTTTACACTTACAAATATTTCACACATTTTTTGTCACTGAATGACAGAAGTAAGTGTCTTGCTTTTTTGCTTTATCAGTCAAGAACAAACAACCTGAGTTCAGTTTCTGACCTATAAGTAAGTGTATATACTTAGGAAGAAACTTTTAGCCGGATTGTAGTCTTTTACTGTTCTATTTTAAGTCAAGAAAGCTCTGGATACAACTTATACATGAAACAGTACAAACATGCAAACTATGTCTTTTAGGTTCTGGGAGGTTCAGTGTCTTTTAGGGTCCTGAGCTATAAGCTGGAGTTTTAGCTGGTGCTAGGTTGGGTTGAGGCTGTAATTGAAATTGGGCCTGGCAAGTGAAGGCAGGGGGTTAAACCTTTTCATTTGGGCCCATAAAAGCTTAGGGGTACTGTATATTGTTCTGTTCAAAATTAGTATTTAGGACTGGAAAAATGTTACCAGTATCAAAGGTATTCTCAGTCTGGTTAGGAATGGCATGCCAGATTCATCCTGGTTGTAGTAGGCAATACATGTGAAAGAGCATTTCTTCAGCTGGGTCTGTACCCAGTACTCATCAGAGAAATTGAAAACCATAGTGGAAGGGGCAGCATTTGGGATGTGAGAATACCCAGCAGGAGACAAGCGGTGAAGGCAGTGCCAGAGCTGACACGGATCAGTGGAGTGTAACTGTTAGATTGGAGCTGGGGTTAGTGTTACTGCTTAAAGCTGCAGAATGCACCTCGTGTCAGCTCTGCTGAGATGGTATCCCACAGCCCATTCTGACTCCAGAGTGGCTGAGGTCTCAAGGATAGAAAGGAGACTTTAGGGTTGGAAGATTATATTAGAGTCTGTGTCTGAAAGACACAGAGACCTAAGCTAACAAAAGTATTGAGAAAGAGCCATGAAACTAAATAAAAGACAAAGTCTCAGGAGTGAATATATCTTTCAGAATCAAATAGATCACAAAATCAGTAATGTTAAAATGTAGGTGTCTTACAGTTTCTGGGTTTCTTTAGTTTTTTTATTGTTTTTAAGCCTGTTTTAACTGGTTTAATTGCTTAAATTAAAGCAGATTAACGTCAGATTAAAGGAAACTAAATTTTCAAGTATATCTATTAAAAAAATCTATCAACTTCACATGTTGGTATTAATTAAATATTATGAATTGGTTTGTGGGGTTTGCTCAGTGATATGTTAAGCAGTGGCACCAATGAATAGTGCATAATTACTGGAAAAGATAAGTCAGCTTCTCATGTATATGTCTAATTTGGATTCACAGAGAGCTCTGTACTCTGTGACAGCTGGATAATGTAGTTTTAGTACAGCTGTACACAGTCATAGAGTTGTGATTAGGCTAGTATTTTACCCTGGGGATGAAGAAAGAACAGAAGATCTGAAATCAGGACTTTTAGATCAAGTTGCTAGTTTTGCTAACGTGGGATGCTGAATAATAGAGTCTATTCAAGTATGATAATAACTGGGTAGCATGATATGAAGATATACTGAGAATTGATTAGAGCATGAATCTGCTTGAGAATATGACTAATGTAACCTCAGGTGTTACTGCAGTGCAATGGATTAAAAAAACTCAGCAGAACAGATGAGTTACAGAAAACTTGAATTTAAACACTGATCATAGAGTTTGGTCAGGATAAAGAAAATAAAGTGATTGCAAAATCAAGAACACAGTTATTTGTGTTTTCTCTCAACTATTTCTTCTCTAATAGAATACTTTTTGCTTCATTTTATTTCAGATTTTTGGTAATAGTGTAACAGATGTTGCTGTTTCTAATGGAATCCTGATTGTAATGTATAGCATGGGTCTAGTCAGACTCTATAACTTCAAGGCCATTTTGGAACAGGTAATGAGATAAAGAGTTTTCATACTGTCCATGCTGTTTTTGGGTAACAAGTCATAAATATTCATGTACTCTACATAAGTACATGGGGTATGTAGGTTCCTGCCTGGATCTATTTATGGTCAGAAGATACACATGGATACACTATCAGAAAAATTACTTGCAAGAGTTGCACGTGGCAAAACATAAGAGCTACGGGGTCAGATGGGCAGTTCTGGGGAGTTATGTGAATATTACAGCAGATGTGCTTCTCTCTACACACCTAGTCTGTAGTTATAGGTGATTGTTAAGGCCAGAAACTGGTGGGCATGGGGAATTTTGATTTCAAACAGAACTGCAGTTAGACTTGAGAGTTTATATCCTTCCAATCAAACATTAATTCAAAAATAAGACCTCAGGCAGTATCTAGCAATATAAAGAATGCAGTAGTAATAGAGGAAAAATTGAGTAAATATGCATCTATAGAGCTAAACTGTTTTGTGTTTCTTCAGTTCATGGAACAACCATTTAATTTGGGACAAGAATTCAACTGGAATGGTCAGGTGGGAATTGTAGGAAAGTATCCATTTGGTCTTCCATGCAACATTAAAATAACAGGTAATTATGATCTTTGTATTGGCTTGACTGTGGCTTTTATGGATTGATTGTGGCTTATTTCATACTAAGAAAAAATAAAATTATGTGCTCATATTGTGCTGTAGCTGTATTTCTGGATTTACATTATAGTCAAATGTGCTTTGCTTTACTTGTAATTACAGTAATAATTATATAGGACACACCAAGAAAACTGTTAGAGCAACTAAGCTATCTGAAGGACTTTATAATCGATGCATGAAATGGAAACCCCTTTTTTCTGAGATGCAATTGCTCTTGAGAAAGAGGAAGGACTAGGATAGCTGTTAGAAGCACCCAGAAACAGTATATGGTATGTAAGTAAAAGATGTGAGAACATTTACTGTAACTTGCAGAGGAAATTCAAAGAGACTGAATACAATTTGTCTGACTTGCATTTTGGTATTCTAGGTTGTCAGAAAAGTTCCAGTTTCCATAAAATGAATTCCTGAGAACAAATTATTAAAAACATTTCTAATGCCTCAAATCATTAACTTATAAATGTTCTGCATTATGTAATGACTTCTTTCTCTAAAAGCAAACAGTGGCTTCTGTTGGTGCACTTGAGATTAGAATTTGGTGCTAAGAATCTTAATGAAGGACCAAAGCCTGAGACTTCTTTTGAAATTTCTTTTCATACTTTAAAAATACATTCTCACAAGCTTACACTTGAGGCATCTAGAAAAAAATTAAAGGTTAGTTTCACAAACATCAAAGAATGCATGCATTTATTTATTTAATTTTGAGTATTTCTGTATT
>VZTB01008041.1:12483-55923 GCA_013397245.1 Thryothorus ludovicianus | reverse complement strand
AAATGTTTTTTTCAGATGATTGTCCACATAAAAATTGCCCTTTTTTCAGCATGTCAGATAAGAGACAAATCAATCCAGATTTATATAAAAATGAGGGAGTGCACAAAGATAAAATACAGACTTACATAGTGAAGTTATAATGCAATGTTTTATCAAAACAAAGCAATAGGCTGCTATATTTGATGTCTCAGTTTTTGCAAAGGGAAATCGTCCCCCATTTTTCTCTCCACCTCAATCTGTGAAACCACCATTTAATGTTAGGGACCTATGGAAAACCTGCTATGGGAACTTTAATGGAAATATTTGATCTCATGACTTAGAGATCATTGTCGTTTTTAGTTTTGATATTTAAAACCAGTGTATTGGAGAAAACCTTTTTGATCTTAAATCATATTCAGGAATTTGTGGTTAGGAAGTTTTGAACCCATTATATACATTTTTCATGCTTGTTTTTTGCAAATAGTTGTATTCCTGTGGTTTTTGAGTTGTTTTCTTTCAAGAGTGAGATGGGCAAATGCATCAGGGAGCAAGATCTTTACAGTTTCCAAGTGCAGGCTTGTATTTACTATAATTTGACTGTGTGTAGTTTTCTTTCTTACTTAAGTCCCAGCCTCTCTGCAGAAATTGCCTGAAGGGATGGGCATTATTACAGTACTGTTTTAATGGTGTGAGGTACCCAAAGGGAAGTGTACAGAAATCAAAACTTACAGGCTAAGATGTACTGTGCTATAGCTCTTAACTGGTGAGGAATTGCTTTTGGTCACAGTGTGTGATTTTCTGAACAGCCCAGAATTTAAAACTGTAGTTTGATTTATTGTTAGCTGATACAGTAATTTCAGAAGAAAAAGCAAGGAGAAGGATACTTTGTAGAAAGCTTTTCTTGTTGTTTCTTTGGTTTTATTTGCATTTAGAACAAGTACTTGTTAATGCTGCCAGGAACAACTTTGTTAGATAAGTTTGCAGAGTTTGAAGTAAGTGAATGAAAGAAGTGAAGTAGTAAAGTAAGTGAAGAAGCTCAACTGGAGATTGAAAACTGGCAAGACTTGGGAAAGGACTTGCAAATAATAAAACAGGAGGTGTTAAGCAACAAGAGCAAGGGACATATAGCAGGAAAGATGGAGTTGAGGCAGCAGAATCACATTATCACAGTGGTTTAGGTGGCTATGATCTTGCAAATCTTTGCTAAATGAACATAAAAGGAAAGGCATATTTTATAAGCAGCCTTTACTACTCACTATTGATATACTATGGTGATACATCTAATTGTATCATTTAGTCCATCTACCAGAATTTTTGAGGTACCTTGATATAGAAGCTTTATTTAAAAAGTTGTTTGGGTAAAATGTCCCAAACTTTCTTAACTCAGTTTTCATTTTCTGACAGACTTAAGTATCAGTAGGTCCTTTGCTTATGCTTCCATCTTCAACATTCTCTACATTTCCAGCAGATGCATGAGTTTTTTATAACCTATAGTTTGTTACCTCTTGCACAGAATCTCCCATTTCCTATGTGTCATTCCAAAAACCAAATGGGACACAGCCACTTTCCAGGTTAGGGAAGACTGGAAAAGAGTTCATAGCCAATGTGTTTCCACCAATCTTCAAAAGTTCTGAAGAATTAGGAGCTTTATTGGAATTTAGAATTGTAAGGATCAATGGAATTATGACTGTTCTGCTACTAATGGTGTTAACATTACCGAATATTTGCAGATACCCCACCTTTGCTATTTGAAGCATCTTCTCTGGAGAATGCATTTCAAATTGGAGGTTACCCTTGGCATTATATCATCACACCTAACAAGAAAAAACATAAAGGAGTCTTCCATATTTGTTCACTGAAAGACAATACTTTGGTAATATATTCAGAAAGCAGCTTCTCTGAAATTAATGTGTATTATGTTTGTCTTAATCTTTTATTCTGAGTAGGTTATAATACCTTTGTTTACCAGTGTAGTGCTTTCACAGGGCTCACCCCAGTTTCAAATTAGCTATCCCACGGAGTTACGTGTAAAATACGTCCTTCTGAATCAGTACTGCTTCTCATATTTCCTTCATTCCAATCCAATGGTAGCACTGTCAGAGCTACACAGCACTGTATTCATGACTTAGAAGTTAATTCTCATTACCTGTTTCCTTGCATGGTAACATCCTAATGCACTTCTTGACTAGTCAGCCTACTAAATGCTGACTACAGAATTATTTTAAGATGTTGCAGAATAACTGTCTTTAATGTTTGTAGTTTATCTTTGGCTTGTACCTTCTCTCTCTCCCTAAAAAGATTTGACTGCTCAGTGTAATTCCCTTCTGTCCCTAAAAAGGTTTTATTAGTTAGTTTAATCTATTCCTCATTATTTTTGTTTATGTACTATTCATCATATGAATACTATTTTGTGTGAGCTCTGCATCTCAGCTTTTATTTTGAATCTGGAATTGACCTGAAGATCATTCTGTATTTCAAGCAACTTCTGGGCCTGTTTAGACTTCCTTTACTAAATAAGTCCATCTGTAAATGTCCTTATTTCTTTTGCTTACCTGATCAATTATTCCCCTCCTATCTTATTTTCAAAACTGATGTTTCACATTTGTAGCTGAAGATCAATTTTGATTTAAATGGACTTGCAGAATCCTTTCTCATCTGTTTTTTTCTATGTGGGTTCATATATTTGGCAATTCGAATGATCGATGACAGCCAAATTTAACAACAGAAAACCACTGCCAAAATCTCGAGATTTTGACCAGCTTGAATCTGATTGCTGAAATCACAATGTATTCCAGGCTTACATGCTCCACAAATAATTTGCACAAAAGAGGCTAAGTCTGAGGTTTGAAGCTCAAATCAAACTCTGTGCTAATGTTTGTCACATGTCTTGGCGCTTCCCATGTCTTGGATACTCAAATAGCTGGAGTTGTTGAAGTGTTTCCACAGTGTAGGTTAAATCTTCATTCTGCCTAGTTTTAGGAGAGATAGGACAATATATAGCAAAGGTATAAGGTTATTGCTTATTGCATATTAAAAATCTCAGAACTGCTCCACTGAATATCTTGAGAATTGGAACTGAGGTTTTTTATTATTGTTTTTATTATTGTTCCACTGCCATCCTTTCTGGTCATGTTTAGGAGCGATACTTAAAAACCTCCAGAGGTATAAAGAGGAAATACTGAGGAGCTCAGTATTTCCTCTTTAATTACATCTGTGAGATTTTCCAAATACTAATATTCTAAGCTTTCCTTTTCTTCTTCAGGCAAAAAATGGCATACAGGATATGAAGTGCTGTTCACTTGAACCTGACTGGATATATTTCCATCCAGATATGTCAGGTAGAATAATCCACGTGGGACCAAATTTGATAAAGTATGAGCCTTTTTTACTCAAATCTTTTATTCACCACAGAAGTTGCATAACTGCATAAGTTCAGTAGTCTGACAATTTGTAGGCCCAAACACTCATCAGACTACAGAATTGTAAAACCCTATTAATTTTTCAGAATCAAAAGCTCTTCTAGAAACATCTGCAGGTTTCTGTGTGATGGATGTGGGCACTAGAGGCCACAGTTTCGATTTTGGTATGAAAAATACTCAAGGACCACTGTGTCAAAATTTCACTGATAAACATAAATTACAAAATTAATTTCCATTGTATTTATTTACAATGCTTTAATGTACTAGATTTTAAAAATACATAGAAATGTAGTAAGCAGATTAGAATACATGACTTACTATGTAATTTGTTTCTTTTGTAGAGTCTTAAAACTTAAGGAAGTTAAAAATCATGCAGATCAAATGGAGATTGCAGAAGATTTTACGATTGTAGCCAACAGAGAAAACTGTGTGAGTTTAGTGTCTGAGATCACAATGTGTGATTTTGAGCTATAAACAGGGGGTTTGCATATTTGAGTAACCACTGGGTTTTATGGGCTTTATCCAAGGTTTATTGAAAGACATTCTCTGTCTTCATTGGACTTCAGGCAGGATGAAAAGAGTTTTGAAAACAGTAACACTTTCAGGATAGATTTCTGAAATATCCAGTCTTTCTTTAGCTTTTAGCATTTTTTAGGCGTGCATCTCTGGTGCTCAGGTAAGTTGATCATACAAATGCTAGAAATGTTTCAAGTCTCTCATAACTTAGAGGTAAGTCTTGATAACACAACAAAGACACTACATTGCTTCCAAAAGTCCATTTCTTTTCCTGGCTGTGCACACCTGTCATTCTCATATGACAAGTCTGGCATTTGTCTAACCCTTGTTGAGCCAAACCAGTGCACTAAAATAACAGAATAATAACCTGGCAGAAAAGGGGAGTACTTTCTGCTTGCTTGTTTTGCTGAACTGGAGCAGAACAGGCCTGAGTCATCAGTGGATCAGAGGAGTGTGGAAAGGTGGAATCAGGTGTGAGAGGATGATTTATAACTGCTGGTAGAACTGAGGTCTTCAATCACCTCAGTTGTTTCTTGAAGTCTTTTTTGATACAGAATCACAAAGACAATGTAATGTCAAAAAGGTTAAAGAATACATGTGAAAAAAATTCTAGTTAGTGCCTGGAACCATTTTGATTCAGCAGACAATGTTGTCTTATCTAAAAGCAAATTTTTATANGATGCTATTTTTTAAGCTTTTGCAGGAAAAAAGGTTTGTATATTGAAAATCTACACAAACTCAAGAACAAAACTTGCATTGAATTCAAAAACTAAATGCCAGGTCATCTAATAACTTGCCATACTGATTTTTGAGAGTTGTGTAGGCAAATTCTGTTTCAGTAAGAAGAAAGAAATGAGTTCTAATCCTGCCTGTGCTATGCTTATTCCTTTTGACTTCTGTTAAGACACTGATAACCTATTTTTTAATATTTTTGGTCCAGTGGAAGCAGCCATGGTGTTTTAAGGTGCTACTTTTCCCATCTTCTGGAAGTAAAAGTTTAGGAAAAAAAATTGGTGGTGATTTAGCTGTCCTAATTCTCATTCCAGAATCTTGGTTCTAGTCACTTCTTTTGAAAAAATTATGGTAGCTAAGAACCTTTGACGCCTCTGAATATGAGTAAACAGCAAAAATACCTCAACTAAAGTCAAGAAATTAATGAGCTTATAAAGAAAACAGCAGCCCCAGGGCTATGCCTAGCTAATGAGTAAATCAAGGTCAGAAAGCAAAATATATGAAACAGATACATTGTTAAATTGATAGAAACTAAATGGCTCTGAAGTCTAGAGACATTTTTTTATGTTTCTCCAAAGGTGAACAACAGTGTTACTGTAACAGCTTCTGGCCGAGTGGTGAAAAAGCGATTTACCTTGCTGGATGATGACCCAGAACAAGAGGTAACTGATGTAGTAAGAGCACTTCATAGATTATTTCAGTGTTTAGCTAGCCAGAAGCCCTTCTTTCAGGTGCAATGGGTGTAACCATTACCTGTGTATATCCTTGAGTTCTTTATTCTTCTTTATCTTCTTCCAATGGCTTCACATGCTGTTTACCATCTTTTCTCCTTGGTCGACATGTGAGCTTTGTGTTTTTTCTTTCTTTCAAGAACTGATCTTATGCCCCACGATACCATAACATGTATAGTCATAACGTGTGATTTCAATGGCAGAGAATAGATATGTTAATGTGAAAAACCATTACTCTTTTATCCACTTAAATATCTACTTTGAATATACCTTATGAAGCATTTTTGAAATGAAAGAAATATTTTCTTTTCCTCTGCTTTAGGGTCCTCTTGTCTTTTTAATAGTATCTCCAAACTTTATTTTTCTCTCCCAGTTACTTTGATTGGATTGTAGGATAAGGTATTTAACACTTTTCCTTTAAGTAACTGCAACTTGAGTCTTAAAAGGTTATAAAAAATATTTTTCAGCTCTCTATCTAGAGCTGGATCTGTAATTGACATAAGCACAACAGGTAAAATTTATCAGTTTCTGGAAATCACTCCTTTATTCTGAGGAAATAGATTTCACTATAATAAAAATATAGCACAGTCCAGTATAACCCTTAAGGGTCTGCTGTTTATTTCTATTCCCTTTTTCTTTTAACCATAATAAAAATAATTGCACACTATTTTTTTCCCCTGCTGTTACACTTTACTTGTGATTCCAGTAAATATTTTTACTGGCTTGAATTTAAAGAATATGTCACTCTTGAGAGTGACATAAAGGCAATTAAGATAGTTCACAAACTTCATATTTTGGTGTCAGTTCTTCACTGACTTATAATCTGTGGAGCAAGAGAGAGATCTGAGCAGAACATACAGATATTCATGGAATTACTCCAATGTACCCATTCCCTCAAAACCAATGATGGTTTAAAGCTACACTGTCTCTTAACATCTCTGCTTCAAGAGCCTAAATATACTTCTTTGGCCACTTTAGAAGTACTTCTTTATTATTTCCTGTATGCTACATACAGAATATTTGTACTTGCACATTTTTCAGAATGTCACTTCCTTTTCTCCTGCTTAAGGAATTTTGCTGAAGCACGCTGAAAACTCATGTTGGGAAAAATGCCTGTTGAGTATCGGGCTCCCAATGTTTCCTTTTGGATGAGAAGACTTAAGAACTAGAATTTGCCCAATTCTTCTTTCACATAAAGAAAAAAGAGCTATGCAATTTAGGTGCAGAGGAATGTGAATTTATGTTTGATTTGTAAACTTGAGGTTTTGTTTTTCCTAAGACATTCAAAATTGTGGACTATGAAGATGAATTGGATTTATTATCCACTGTGGCAGTTACTCAGATAGGAGCTGATGGAAGAGCTCACCTTGACTTTCATTGCAATGAACATGGGATTCTGCTTAAGAGTATTCCATTAAAGGAGTCCTGGGATGTGGTGAGGAAAATTCTTGTCTTTTGTTCCTACTGTCTCTTCCCCACATTCATTTACATACCACTTTTGTTCAGATTTTAAGCAAATATATAAGTAGTATTGCAAAGGGATGAGATTTGTGTAAAATAATAATTACAACTCTAAAATTGTAAGTACTTCATCAGACAGTAGTTAATTTACCTGAAAATCTCCGTTATTTGAAATTACATGATTTTTTTTTGTTGTTGGTTGATTTGTTTGGGTTTTTTGGTTGGGTTAAGGGTTGTCTTTAATGTATTTCTGAAGTATTTATCAACTTAAATACTCCGTGGCTAGTTACGTCAGACTCACTTTACAACTGATAAATAGTCTACCTAGTTAAACTGAAGTATTCATGCATAAAATGAAGCATGGACCTCACTGAATATATATTTGGGAAAATGGAATGGGCTGTTCATACTGTCCAACTTTAGGTGGACATCCAACTTAGTCTGAAATTTTCAGCACTGTTACACCTCCTTTATCATTGACTGCACAGGCTACTTGTGGTCTTAAATTGGATGCTCTGAACTTAGATTCCTAAAATAGGAAAGTGAGAAACCTCTAAAAGTTACAAAATTTGTCCTTTATCTAGAAGAGTAATCTCTGTGCATCCACACAAAATTTCTGCCTCATCATAAAGTTCACCACTGTTAAATATTTTTGTTCCTTGTGGAAAATGATACAGGTATTATCAAGTTGTGGAAATAGAGACTGCAATCTGAACTTTCTTTTTTCTCATTTCAGACTTACAGTCATGAAGTTTACTTTGACAAAGACCTCGTATTACATATAGAACAGAAGCCTAACAGGAGATTCAGTTGTTATGTTTACCAAATGGTATGTGATACTGCAAGAGATGATGATTCTTAATGCTATTAAAAAAAACCAGAAAGTGCTTAGTGAAAAAAAGGAAGGGGGACTTTTGTATATATTTAAGCCATAAACACCAGCTACAGAGACTTTTGGATGCTATTTAAGGATACTGCAAAAATGATGATTCTTAATGTATGAAATAAAACAGAAAGTGATTTTTGTAAAAAAGGGAGGGAGAACTTTTGTATATATTTAAGCCATAAACACCAGCTACAGAGACTTTTGGATGCTATTTAAGGACCCATACATAGTAGTCAACTACTGTTTTTCTGGATTGAATCTTAACATTTTTACTACTAGATAAGGTCTTGTTTCTTTTTTTTCTTTGTGGCACTGTACACTTGCCTGTAGTTTATCATGGCTTTTCATGTATTCACCAGTTCATCATTAATGCTAGATTCAGAATTTATTGCTTCTCTTCAGCAATAGGATTGAAATATTGGATATCAAGGAGAAAGACGTGGACTTACTTATTATCTACCATCTGCTGTGATCTGTCTTATGTAGTTTTACCTATGCAACTCTAATGATGCCTTGAGAGGCTGCCTGGAGCAGAGGCTAGACAGTGTTAAAGCAGTAAAGTGGGTATTTATTAGAAGGCCATCAAAGGAGACACCTTGGGCTGCACAAGAGCCCGGCCGTGGCTCTACCCAAGATGGAAGGCAGGTCACACGTTTTCACACTTGTGTAAGTTTTGGTCCATTTGCATATTGGGGTTAATTGTCCAATTACAGCTTCAGGTTATGAAGTCCCATCCTCTGACTGCTCTCCTCAGTTCAGTGTTGTTTATGCTTTTTGGGCCTGANTTGTATGTAGTATGAAAATTGTAGTGTTACCATTAAACACCTAGACAAAATACTTCTCTTGGTTTTGTGTGAGAAATAAAAGCACTCAGGTTTTCTGGTTGTGTATGTTTTGGTTTAAAGGTATTTTACTGTCTTTAAAATATATTTTCATATGTTTTTACATATATATCTATATATATGTATGAATATATATATATCTCCAAGCAGTTCTCTGCCTGACTCTGTGAAGGGTCAGGAGTTACTCAGTCTGAGCCGAAGCTCCCAGCTGTTCACTCTTCTTGCTGTGTGCAGCAATCTGATACGTTGCAGTTCTATGTGGTATATTCCGAATCTGCAGAATGAAACCTTCATTTTAAATTAAGAAACACTCATGACAACAAAACACAGGCTGTAGACTTCATGGTGATAAACCTCTCATTTTTCCAAATGGAAGCCAAAGATGGCCTCGGCAGTATAGCTCATCAAAACAGAATTCACTACTATCACTGTCATAAGCATGGTAACTCTAAATGCAAATATTTCTTTTTGCTCTGGGATTTACTAATTAAGTTGTATCATTCTAGATGATGCAATAGAGAAGAGCTCTAGGAAAATGTAAAAAATTCTATTGTGAATTTTTAAAGAAAATGTAATGCAAAAGAAAAAGTGAATTACAATTGTGGGAAGAAAAAACAACACAAAAAGGACATTTAAAAAGATAAAGAAGCAACAGTAGGAATAATGGGCAGCAGCAACACCCAACTTCCACCCTGTCTTCCATAAGTTTTCACTTTGGGTGCAGGAAAGAACACCTGTCTATTTTGTAAGTAACTATGTACATAATATATGAAGGTGGAAACTAATATGAAGCTGTACTCTTAAGACCAAAGACCCAACTTTTAAGCAGATACTTAAATTTTATGCTCATTGCTGTTTGGCTTTTTGAAGCAGTTCCTCCCAGAAAAAGGCATTGAAAATTCCATCATTTATTAAACAGTGCAAGTACTGTTCATGAAGACAAGCTGTGGCTTTCAGGAGTTCACTATGCATCCTCGTGGCTAATTTTTAAGCTATGGCAGATTTACAAAGTGATAGTCTGCTAAATCTGTAAATGTACATAATCAGTATCTTTTTTGTTGTTGTTGTTGTTTGTTTTAAATGCAGCAATTTGTAATGACCAAAAGCAGCCCAGACTTTGATGAAGATTGGGTCTTGTGTAAGAAATTCTATCTCTCTAAATGTGTTGCTGTGCTACAGATAATGGCAGATCTTCCATCCTGGCAGGTCCTACATAGATGTCTTCATTCAGAAACAGAAGAGGTTTCTATTTACTTTAAAGCACCTTGAAATCAGTTTAAGATAGAGAATCCCAAATGATTAGCCCTGAACACTTCTGAGTGTCTTGGCACCCTGCTAACAGTCTGGAACACACTAAACAAGCAGAATCATTAAATGCTTATGGTTTGTGCATTTCAAGCTGTGAGTACCTTCTGTACCTATGCAGAGACCTAGAAAATTCTAAAAATAAACTTGTGTTTAAATGGGAGGAAAATTCTGACCACAAACCAGTAGTTTTTACACTGTTTAAAATAACTGTATCTAAACCAAATACCAATACCTGCATGCTTGGTAGCAGCTTATCTGAATCTACTGCTTTTACTTTAAGTTAAATTTCTAAACAAAACTCATCCATTAGAAAGAAAGCTAGTACTTTACTTTGCCAGGAGATTTTATATGCAAACATTTTTTAATCAGTGTTGCTGGCAGGGTTGTACTATTGTGTAGTGTCAAATTGTTCTTAAATGTCAATTAATGCATTAGATTATTTAAAGTAAGAAAAGACAAAAATTTTCTTCACTTCTCATAGGCAGTACCTAACTCCTTTGTCATCAGGAAACTCATTTACTGATAGGATTTTATTTTACAAAAATCAAACTAAGGAACTGTTAGTGTGAAACTTTGAGTATCCTTGCTGCCTGTGATTTTCAGAGGGTGCTTAGCACTCATGCCATGGTTTCCAGAGTATGCAGATAAAGCCTCACTTAATTACATCAAATGCAGTTTCAAATGCATCCTTTAAAAGATCAAACCTGAAAGGCTTATGGCCTATGCTTCCATTATTTTCACTAGCACTAGATGCCCAAGGGAAAAAGATTATATATACATATACAGAGAGATGTAAATATGTAAGTAAATTGTTAATGTGAGGAAAAACTCTCAAGTTTGTATTTCAAACGTAGAGCTGAAGGAATCTCAGTCACTTTTGCCACATACACAATTAGGTAACTTCACCCAAACTCTGCATTTTCAGTGTGGAAAAATCTCTCTCGCTCTCTTTTTTTTTTTTTTTCCCAGAAATGTCCAGTTACTTTAACAGTACAGTTTCTTGTTCATGTTATTCTCATTTTTTTCTTTTATTTTCCATTTGTTATTGAGAAAAATACCTTTTATATTACTTAACAGGAACTGAAGATTGCCAAAAACTCAACAGCAAGAATTTATTTTCCTTATGAAACTGTAACAGCTATCCCACAAGATGGAGCAGCTAATAAATCCATTTGGTTCCTGGTTATAATAAAGATTGTTAAAAGGAATACCTGCTAGAAAGGACACCTGTGTAGGGTGCATATAGGCTGGCTGCTTTCTGAACAGTGAGGAACTGCTGTTGCTTAAAGCAGGGTCTCTGAGCACTCTGCCTACAAAAAACAACATGTTGGTCTAGTAATTAAAAAGGTCATGGACTAGTGAATTCATTTTGGATTTCACCAAAGGTGGTTTGAAAAAAAACTTTCTGCTGTTGCCAGAATAAACAAATCCTAAGTGGTAAATGCCAAAAATGGGGAAGTACTAAAAATGGTTTTCTAAGACTGAACCACAAAAGAAAATAGAGAACAGCAACTGAGTTCTTTTTTAACTGACAAATATTGCTACACTACAAAACCTTTAAAGAGCTTCTTTTTTCTGGACTTGATCTGATATGTCTGTCGCAATGGCTCACCAATAATAACTGAATTGTATCAGCAATTCAGAGAGGACCACTTGAAGCTCTCTGGTTGCTAGACTTGGCATTTCTACAACTACAGTATTTATTTCTGCTTCATTGAAATTACAAAATGGTGACCAAAATCTTCAGGTTATTATATTCTTATAGAATATAGAAAGAATTAGAAAGAATATAGAAAATAATTTTATGTTAGTGCATTCAAATATTTATAGATTTAATAAAGTAGTCAAAGAGCTTGCTTTGGCTAATAAAATATTAACAACTACAAAAATAGATCACTTTTTATTGGAGTTGTTTTTTGTTTTTTTTAATAAAAGAAATTGGGTGTCCTAGCAGAGTGAAGAGTTACAATAATGTGATTGTTAAGGACCACTTGGTATAGCTTAGTAACTCATTTAGTAAACTGGGAGCAGAAATGCCTTATTCCTGCCTGAGTTGAAAAGGAATACTGGGTTCTTAAGAACATAGTATTTTTCGGGAAGAGTAAGGGCACATTCTTCACAGGAAGAAAAAAGGAAACATGGTAGGGAAAGCTAAAATTCACTGGAATTCCTCCACAAAGTGACTCAAGAACTCTGGCTTGCTTGACATGCTGCAGGAGAAACAATACATTCCACATGATAGGCTTGCAGGCTCTCCAGACAGCCCCCAGTAACAGCTGCTTGCCAGAAGACAGGCAGGAAAATTACTCTGTTCAAGAGTTTGCTTGGATATTGCATATTTGGACTCACACACTGGCCATTTTCCCTATTATCTTCTGTATCTGCAGTTAGACTCACTTTGGATGTTGCCTGCCTCTAACATGCAATTTGCAGCATGGTTGTGCACATTTCTGTGCTCTGGGGCAATGGAAATCTAGAAAATTCCTGAATGTTGACACCACACCCTTCCTATCTTAGCCCTTTGTAAGGCCACTGCCTCTTCTTTATACTGCCTGAAAGCTGGCTTGATTTTATGGCTGTCTTAGGAACATTTTGTTTTGTGGACCAAAGCAGCATACTTCCAGCATTTCTACTTCAACAAAATCACTTTTTATTTTCCACTTCACCATGATATCTCACTGATTGGCTCAGAGAGAAGCAAAACTGGGATCCCAACAGGGCTAGCCCTTCATTTGTATTTGATAAATATAGCTGTTTAGAGACACAGGTGGGATTTCCCAGCCTAGAAGCTAGGAAGATATGAAGGAGTGACTTCTCTTGATAAGATTTGCTTTGAGCATAAAAAGAGTGCACATCCTGCCTTTCTCTTGTCATTTGAGTACATACTCACTGACAAGGCTGGTGAGTGGTTGGGAAGAAAATAAGAAAGCACAAGCCAAATATAACCCAAAAGCAGTAAAATTTTATAATCTTGCTTTGACAATTCCAGCTATTGTGCCACAGTTCCACAACTTCACAAAGCTTCTACGAAGTAATTATTAGAAAAATATCCAACAACTCACAGAAGGAAAATGCTTATAGATTGAAAATCAAAAAAGAGTTTCATTGCACAGGTAAAAAGACTGGCCTATGACCAGTATAACATTCTGGACAAAAGATGCACTATGTGCCTTATTTTATCTCAGCAAAAGCTCTTTCTAGGGTAGAGAATAAGTAAAAATCATTTATTGGAAGAGTCTTGTTCCATAGTCACAATTTGCAATTTGCAATTAGTGATGTTCTCAATAGCAAAGGTAAAATGGTTCTGTTGCTTAGGCATGGAACTCAGTACCAAAAGGAGTAAAAGGCTCATTCTGGTTTTTTTGTGCCATTCAAACATTAATTACTTGAACTCCTTTGTCTGTATTATTCCTGGTAACATAACTTCTGCAGAGGTATTTCTAAAGCTTCCACAACAATCAGTTAAATTAGCTGCCAGAACAAAGCTGACTGGACAATCTCAGCACTTCTATTTACAAAATGAACAGCCATCATGTTTCTGGAAAACTCATCCAGATGCTTTAAGGGATACTGTAAGTTATCTGGAATATCCAGATCTAAGGCTTAGATCTTAAATGACTTGTCCAGCATGGAAATAAGATCATTGTAGCTGGTAAAAGAGACTCTAATCTTATTCTAAGTACAGCTTTGACAAGTCAGTTATTTGTCACTTGAAACTAGAAACACTTCCTGTATTAAAAAAGTTACATCAGAAGCACAAAATGATGGCCTATGGTGACATGGCATGTTGCTTAGATAGGCATTTATGTACACTTATGCTTAGGCTGCTGCTCTCAAAATGCATGAATGGTATAGCAACGATGACAGCCATTGCCAAGTACCACATGTAATACTGGCAGGAATCCATTGCTACATCTTCAAAATAATCTTAATCTTTGTCTGTTTCGTAGGTCTTATTTTGTCTGTCTGCTTTGAAGTTCTTCCAGGTCTGAAGTAAATTATCCTACACCTGACAATGCAGCAACCCAAAGAAAGAAATGCATGTTAGATCATGTCCTAGCAGAACTGCTCAGAGGGGACACACACTGACAGAATTGGTATTGTACTGGAAAAATATTGTTGTCTCTAGGAGACAGAAGCTCTGGAAAAGAATAGAGATTATGAACTGCAGCAGAACCTGTCACTGCTAACAGTTAACAAAAGCAGGTGTTCATTGACCCAAGAGACTTGAAAGCCCACACAGGATAGTTCCATTTTTATGCCAGTGGGGGGTTATTTTCCAAACAGATCATCAAGTGCGTCATGCAGCCCTCAGCAGCCAACTGTGTCGTGTTGAGTTCCCACCCCCAAGTAAACATGAAATCCACTCGGACATCGTAGCTGTGCTAAGGATTGCTTCTGATTCTGTACCAATCTGATATTTGCATTATGTGGGCAAAAAGAGGTGGAAGAACAGGAAATGCAGAGAAATACACACTAGAGTTACTAATAGTGCTGCCTGAAATCTCTTCTGCATTACAGAGGTTCCATAAAGAACAATTCACTTTGTCTAACAATTTCTTTTTCACTTTATTCTCATTTGGTTTATTAAACAATCTCTAAGCTTTACAATTTCTTCTATTTTTTAAAAAAATTGCTCATCATTACTTGGTAAAACTAGGCTTCATATTCAGTTCAATAGAATTTTGTGTCTGCACTTATTTGCTGCTTTAACAGGGTAAACCAGTTTGAGCTATAGGAATCTATGAAAGTCTTTTGAGATATATAGTTTTAGCTTAAGTAAAATACACTTGAGTAGAAGATTCTTAAATGGGACTGTTGGGATACTGGATGTAATCAAAGCTTGTTGAAATCAGTGGGAACTGGAAGCATTTTGCAATTGGGAGATTTAGTTCCATAGGAGGTAAATTAAAATAAACATTTATATCAGTTTTTAGGCTTTACAGAGACAAAAGTAAAGTTTTTCTGCCCATAATATTGAGATGACCTGTGTGCCTCATAAGCTAATGACAATCTGGCACCCTTGCAAGATTATACATGAGTGCATTCATCAGAAGATTTAGGGCTTAGATCTCCTCTTAGATGCTATGACTTGTGAAATTTAACAATACAAGTGTTCTACTTACCATTGTGGGTAGAATGAGCAACCAGTTAAATCCTGAGGGCAGGTCACACCAAATCCATGCAAACTAAAGTTAACTATACAAGTGCTGCTTAAGTCAAGCTTTGCTTTAAAATGTCAGTGTGTATTTTTAGGAGATAAAAAACAATAATGAAGGAATATATTTGCATCCCACTCCAATCTGACTTCGTCTTCATGTCTCTATGTAGATATTTCCAACACTTTATTAAGTACAGTGTTTGAATTGGCAGTGTTCTACTGAAACTATTTTTCATAAGTTTTATAAAACTGTTTCCTTTCATTGTTTAGGCCTCAGTTTAGGTGTGAGATACCAGAGAGCTCAAATGCTATCCAGAGTAAATAGTACTTTTTTCTCTCAATCAGTTAACAAACTTCTAACTCATATGTACTTCAACACCATATATATATATTTTAAAAGCAAGCTAATCAAATACCAGAAAATTAGTGTTGAATATATGTTTGGGCATGTCCTCCTACTACATTGGCAGGCTTCAGAGCCAGCTGAATGTTTTACACCAAAACAAAAAGTAACTGCTGACTACATGATTTGACCAAACTGGTCTAATCTATCATGTTATATTTTCAGCTGGTTGCCTATTGTCTCTTTTGCAGTTCTGTTTTGTTTCCTTCTCTTTTCCTCTGTAACTTCCCTGCAATGGGCCTTTCCATACCTATTGGAATTGTCTAAGTTTTATGCATTCCTTTCTTTGCTAGTGGATAATGATATATTTGTGCTATTCAACAGAACAATGTCCACATCCTCCCGCATACTTAGGCCAAACTCCACAGCTGGTTAGTATCTGTTCTATATTTGCAGCACTCAATGAATCCAGTGAGAAAGGGGCGGTTTAATGGCAAGACCGTGCTTCAGGTAAATACATCAGTGTCATAAAGTGCGCTCCTCCTCTGCATTTTCTATGTACGCTGTCTCTTCATCCTAGCAGCGCTCCTGCTTTATCTGTAAGTGCTTTTGACGATGCTGGCTTATCTTTATGGCGGGTCTGTGAACTCCCCAACCGCCACAACAGCCGCTCGGCACAAAACCCGTGACCATCAGCTCCCTTCCCTGGCTGCCGGGGGGAGCGCAGTCGGACTGCCACCATGGCAGGGGACAGGCTGACACAGAAAATTCTTTTCTAAGGCGGAGTTCTGAATGCGACGGGACGCTTGGAGAGGGCAGGGTGGAGGGGCGCGGAGTGCCGCCCTGCTCCCGCTCCCTCACCTGCCGCGTCCGTCCCGCTCCGCTCCGACCCCGCCGGGCCCGAATCCGCGCACGACTCCGACCCCGCCCGGCTGCGGGCTCGCCCCTCCTTCGCGGCGCTCGCTACCGCGCACGGGGCTCGAAAGATGGAGGGCTACGGACGATTCTTGGCACTGCTGGCTTCTACGCTGCTGGTCGGCTTCGTGTCGGTCATCCTCTCCTTCGTCTGGGTCTTCCACTACCGCGAGGGTTTGAGCTGGGACGGCAGCCTGGGGGAATTCAACTGGCACCCCGTCCTCATCATCACGGGCTTCGTCTTCATCCAGGGCATCGGTGCGTCGGGGCCCGGGTCGGCGCGGAGCTGCGGGGGAGCCGGGCCTGTGCGGGGCCGGGGCGGGGCGGCGCGGGAGGCTCCGGGCCGGTACCGGGTGACAGCGGGCGCAGCAGCCGGTCCGCGGGTTAGGGAAGCCAGCACTCCCGGAGAAGGGACAAAGAGTCCCTTGTAATAAGTCAAAATTGCTACATATGGGGCTTGGGTTGTTTTGGGGTTTTTTTTTCTGGTTTTGTTTATCCTGGCCCGGAGATTGCCGTGCGCTTTGGGTAATGCTTGCAAGGCGTGTTTTTCCTAGGCAGCTGGAATTTATGCAAGCTGAAAATCGAAATGCCAGAAATGCTGCCCTAGGAAAGTTTCTCTTTTGGCTCTCTTCCCAAGAAGAGAAAGGAAAGTTCAGTACCAGAGAAGCTTGATCCAGGAGCGGGGTTTTTGCCAGAGAACATGTAGCACCAGAAGCACGATTAAAGTGCAGTTCTTCAGACTTAGGATTAATTGTTCTGTAAAGTATATCTCTTAAATTAATAATTTATTATGAATTTATTATGTTTTCTGTTGCTTAAATAACATATAATTATTATGATACAGGGCTGCTCAGCTTTTTTTTTTTTTTTTTNTTTAATTTCTTTAAGAATGTATGAACTTTCGATTTCACAGAGTTCAGTCACGGACTAACATTTTCCCCTTACACTTCCAACCAGTCAAAAAGGCTGGAAGATGCCCAAGGCTGTCTAGTTCTGGCTATGAAGAGGATGTTGTGATTTCAACATACACAGTAAATTCCTATTTTCCAGCAGTAATGGGAGTGTTCTCAGCCTTCTTGTGGCTCCAAGCTGCAAACTACTATTGAGCAATAAACCATATTTTGAAGTTGTTTTACATAACATTGCTTAATAGGAAGTGTAATTTCAGGCTATAAATAAGCAATGAAAACCACCTGTTGACTTATCTAAGACCTATACTACTTCTTGTGCTCAAATTATTTTTTTTTAATATAAGCACAGAACGTTTGAAGAAAATAGGGAGAGGCTTTCTGAAGCTTTTTCCTATGTATTTTCTGTATTTTTTCCTCTGAAACTCAGTTTTTTCCCCTGTGTCACAGAGAAAGGGGGTTGCCCCAAGCCCTGTATTGGTAAGGATATAGGTAAAGTAAATGGAAGTTTACCATAGCTAAGAAACCACACACATACAAGAAATTCACTAATAATACAGCATCATTTAGGAGGGAGTCCTACTATATAAAAGGAAAAGCAAAGTTGGACACTGAAGAGGTATTGTAGTAAATCACATGAAATATCAACAGATAAGATACCACTGTGAATCTGATTCAGATTTGGCTGATGGAAGTCTGCCACTCTAGAATTTTGCCCTGTACCTTTTTAAAAGGACAGATGTCTCATGCCATATAAAGATATTGCAAGGTAACTCTGCCCTTTGTGATGCCTTTTGAAATCATAGTTCAAAACAGGAGTAAGATCTGAGTCAAAAACCTCAGTCCAGGATGCCTAGGCTGTCAAATTTTTAACAGTCCTAGAGATGCTGTGCCTTGAGGAAGCTCTTCACAAAGCTGCTTTACCATGTCACCGCCAAACATTCTAATTGTGTATGTGCTTTTAACCTACACTGTTTTAATTTTGACATGAAATTACACATCACATCTAAGGTTTTAAGAGCTTGTACTCACCGAAAGGTGAATCTTCCTTCTCTCCTCTTTGTTCCCCAGATTGCCTTCTTTCCTCCTGCAATCAGGAAGGCACCAGTTATGAGAAAGGCAGGGAGAAGCACACAGAAGTGGTGATGGGGAAATAAAACTGTGTCTTTTCACAGTGATAAACATATCTGCTGAAATTGCAATGTGTAGGTCCACACAAAGCCCTCACAGAAAGATGACTAAACCAAACTGTAATATGCATAAGGCCTGGGCTGTGACATGTAACATGGTAATGAATGGTATTGTTAACAACTGGCCAAACCATTAGTCAGTTATTCCTTGGTTTTCTACTGTAATGTTTATGGGAAACAACTTAGAAAATGCATGGGCCAAACAGAGATCTGAGACTATGTGGACAAGTGACTAGGCAGTTTGATAGTGCTTTTGGAAGTTGAATCAGCTAGATGAGAACAAAAAAATATATACATATTTTAGCCCAGATTTGACCCTCTGAGATCAAAGACTAAAAACTGAGACCAGGACCTATGCTCATTAAGTTTTCTTCATACAGATTCCAGTACTCTGCTGCACTGTAAATAAATTATTGACAATACTGTGGGACATATGGTAAGGAAGATTTACAGGGAATATCCTCATGGGATAAAACTGAAAATTGTTGTGGGGCCTTTTGACATATCTGCTTTACAAAATTAGAAGTCATTATCATTAATACTAAGTTGATTAATAATAGTCCAATGAAGAATATTGTTGCCAGCTGGCTGAACATGAGCCAATGTGTGTCCAGGTGGCCAGGAAGGCCAATAGAATCCTGGTCTGTATCAGGAATAGTGTGGCCAGCAGGAGCAGGGCAGTGATTGTTCCCTCTATACCTGGTACTGGTGAGGCCACACCTCAAATCTTGTGTCCAGTTCTGGCCCCTCAGTACAAGACAGACATTTTGCTGCTGGAGAGTGTCCAGAGAAGGGCAATGAAGCTGGTGAAGGGTGTGGAGCACAGGTCTGAAGAGAAGCAGCTGAGGGAGCTGGGGGTGTTTAGCTTGCAGAAAAGGAGGCTCATTCTTTACAACTGCCTGAAAGGAGGGTATACCAAGGGGGGATCAACCTCATCTCCCAAGTGACAAGAGACATTATAAGAGGAAATGGCCTCCACTTGCACCAGGGTAGGTTAAGACTGCATACTTGCAAAAAATTTTTTCACTGAAATGGTGGTGAGATATTGAAACCAGACCAGAAAAGTGATGGAATCACTGTCCCTGGAAGTTCAAAAAACATAAAATGTGGTGCTCAGGGCATGGTTTAGTGTTGACATGGCAGTGATAGGTTAATGGTCAAACTCAATTATCTGAGAGGTATTTTCTAACCTTAGTGATTCTGGGATGCTGTGATACTAACATTATCATGTAATGTCACTTTGGGGAACTGCTGGAGGTGACAAACTTGGTGTGAGGAATCATATTTATGTAATAGATTGCTTTAAGACTGTCAAATCATCTTAAAAACAAGGTTTTTATCTTCCTGATTTTGTAGGATTTACTACTGTTGCTTTTTAAAGTAGAAAGCCAAGAAAAACCTAAGTGCTGTATATATTTAAATATTCTAAGGAAGGCTTTCATTCCAGTATTATATATTCACACAGTATGTAAAAGCATGCATTGATTTAAAATCTGATCATAGTATGGAAATTTGACTTGTAAACTGTTTTCTTTGTGAATTATTTAGTGTAGTACTGTGTTTATTGAAATGTATCCAACTTAAAAAAAAAAAAGTGAACAGAACTTGGGAAGAATTTGTCATTTATTACTACTATTCATCAGAATATGCAGAGAAAATATTCTATTTAGTTTTCATAATCTATGCTTTTTGCCTAAAATGCAAGGGTTGTTGAGAAGTAATGAATGAGTAGGGCACGTGAGAATCACTTAAGTAAATTTCTAATCTTTGCATATACCAGGTCATACTTTTCTGTTTCTTAATGTTTGGAACAGTATTTTTTTAAGAAAATCTACATAAATTATTACTTGGTTTTAGTATAGCTAATTATATATACAATTTTCACTGTAATTTCATAAGCAGAAGCCTTAAATTAGGATGTGATGATTCACTGAGTGGAGCTCAGACTTTACTCAGGCAAAGTATTATAGATGAAGGCATTAGTCTTTACTAGTCAAATCATCAATTGTCCTCATAAATATTTGTCCCCTGTTAGCTGAATATATTTCTGTGCTGTCACACATCCAGAATTACTGTCTAGTTTGTAATCAGATGTACCTGGAGCTTCAGTGATATAATCTGGCCTGTTTGTGTCCCCTGTCACATGACAGACAGGGGCTGGTTGTGGCAGGATAGGGGCAGCAGGAATCTTGGAGAAGAGGAAACTCAGCTAGAAGCAGCTCTAAGTTAAGTTATTCTTATGGACCATCTGGATCAATGGATCAATCAATGGATATTATTGTTCTGCTCAGACTGGACAGAACACTGTCTGCTAGAGTTATTAATTCAAGTATAGGCAAAACTTCCCTACATTCATCTAACAGTGGGGGAAGATTTGCATTTGTTAAATGCTTTTGTCTCTAAAGTCACATTATGATTCCCTTATGCTGAAGAGCATTTTCCCATTCAAAGTAGTCTAATTGATATCAATGTAATAGACAGTCTTATAAGTGTCTATGCAATTAGAGAATAGCATTATCCAAAGCTAGCAAAGAGAATAAATATTATAAAATAATCCTACACACTTTCTCCATCAGTGATCTTCTCAACATAAGAATCAGGCTATATTGCTCCAATCTAATAGCAGAAAAATCAAAATCCTATGCCAAATCCCTGTTAGTTCAATTTAATGACTGAGGAAAAGATGACACCAAGGTATTTACTGGGTTTGTTTGCTTTTTTTTTTGAAATACACTTAAGTTGTGGGATTTTTTATAATTGAGAAAAAGATTCTTAAAAGCTATATTTAAGTCTCAGTTGTATTTTTAGAGCCGTGCTAATTGTATGAGAAAAAGCCTTTTAACAGACTTTTTAGAATACTTAAGGTTGGATTTTGCTGTAATTTACAATATAACAATGTGAATTATGCATAATTATTAACATCTGAAAGAAATTATCCCATAAGGTCTGAAATCTTGTTTCTCTTCTTTCTTCAGCTATTATTGTGTACAGATTGCCCTGGACATGGAAGTGCAGCAAACTCCTAATGAAGTTCATACATGCTGGATTAAATACCATAGCTATGATTCTTGCAATTGTTTCTATGGTAGCTGTGTTTGATTTCCACAATGCCAAGAACATTCCTAACATGTACAGTCTGCACAGCTGGATTGGGCTGGCTGCTGTTATATTTTATGCTCTCCAGGTCAGAATCTAACTGTATTTATAAACAGGTTGTAAATATGAAGAATGTTTTGAGTAATTCAGGTATAATAGGCTCTTGCTAGTACATTGTAACTACTGGGATAGCCACTTTACACTCTGATTTGGCAAATAATGTAAATGTACAAATACTGGATCATTGACTTTGAAAAAATGCCTTTTTAAGCATATTTTGTCTATTTGCTGGCATACCAGCCATTTATTTATAATACAGTTACACAGTAGTGTGTTTCTAAACCCTATTAACTCCTGAACTCACAGCAAGTTACTTAGTTTGTCAGCAGCATATTTAAATACACTTAGAGCATTTATTAAGGAAGTCTCAAATGAAGTTAACAGCTTTTCTTTTTTTTTTTTTTAGCTATCATAAATTTAAGTAGTCACTTCTAGGCCTCAAGACTGTTGTTAATCAGCAGAACAAGTGCATCAGGGAGCAGTAGTGATGTAAAGGATCTGACATCTGAATGAGCTACTATTGGCTAACCAGTTTTCCTGAAGCAGCAGAACTTTGACAGATGTTCATGGGCATGCTTTAACTGCTCCTCTTGGCAGAGAATTAGCATTATTGTAATGTAAAATGAGCTAACTTAGTGCATTCTGAGTTTGGCAAAGAAGAGCAACTATGCCCTGAAATTTGCACAACACATACAGATATATATCTGTATGTGCATACCTGTATCTGCATACACATTCTGAACTCCCTATATTGTGTTATTACACTATGGAAATTTACTTTGTTCCTTCAATTTTTTTTTTCCCAAAACACTGAAAAGAAAAAAGACTTAATTATCTATGATCAAGCACAAAAAAGCCTCAGCTAAGGGATTCGGGTTCTGGACTTTATCCTTCTCTGCTCAGGCCAAGAGGTACAGGAACAGTGTTGAAATAGTGCTTTTAGCATTTAGGAAAAAAGAAAGCATATTATAGTGTTGTTTGGTATATTTTTGAATTAATTAATTCAATTAGATTTGAATTAATAAGAATGAGTTATTAATATTAATTAGAATTAATAAGAATTAATAAGAATGAGTAAAAAAGAATTAATATGAATGAGTAAGAATTAATATGAATGAGTAAAAAAAAACAATGTTAAAATTAAGTTTGTCCTAATAATACAGCTATTTCAAGGAAATCTATGCTGCCAACAACACTGAGTATCAGTATTTTTTCTAATGGTTAAATGAAGAATTTGACTAAAATCTTAGTTCTGCTTTTCATTTTGCTGCTATAAACATGATCAATGGCACTTAGTGCCTTGCCTGTCACATCAAAAGATCCCTGGTGTTCCTTCCTCCAATCTCGGATGCAAGTCTCCAGGCAGAGACTGATGTTTGTTATGTGACTGAACACTATAAAAAATGGTCAAAAAGTAGTATCTTTGTGACCAGAGAAGACACTTGGCACTTACCAGAAGGGGCATGTCAGTCGTATGCTCACATAATACTCTGCCTACAATATTGTAATTCTATTGTAATTAAGCCAAATGCAGGTTAATACAGTATAACACACTGGCATAAATTTAAGAATAGGGCAAAAATGTACAATGAGACTGTCTCTTGGAAAATGTCTCTGGAAAGAAGTACTCAAAAGTGACATGAAGCTCTAAATGAGTTCTCACAGTGCTTTGACAACAGAAAAAAAGATGGCATGAATGAAATTAATATGAAATATTATGGATTTTTTTGAAAATATGAAAGAATGATCAGAAAAATAAAAAGCAACAAACCCAAAGAAATTATAGAAAAGTAATTTGAGAGCTGGAAAATCAATCTTCCAGTGCAAGACTTAAAAAACTCCAGCTGTTTAGCAGATCTAAGATTAATTGATGATTTCATTATGGTGTACTAAAAAGCTTCCCAGGGAGAAAATATCAGGCTCTCTAAACCATTATGGAAAGATTAAACAAGGACTAAGTCTGAGTTAGAGCAGGATGAAATACAAATTCATGCACTCTGTCTAATTTAGCAGCAGGGGTGAGTAAAGGTAAAACAAACTAAAGAAGGGATGCAACCTCAACATGACTGGTCAAGCCTGTGGATGCAACCATGGGACATGACGGGTTATTTTCCATCACAAAATTAGTGCTAATAGGAGGACTAATGTCCCCTGAGTAACTGAATGCCACCCATACCTGTCTTCACTCTGTAAATGCCATGTGATTGATATATTGAGAGACCATTCCCCTTCTAAAGATAGGCACTTAAATTTAACTGAAATTCTAACAAGATAAAATTATTTAATCCAGTCAAGTCAGAAGGTTAGACTGTCTTCTGATGTATTCTTTTTGTGCAAATCTGCATAAGGAGCAGAGAACAGGACTTGATGAGACTAAAAGCGTGGCTCCTCACATCTTTAATATATTAGTCAATTAGTGACACCAAAAACTTGTGTTTCCAGTACTCAGTTTGTTTAGAGTTTTAGCACTATCAGTATTTTGGACACTGATATTAGGTAGGATGATTTATATGTCTGCTTCCCAAGTGCTAATCCAGAATTTTGCTTTGGTTTTGACAGGAAACACATTAAAAAATAGATATGCCAATTATTTTCAAATTTTTACCCAAAGACATCTCAGAATGGAATTTTTCTGATTATTTCTATTCTGCTTGAGAAGTGCAGCCTGTTTTCCATCTAACCTTAACTACGAATCTGTTTTGGTTTTAGCTTTTCTTGGGTTTGGCTGTCTTTCTGCTCCCGTTTGCTCCAGTTCATCTCCGCACAGCTCTCATGCCAATACACGTTTATTCAGGGCTCACCATCTTTGCAACAGTGATTGCAACAGCTCTCATGGGAATCACAGAAAAGCTTATATTTGCATTGTAAGTATTTGTTTGCAGTTTTTTATTAAGGTTATTCATTGCAAATATACTTCCATTTGCCCAGAATAATAAGCATCCAGTTTGGGACACTGCTATATTTTGTTTGTATTAAAAAGACCTACCTAGCAGAAGACTGCTGTTTTTAGACCAGAAATGTCTTTAAAACAGTCTTTTCTGACCTCTAATTTCTTTTTCCCTTTTCAAAGGAGAAATCCTGCATACAGTGCATCCCCACCAGAAGCAACTTTGGTCAACTGTCTTGGCCTTTTGCTTGTCATATTTGGTTTTCTTATTTTGTGGATGGCAAGCAGGCCCCACTGGAAGCGGCCCCCAGCAGAAAATGCTAAAATCCTGAGGTCCATTGGAGCAACTCCTGAAGGCACAGAAGTAGAATCCACAATGGCAAACACCAGTAATGCAGATAAATCTAATCTGAGGAGCAATACTGAAGCAGCCAGAAAACAAAACATCGAATTTGATGATGCAGGACAAAGATCAACTATGTAAAGAAAATACACAGAACAGAAGTACTATTATCCCTCCAAAATCCCCCTGGTGAGGGTCCTTCTAACTTAGTTCTATTGATATGTAAGGGGTTTGGGGGTTCATTTTTAGTATGGTTTGCTGAAAGACACCAAGGTTTCTGCATATGGATTTAAATTCCTGTAAGTCCCAAACATATTTTATTGGTCCATGACTAGTCCATGCCTTTAGAAAAACAAGAGCATGAATGACATCACATAATGGGAAATTCACATAATCATATGACTTCTTAATTTTAATGCTTATATCTCTTACAGTCATGAAAACTTTAACAAAGATTCAGACTCAATTTTGCTCTTGAGTGATTTTGCAGGTTGTGAATCAGCCATGACATATATCAGACAGAATAATTCAGTTTGTCACACGTAAATTGTTTGGTAATGGTCACTTTTTTAAAGCTCTGATTTCTCTAGCTGATTAAGCCCCTCACCAGCTGCTATGTTCTATGGGATTTGAGGTCATTCTGCACTTTACAGAGTTGCTTCATAAAAGTGTTTATTCTAAAATTTTTCATTAAAAAGAAAACTTAAAAGTTTGCTCGATATCTTCGCAAAATGTTTCATTTCCTTTAGAAACTTCTGGGGGTTTTGGTCTTTTTTTTTTTTTTTTTTTATCAAAATGTATCTGTTGCTCTTTTAACAAATTCTACCAAATATATTGTACACAGACAATACTTGGCTTTGAATTACATGCAATTATTACTGAAATCTAAGGAAATTTTAAGACATCCAAATGCAGAATTTGTATTATTTGAAAAGCTATAGAAACACATTTAGGAAAATATATCACTTTAACTAAGTCTTCCTTTTATCCCAGAAGGCAGCATTTTAGTACCTTTACTTGATTGCACATTTCTGTTGGTTTATGGTACTAGACTAGAAATTAGGAGGTTAGAAACCAGAAAAATGTGCTATTAGTCTAACAAAAAAACCCAAACCTTCAAGTGAGAAATGCTTTCTCTAAGACACAGGTGAGCTTTGCTGTTTTAATAAAATGCTACCTGTTAATGGAAAGCCAATTTGATATCTAAAGTATTATTATAGGAATGAAGACATGCTTTAGTATATAAGCAATCTATACAAACTCTATGACTTTTTAATTTGAAAATATAGTTTTAAATGCAATTTTCTCTAAATAATAAAGAGTCTCCACTGGCACTTTAGTTTTATAACTTTTTCTTCATAATTGAAGTATTAAAGTATTATACTCATTCATTAATTTCACAGATACAAACAATATTTATACTTTAACTACTATAGAAGAATAATTATAGTAGATTATTTAGACTGCACCTGTCCAAAATGATGAGCCATTCTACTATCTCTTGTAAAACATGCAGAGCCCACTAGAAATACAAATTTATCATTGTTCATGTTGGAATATATAGACAGTTTCAGACAGCATATGATTTCCTATTTTTTAAATACTACATAAATTTTTATATTTTTTAACGTTAAACTTCAACGTTTAAAAACATCTTAATACATTACCCTTCAACAAATGCACCATTTTTGTAGTTCACTGTGTGTTAGTACAAACTATTTTGGACATGAGTTACTTTGGGTCTTCTCTGACAAGAAGCACCTCAGTTCCTCTTATTTGATCTGTAATATTTTATTATTTGGTGAATGCAATAGAGAAAGCTAGCATAATAAAATATTTTTTCAACTTTTCTGCTGTACCATTTGGTACAGCAAGTACCATTTGGTACTTGTTTTCACTTATAGGTTTGTGGATGACTGGGACCAATCTCATATGGTGTATTTTTCTACTGTGGAAAATACCTACTTTTAATGTACAATTCAGGTATGACAGAAGGAACACTGACCTAAACTACTAAACCATTGTGTGAGCATTCCTCCAGCCTCACTATGTGCAAGGAATCAAGCAGAGAAGCATGACAGGGGAAGTGAATAAATGAGCTCACTTGCAGTATTTTACTATGCAGCTTTCTATACTGCACTCACACAGGCAAGAGCATTTGAAATTGTTATGTATTGGCCTGTGACTGTGTCTCATCCACCTGTGAAAATGAGCTCACTCAATCCTTGCATAGCACTAGGTCCCATAATAAAAGCATAGTTTGTATGGAAGGTAGTCAGTTGCCATGGGATTGTTCTGGAAGAAACTAACTGTACAGTGTTCTGGGAAAAACACAAAATGTATGACTTGTTTTGTTACACTGAGCTGATTGTATTGAAATGAGCAGCTTTTAGGTGGTTGGCTCTATATGCTGTTAAAGTTAAACTATACTGACCAGCATGTCTTTGGTTTCCATTGTATTCCATGTACTGTTCAAGGGGAATGCTTCTTGGAAAAAGAGTGGCATTTCTTTACTTCTCTATTCCCATATAGAGCAAAGTATGAGTAACACCAAAGCTGTGGGTTCAAACCCCATACGGGCCATTTGCTTAAGGGGTGGACTCGATCCTTCTGGGTCCCTTCCAATTCCAACCATTCTGTGATATAAAACTAACTGAAAAATCAAGGATTAGCAACCTTTTGAGGGGAGTCTCCCATAACATAATTTTGGTTTTCAACTTAGAGGTTAAACATGATAGTAGAAACTCAGTGGAAGCTGGAAGATTCCATTTGGGAAATTTATAATCAGTGCTATCTCCTATGCATGAACTGTGGGATTCTGGCTGATCTTTGGAAGGTCCCCATGAGATGCAGTAGCTGTGAGCTCCTCAGCCTTGGTGTATGCAATTTAAAACTGACAAAACAAAATATAGACTTCTGGCTTAATTCTAAATTGATTTAAAAGGCCTCTAAGTATCCTTGCAAAAAATGAGGTTAGTTCAATGCTAAATAAAAATATACAGGTGTTTGGAGAATAATAATCCTAAACCTGCCCCTCAAAGTGGCCTTATATTACCTTTTCTTTCATGTGAATTTTCTTACCTGTATTTATGAGTAACATAAATACAGTAGCAATATAGGAAATGAACAAAGTGTATTTTCAAAGATACAAATGGAAGGTAGAAGTCTAACTTTTTCATTGGGATTTTTCTGCGTTTGGAAAATATCTGCAAGGTGATTTTTACAGGAACATGATTGTAAAGCTTACATTCCAGGTTTGGATTCCTATATAAAAAAAGGAAGTTACAAAACCTAACACTGAAAGTGCTATCTTTTTAAGATGCCTGGAAAACAAAATACTATATTTACATGCTGTCATGCAGTACTATACACAGAAGCAGAAACATTGTAGAATGTTTTTTCCAACATTAATGAAACTGAGAAATGATTATGCAAATAAGATTCTAAAATTGAATGTTATTACATGTGTACTTCTTACTACACGTAACCAAGAATATTGCATATGATAATGTAAATATGGATTACTTGTTTACATGGATATTCTACTGAGTGACTAAGAGATATTGCCAAATATTTTTTATTTCAGAAGTCTCTTTCTTTTGCTTTTATTTCAGAAAATCCCTTCCTCTGTTTTTAACTGTTCACAAGAACTTTAAAAATTATTTTATTATCCAAGGTACTTATTTATAGATGAGACCAAATATTGAATTACAAGTCTGTTTTTATTATTCTTTTTTTATATATTAATAAAAATGATTTTTTGAGCTTGTGATACTGCTGAGTACAGATTTTCATTATTTTCATTACTAAAATATAACTTTCTAAATTTGGATAAAGATCAAATTATTCCTAAATTAATTTTTGAAAACAGGAGGACAGTTATACAAAGTTTCTTAATGTGTCTTAATTTCAACTATTTATGATGAAATTTATGTACTTTGTAGTCTTAGGAACATAATCAGTATATAACAGAAAGTGAAAGAATTAACTGCATTAAAAATTTGTATTTCACCTTCTGATCATAACAGAAATTCCTCAGAGCAGTTGTTAGAGGGAGGAAAGAACCAAACCAAAACTATCTGTCATGAGAATGTGATCACAAATACGGGAATGGGAAGATAATGAATTCTCAGACATAATGGTAACAGAATGCACTGGAAGACTGAAATACCCTCAGATAAGAGCCAGACTAAGCACACACCCCATGGAATCTTCTGACTCAATTCAACATCTTCATATCATTACTCATAAACACATTAATGATCATAAAATGCTATAAAAGTAAAATCATCTACATGAATGTATCAGAAACAATTAAGAATTAAGGTATTCTTGAGTTTAGTATGTTTAATTGGAAATTCTCCTGAAAGTGTACAGCATAAATTATTTTTGATTACCATGTGGCTGTTGGCTAAAATTTTTCAACATTTTCATCATCATGGAATAGTAAAAAATACTATTACAAACATGAATGTAGCAGAAAACCTGTTGCATTCAAACCTGACAATTTCCTGTTGCTGATAATTTCCCTTAACTGTTGTCTGTAGGCTGGATGTGTTGGGAAAAATTCTGGTAAAATAATCCTTATGTTTTTAAAGTATGTTGATTATTTAAAAAATCTGTAAAAGCTGAATTGTATTCAGAATTGAAAGAGGGGATCCAAATATTGGCAGGACTACATTTGTGTGTAAAAATAGTTTTTGTAAGTAGTTGATGGAACTCTTGTAACTTACAACACAGACATCTGCTTTGTGTTATGGTATGAGCAACACTTGTGATCTCTGTGAGACCAGTAGGCAGCAATGAGGGGTAAATTACTAGTCAGGTAGAAATTCAACTCCAGGTCAACAAAACGGATGACAACCATTCCAGGCAATTCAGCTAAGAGAAGAGAAGAGGCAATGTTGAGAAAATCCAGTTACTACTGTATACAAACCAGAAATCTAGCAAAATGGCAGGGCCCCAGCTAACTCTTACAGAAGAAGCAAAAACAATGGGTATAAATTTCAATGAGCTCAGTTATGGTCACCAAATGTACTCATCATAGAGCCTCAGCCAACATATGTTAGCGTGGGGCTGAGTTTTACAGCCGAGTCCATGGCCATGTACACTCACTACTCATAGGCTCTCAAATTCTGCATTCTGCTGGTCACCAAGTCATGTCATAGTTACAAAAACTATTGTCAGAAAATGGATAAAAGTTTCAAAAATGTTTGCAATTTGTAGTTCAATTTTCTCAAGCATTTCATTCCAACAAAATAAAAAATCCATTTAGTAGTACTCAAATTCTTCAGGATATAATCAAATATTAGTGTGATTAATAGTGTGATGGTCAAATATTTTTTGTGGCAGATGATCCTGCTCAGATGTGTATACAAGCAGTAATCCACTAGGTGGCAAGCACTACTAAAATGGCTTTTGGCAGATGCTAGACCAGCCTTATTTTTAGGTGATACAATATGATAAGTCATCTGTCTCAATACAAAATCACAATGTTAGTAGTCATAAAACACACAGTCGTGTCAGAATTTGTAGGTTTACTTCTCTTTTCTTTTAAAGGGCCCACTCAGAAAACAGTATTTCTTCATTCCTGATGTTGGAAATTGTTCTTTATTGTGCTCCACCTCGGAGCTCTTAAACTCCTGTTTGCAACTTCTGTGCAAATACAAGCTTGGTTAAAAGCTACAACAAGAAGAACAGAAAACCATGGAAGTTTAGGGGTAAGATCATATACAAGATTTAAAAGTAGCAAGAATTCAGAAAAAAACAGGAACTTCCAGTACTTTTACCATTTGACCTTGCAGACTTAAAAAAAAAAGAAAATTATCTCAAAAAAGTAAACGTGAGTGGACAACTTCAAATAACAAAAGAGTACACTTCTGCCATCTGATACATGCTAACAGCTTCTGTTCTTAATTTACTCTCTTTGTGGATGCTGGCTTGTTTTCTGGTTATGTTTTCTGATGTATTCCATTAAACAGACTAGTTTCAGTGCTACTGAAAGCTATTTTTACATGGTATGCTAATACTATTGCTTGATCTTACTTGCTTACCCGTTCTCTCAGTCTACACCCTGGAAGTTATTTTGTCTCCTATGGCTAACTAGTACTGATGTAGATAAGGCACTGTGGTTTTACACAAAGCTTACTATTCATGTTTTGGTCAACAAAGTGGCAAAATTCATGTAACTCTGACTCTCCAGGACATTGCTTGTGGCCTGGATGGACAGACCCGTGGACCACATTGGGAGATCGATGAAGAGATCCCGATTGTGGCGGTAAAAATGAGGGACGGGCACGATTTGGTGACCCAAAAATAAAAGGGGTTTAGGAATAAAAGAACAACAAACCGGCAAAGACATACACAGTACAAGGATGCACCAAAAAAGGCCAAGGGCCAGAGTGAATACAATTTAAACAACATAGGATAGGGGTGGAGCCTGAGGGTGAGGGCCCAATAGGAATGAGGGATTAGGAACATGTAAATTATTGCAGGGGTTTTTTAACCAATAACAGAACAGGGATAGGAGAACTTTCTAGTATCATTAGCATAAATGTTGCAGGGGATGCTGGGAGAGGGTCATTTTCTCTTCGTAACCTAAGTGGGTTTTCCCACAGCCTTCGTCACTCTCAACTTCTCTGCTCAACCTCAACAATTGCTCTCATTATTGTTAGGACTGTTGGATCTCGTAGAAATACTAGTTTAAATACCCTACCAATTCTGCTTGAATGCTTGATATTTTTGATAAAAACAGCAATTGCTGTTGCAGTTAAGGAATAGCTCATACATCACGGTGGAAATAGGAGCACTAATACTGTCTGGCTCCCGTTTCTGATCAGATGTAGAGAATGAGATTAGAAATACAAAAAAATTTACATGAGTGTTCATTGCTGTGATTACTGTATCTGTAATGAGGAATTTGAACAAAAGTTGAGTAAGGCACAGCCTCGGTAATCATTTTAGTCTGTTTCAAATGCAAGGCTGCCAATGGATAATAAAGACCCAGAACACAATAACAGATCTTAATGGCCCTGACCAGCCTCACCTGGGAGCCTCAACCCTCACACTCCTACTCATGAGTCCAGGGCTTTTAACCCTGCTCCACCTGAGTGTTTCAGTGCTTGCCTGCAACCCCTTGGACCTGACCTCCTGGCCTGATTTCTGCCTGGTCCCATCGCCCTGGACCTGCCTAGTGACCACAGGACTCTGACCCTCAGTAGGTTGGGTTATGATCTGTGGATTGACTTTCCAGCATAATTGTCAACCTGTTTCAGCATCTGCACCTGGTTGCCATTTCCTGCAATTCATACCTGCCCTGCTGCTGGCCATTCCTCACTGCACCCTGCCAGCAATCTTCTTCCATGTTCAGCCTGTACTCTGAACTGGGTGGATTGGTCTTCATGAAGTATTTGCTGGAGACAGACACTGGCTTCCCCATTTATAATTATTTCTTCTTTTCATATTGTTTTATAAAAATCCTTTGCTTAAAAAGCCTTAAAATTACATTTTTGATATAATCTACAAATAATGGATGCGGTGCACAGAGTGAACAAAGATGTTTACAAGAGAGTTACTCAACAACAACAAAACACCTCTTTTTTCTGCATTTCCAATTATATTGAATGATACCACCATTTCACAGGTCTCCATACCTAACAAGACTAGCAGCATGAAACATCCATTTCCATGCAGAAAAACATGTTTTTTTAAGAATCTGCATCAATGTGAAATCAGAAATAAATCTTGTCCTCACTTTATTGCATACCGTAAGCAGAAGTCACAAGAGCCTAGCGAAACACAACTGCAGCAGATCTCAAAATGCTGCAGTAGAAGTTTTCCTAGCTCTTTGGTCTGTACTGACAATTATGCAGCTGGTTACTGGAAAAAAAGTCAGCAGCTCTGAGAAGGCACTGTTACACATGGATTTGGATAACTCTTCTCTGCTATCAAGCAATAGAAACCCGATGATGGCACTGCAACAGCCTGGGAAGAATTAGCCTATTCTATGCAGTTGTATAATCACAAGCACTATTTGAGTGAATGAGTTTGCATATGGACCTAAGCACTGCTCACCTCTCCTCGGGTAAATGAAAGAAAATTCACAAGCAATAGAGGCAGTCAGCAATTCCCACATTCAATAGCTGTTCAAAACCCCTCCACAGAGTTACTTCACTTTGGAAAAAAAGGTATCTTTGAGTAAAAATTGCTTAGAGTTTTTAGCTGACTTCAGGGACAGAAGAGTTCCCTCTTGTCTCTTGACTGCACTTGTGCTCCATTTGTATCTGCTTTTAATACAAAGTCAAATATTCTGGCACAGAATCACACGGAATCCTTTTGATTTCTTCCTTTGTAAGCCTGTGTCAGCTATCATGGAGTCTTGTGTACTCTGAACCTCTTTTTTGTATTTTCAATTTTAATTGAGGTACTAACTATAGGAAACTCTATCGAGGATCTACATATGGTTTGAGCTTGTCACAGCAGTGCCTTGGTCTTCTTCCTAAGTGAAGAGGTGACTACAATCCTGTGAGAGTTCAGACATGCCTCCACATTTTCCTACAAACTGTATTATTTTGCACTTTACTAACATTATGCTTTCCAAGTCACTGAGTTACATGTGCTCCATTCACTAATTGACATTTCCTTCTTATTCTAAACTCCTTTCTCCAGTTCCTCTGAGGACATTTTACTCCTATCTTTGCATTCCCTAAATCTCTGCCCTAGCCACAAAATCGTCTTAGTATGTTTTCTCTGGTTTAAAACCTAATCAATCTCCCATCCTGGGGAGGGTAACTCAGTTCAGTCTGAGTAAGACAGTTCCTCTTAATGCCTTAAAGGACTAATTCACTCTGAAGTAAGCTCTTGTGGAATGCAATAACTGAATACAAAGACATTTTGTACATCAGTCCAATATGTACAAATTCAAATTATATCACAAACCCTACTTTTAGTTTATTACGTTGTTGCCATGTTTACGATGGTTATTTGTATTATACTTAGTTCTTTTGCCTATCTCTAAACATTTAAAACACCTCTAAGCAAATAATAATAAAAAATACCTTGGGGTTTTGATCTAACTTTTCGACTTTTCAATTAAAAATATTCTTGTAGATTTAGTCTTTAGATAAAATATATAAAATTAATTCCACCAGCTACATCTAACAATTTTGGTTACTTTGTAATTTCAGGTCTGACTCATTTTGAGAGAAGACAGCTTGTGTATCCTCTATGTAAAACACTAGGAAAAGCAGAAACTTCTATTTGTTCTCTTTATGGATTTGTTTATTCAGAAAGAAGATTTGAAATAAAAGGCTTTGAAAGGCTGGCTGAATAATGAGTTGTTATTCTTTGAAGGCATATTATCTTTAAAAATACAAGAAAACCTGAGGGTTTCTAATGAGTAGAACCCTTTATTTTTGAAAGAAAATAAATGGAAGAGTTTGAAAAGATTTATTTTCTTGTAGGTTTTTTTTAATTCCTCCTGGAGCTGCCTGTTGCTCTTATGTGGAAGCTTCCTGCTGATTTGACTTTTTGTTCTGCCGTGAGACTGATGCCAAGATTTACATGATTGCTGTGGATAGGAATTGGATTTAGCATAAGGAAGATAACTGCTTTTCCCCTAGGGAGAGGCAGAAAAGGAAAAGACAGAGTGGGGCACATAGACAAAAATATCTGGAGCTACATTCTTGGTCAATTATTTTATTCTTCCTCTATTTTAGATTATACTGCAACTAATAAAAGGCAAGAAAGCTACTGGTCTCAAGCCAGGAACACAGACAAGCAAGGAAACTATTTCATGCAAATGTCCAACTATAATGGAAGCAATGTAATGTTTTTATGTAGAACTGACATAGTGCCCCTTGTAACAGAAGTGAAATTATCAAAAACTCCCATCAGAATCTGTAAGGCAGAGATTTGCCTTCTACAGGGTCTTTCAGCAGAGAGAAAAGGGTGACTGTAGAACTGTGCATTATTACAATTATTTTAGCAATTCATTGTCTGTATTGTCTTTTGCATATTCTTCAGTTTTTAATTACATTCTCTGGATATTTAAACAGGTAAAGATTTTTGCTTATAAGGCAGACTTGTACAACTTGAAGTCATTTGCAGCCAGTTGGCAGACAGTTGTCTTCTGTTTACCTACAGTGCCAATGGAAAATGCAATTTTTTGAGATACTGGAAAAAGTTTGCATCAAAAAGCAGGGAACTTCCCAGGCAAGGCAAGACTCCATAGTAAGCATAAGATAAATACTGAGGGCAGAAGGCAGTTAGAGGGATTTTGGCACTGAGAGGGTAAAGGTTTTCAAATGTAATTATTAAAAGGTAATTTAATTTATTACAGTAATTTTTCTAATTAAATAATATACATCTAATAATTAAAGTTAAATACTATAACTGAACAAAAAAGAATATTATCTACTTGGTCTAAAAGTTTCAAATCAATAACTGCAAGACAGTGATAGTATCATATTACTGTGGTAAATATTCTGGAGTTCCTAAACTAGATGTATTTAATAGAAAAATGGGTAAGAATTAATTTTATTCCCATTTCCTTTGGTTAGTTACATAAACAACAGTTTATTCTGACTTAAATATATGCTTATGTTTCTTAGCTGTTGTTGGTTTTACAACAGTATTTTTTATTCAAGGTTTGCAAAAAGAATTTAACCATACTTAACTGGACTTTGCTGCACAGTTCTGGTTGCTAGCAGGTTCTGCTAAAATCTTTTGATTCTTCAGAATAGTTTTTGTATGATAAACCCTAATCCACTATCTCTATGCAGCTCTACACAGGATCAAATCAAAATCAAGTTAAGAAATCTTGAAGAAGAATCAGTGGACAGTGTTAAAGAGAAAAACTGAGCCACTCTGTTTCTAAAATAAATTTTAAAATGTGTCACAGGTTTCCTGATGATATGAGAAGTCTAGCACACAGTAATAAGCCTTCCATCTGAATGTGTGGCAGGAAAAATACAAAACACAAAGTTAAAAAGATCCAGTAAAATTGTGAAGACTTTTGTAGTATTGATTCTACAGATCACATTACCTCTCAAGTTCAGAGACAGAATCTCATAATGCAATCCTGTTCCAAACAAAACAAGCATCCTAGTAAAAGACAGTTGTGTGGTCTAGCACGATGTTCTAGAAGTTGTTTAAGACATGTGTGAGGTATGTAGGATGTTCCTGCATCAATATAGTCTAGCATCACCATACTGGCAGACCCTTCAGTACAAATGCAGCTCTAATTTACACCCAACATCTTTACTCTGCAGTCTCAGAAGCTTCATCCTGCATGCTCCCCCAGTCTCCAGTTTAGTACACCTGGCTGTCTTTCTGTTATTTGCTTAGCACAGTCTCTTTTCACTTCAAGCTAAATACAGACTAAACTATTTCTCTTTAAATGCTTATCCCCTCTCTTTTACTGTGGTTGGCCTGCACATTTGGTAGCGTTCTATTTACCTTTCAAGCTATTTCAGAACATAACATTTTTGCTCTAATTTTAGAACCTTAGTTAGAATTTCTTTCTTGCATTCACATGCAAAACAACAGCAAAGAGAACCTCACTGTACCTTTAAAAACTCAGAACACCAAGGTTTGATCAGTATTCTGAAAGAAGTCCTTTAAAAATGGAAATCTGGGGAACACTTACTTTAATACACTCCAGTACAGAGCAGAGATCTTTGGCATACTGATGACAGAATCTGCAGAGTCCCTTTTAGCTCTCTAGGGAGCCCTACGAATTACACATGCAGTACTCCAGGGCTCAATTTCTTGCTGGAATGGATTCTCCACAACGAGGGATAATCCTTCATTTGATGCTTACTCACTTGGATACATTTCTGTATTCCATATTGGCCATTCCAGGCTTTGCAATGCTTATTTTTTCTTCCTAGAATGTGTTTCTGCAATAGCTGATATTATTACACTTATTTGGTTGAAATGGCACTATTCTTTTATGAACTTCTTATTAGATTAAAATTCAATAACTGCTTTTCAAAACAATTATTTCTAGACCAATACTTATCATGCTTGTTCTCAGGCTAACAGTTACATTTTTGCCATTTTTAGTTTGAAGAGAATCACTCAGTAGTTTGTGAGGATCAGATTTTCAAGTATATACAGATACAGATTGTTTCATTAAATACTTATCAAATGCATTAGTTCTTTATTTTTATTCTTTTTTTAAATCTTTTCCCTCCTAATTATAAATAAATAAGATACAATAGCACCTCAAACACCACTTCTAATTTTTTTTTTTGCTTTGAAATTCCTCCTGAAGGTTATTTTCTCTCTGGTTTTGTAACAGCTTTAAGGTATTTAGAACATCTTTTGACTTGATTCAGTATCTGAATTTATGAAATTAAAGGAATAATCACCTCAATATCCTTACTAGAAGAATGATGTGTAAGGTAACATATATACTATATGCATGTATTGCTATGTATTGCTACTTTACATAATTTTATTTTATATAATAATTGTAATGATAAACGTGCTGTCTCATATCTAGGTAAAATACAGCTTAATTACAAATTAAAAAACACAAAACAGATGCTAATGTTGTAATTTTAGATCTATAAAAGCAGTATAACTAGCTAAGATTTCAAAAGAACAGGTAAATAGATCACAGTGAAGCACACATGTTATGACCTCATGGTGATATATATATACATTTAACAATAATGCA
The DNA here is from genome assembly GCA_013397245.1 of Thryothorus ludovicianus. Taxonomy (NCBI): domain Eukaryota; kingdom Metazoa; phylum Chordata; class Aves; order Passeriformes; family Certhiidae; genus Thryothorus; species Thryothorus ludovicianus. The sequence continues at coordinate 18,461 of VZTB01008041.1, read as the reverse complement.
GTTTAAGGAAACAGGTTATGGCATTTGAATGACAGCAGATGAAGATGGGAGAAATGGAAAAATGAGCTTTGTGCAAACCTTATGCTGTAAGGTAAACTTGCCAGCTTGTGTCATGTACTCTTCAGCCATCACTGGATCTCCTGCAAACAATGAAAGATTCAAAATAAATACAAATCAGAACAAGCCTCAGTCTTTTTACACTAAATACTGCTCAATCTTCCTTAATAATTATAGATTTGGTGTCCTCTATTACTGAATTTTAGTTGGTTAAGAAAATTCTAAAGGCATTTTCAACATCTTCTTAGCAGACACTGAATCAGAATTTCCAATTTCTACAGAATCACATAAAAAGTATATTTAAAATTAGTTTTAGTCCATGTCCTGACAGAGAATTTCTCATTGCTCAACTTCCTAGTACCAGCACTGTTCTCTACAGTGCAAAAACAATTCAAAACACAGAGTCACATCAGCATTCTGTTGAGTCCTATGTGTTCTGGCAAATAAAACAAGGTGGTTTGACAATCACAGATACTGCTTAATCTTTCTGGATAAACAAAAGCCAGTAAATTTAAGCATTATATTTCATTTTGCACACTCTTGTGGGATTTATTTTAATAAAATGAACTCTAAGGTCCAATTGATTGGTTTCCATCAGTAATTTAGAGAAAGATTTTTCAAAGGCATGAAAATCTATTAAGAAGGCATCTAATTGATTTTTGGAAAGAGCTGAAGTCTTGATGTAGCATTTATTGCAGTCAGCAGTAAAATTTCCATTGATTTAAATAAGAACAGGTTCCTACCTGCAGAGACCTAGCTGCTATTTATGCATTTCACAGTAGCCCTTCCATAGCTAGAGATTTCTTCCCTTTGTTTTTGTAAAAACAATCTGCATACTTTTGTACATACGCTCAGTACAATTTACTTTATATTAAAAAAAGAAAAAAAGCCACGTTTCCAAAGTTTTAACACTGAAGAGTGAACACAGTGCAAGTGCCATTCCGTTTTATGGTGCCTCTCTTCAGTGTTGTCAATGGCATTATTTATGAGTAAAACAACCAAAATGTTGAATATGTAGTTACTAAGAAGACTACTCAAACAAGTTTGAGTAATAATACACAGAACTACTGTGTTACTGCTGCAAAAGTGAGGAAAATGTTATGAAAGATTCAATTCTATCAATAAATGAAACACTGATTTTATTCTGGTTTATTTAGCAAAGAAATGCAATGGAATATTTTTAAAGTATTCCTGTCTAAGGAATAAGGCTTTTCAGAGACCTGTCTCACTGATACGTGCAAAGATCAAAAAGGGGTGGTGCTGTTAGCATTCCAAATTCATTTAGATGAAACACTCAGATAATTAGGTGTAAAAAATGCAGTCTTACATTCAATGCAGTAAAGGATCAATTTCATCTAAAGGCAAGTGGAGTGTACACTGTATCATCTGATCCAAAGGAGTGACCTCCTTGATTCAAATGCAAAATGCCTGTGCCTATTGCAGATGGAATTTACCAGGACAAAACGTTCAATAGAAAGATTACATTTCCACTGGGGCAGAAAGGTATTTGTCAGTGTCTCATTACAGCTTTGATACAAACATCTTGGATTTCAATTAGTTTTGAGATAGAACAATAATCCAGCACTGAAACTACAGACAAACCTTTGTTTCTTACACCATTGTATGTGGATTTTTGTTCCGTTTGCAATAAGATATTGTGAGATTTCCAAAAGAAATAAATGGAAGTAAATAACATTCCAGCCATTTTAATGTCAGTGGTATCACTTAGTGATTGTCTGTCTGATAACTCTGCACTAGGAGGCGAGGGTGACATAATTTACATTTTATCCAGCATAAATGAAAAGTGCAGAATTCTTTGAACCATAAGTGTCCCATCAGTTCTTCTACCCTCACTGTCTCATCTCCTATTATTAACATACCATATCCACTCTGATGCTTTTGATCCTTTTCTGTGAAAAGCAGTTTGCCTTCTCAATGGAAATAAATATGAAATTCGCTTTAGTGCACATCAAGAGTTCAAACAATGACTCATAAAAATTTCCACCCCATAGAGGTCATGTTTTAACTTCACAAATTCAGAGCTTGCCTTCATTGAAAAGCTTACCTCTAAATACTGTTTGATATTGTATGTTCTTCTGAATTGATCATGGGACTAACAGATGGAAGGGCAATTTTTAACCACCAATTGAATGTCTGTGACTGATTTTGAGTTAATTCCTGTAAAACTCTGTATAGTATTTGTCACCTTTACTTCACATCTGTATCATGAGGGTAACTCTCTCAGCTTCTGAAATGTGTCATAAATGCAAGCTCAGAAACAGCATATGTATGATTCAGTTGTTGATTTCCTTGTCAGGAAGAAAGTTATGAACTATTCCATGCAGATATGATTTTAATAACTCTCCAAAATAGATGGAGTGTATTAATATATGGTGCCTTCCACTCAAAAGGCTTCCTTTCAAACATCAAATCACACAGCTTTAGCAGTAAGGAATATTGCTGTTGAAATCAGGACACTTAATTTGATACTTTGAACAACTAAGACTAAGAGAAAATAAAGATACATTTGAAATCTGGTGACCAGTGACACAAACTACCCCCAGAAAAACACCACTTCTCCTCCTGTGATACCAAGGTGAAAAAGCCATTTCAGTCACTTGACCCCACAATTCCAGAGCAAGGGCAAGAGCTGCAGAAATCCTCCTTTTAAGATGAATTTTTTTATGTACTAGCAACAAGCTTTTTTGGCTCAGAGAAAGATATGCTACTAAATGCTAGATTTATTACTAAACATAAAAATTAAACCCAGAAAATTAAAAAAATCTCATTTCTTTTTTACTGAAGTTTTTACTTCCTCTTGGACTCTTAATTGCTGTCATAAATACATCACAACAGCTGATCAGTACATGTCTGTGGACATATACAATGAATTAAACATATAGAACAGATGTTTTACATCACCCCAAACTGCAGCCATCTTTAATATAATGAACAGTGAGAATTCTCTGCAACTATAGTGAAATTTAAAATAATTTTCCTGATTAATGACAGTATTGCTTGAATATCACACACTTCCTCTGACTTCAAAACCAACAGTAAGTACATTTTGCTCCTACAAATGTGTCTGTAAATGTGTTGGAGCTTGCTAGCATTAGAGGCATGCATAATAGTAACAAAAATAATGCTGTTTATTTATTGCCATATTGGTATAAAAAATTAAATTTAACAGGTTAGGCCATGCCTTGTAACAGAACAAAAACTATCAAACTGCATGTGTAGATATGTTCCAGAATATATGTATGTAAATATATATATATGTGTGTGTGTGTGTGTGTGTGTGTGTGGACTTGTATAGACCTAAGTGTCCACATTTCCCATGACACATGGTTTTGAAAGTCAATAAATCCAAATTTTTCTTCAATAAATGCTTTTAACCATAGGTGTCATCGCCACAGGTCTTGATGGATGTTAGTGTTCACCTTTCCATTGAGTCACATCTTGCCATCTCCTTTCTGCTCAAGAGTTTTGTAAATACGGTGTGAATACAGAGCTTGGCTTCTACTAGTAATAAGTGCATTTTCAACTATCTACTGCCTTGAAACTTATGTTAAAAGTAAAGATTTAAGCTAAGAAGTAGGAGATACACTGAGAAAAATTTTATATGAAAAATTGATGCTTATGTGTTTGCTGTATATTTTAACTGCACTCTGAATGCATGTCATTTTTCAGGGCTTCTTCCATCATATTACTAAGTTTCTTATGAAAGAACCAGAAAAGGAACAAATTCTATTTCTGTTTTCAGTAAAATGACACCATGGCCCCAGTCTTTATGGAACAGACCTGACTGATGCTGTGAGTCAGTGACTCAACTAAGCTCATAACAATGTGAAAATACTAAAATTTAAATGTTAGATCTAAGACTTACAGTAGAAAAACTAGTGCATTTTCTGTCTCCTTATTTACCCTCTGTTTTTTTTGGCTAGTAATGCTAACATAATCATACAAAATGAATCTGTTATCATCTTAACAGATATTCAAACATATTGTCCTCTTTTGATAAGTAAACAAACTCCCATAAAGGTCACTGGGAAACAGGTGCACAAACTGAGGGCAGAATGCAGCCTAGCATACAACACAGCTGAAAATAGTTCCTTTGGGCTGATCTCTTGGCAGATCTCATACTCCCTCATAAACCACTTGAACTAGTGCAGGTTTTGATGAATTACATTATCCCTTAAGAAGCTCTCATCATCTCCTGTCTAAACCACATAACAGAAAAAAATTGAGAGTACCATATGCAGACCATGCTGAGGAAGGAGAACTTGAAATTTTTCAGCTGGTAAACCTATTTTCTAAGGTGCTTGGCAGGGAATCACTCTCAAGTGCTGGACCATTCACTAGTATGTTTTGTGCCAAAGGTTACCAGACTGCAAAAGGGTTCTCATCTCAGAAAGGACCCATCATTCAGCATCACATTATTTTTACGTGAAAAAAAAATACATCCAACTAGCAGGAACAGGAAAGAGGGGAGAAACTCTTTACAAAAGGTGTGAAGTTTAGTAAATGATCAGAAGCCATCTAAAGAACAGAGTTTTTCTAAGTTTTTAAAGGTACAGTATGAACCCTGACTCACATGGAACATTTCTGTAGAGTTAATAATCAACACTGATTCCTGCAGCAATTGAAGTTTTCCTAGCAGCTATCTCAGCAAAGCACCAACCAACCTGTTCAGTTTGATACCCAACAAACAGGATTGCAACAAAGCCGGACTGCAAATGAAGCGTTTTTCCAGTGCTTGTCAGGACTAGTTTCAAAAATACCATCACTAGGCATAACTATTTGTAGATCCAGTCATAGCAAATAAATTATTCCAATTCTATAATAGCAGAAAATTTAACCTGCTCTGGAGCTGATAGCTACTGTCTCCAAAAGCTTCGTTTCATAGGCTGTTGTGAACACAACTCCCCTTGAACTACAGCAACCTCCCCTGTAATTCGGCTTTGGTCAGCACAGCTCTGGCACACCAGCAGGATGGGGGCCTCAGCACTTCAGAGGTAGAAGTCAGTAGCACTGGCCCAGCAGTTACCGAAAACAGGCACGGGATTTTGATACAGGTTTCCACAGGATACAAACGACAACACTTATTTATTTAGGACGACTGGGAAACAGCAAAGGCACTTGCTACCAGTTTGGATCTGTACCAAAATGAGCTGTGTAACTTCATCCTGCACGACGCTCATGTCGGGAACTGCCGTGTGGCCAGGGCAGCCCAAGGCCGCCGGCTGACACGCACAGAGCACCATCTGCGGGGGCCACTCGGTCACGGGCCTGACGCTCACACCGAACCAGGCCTTTATACTCGCTATCCCCGGGTTACTGGAGGGATTATGGCTACAGGCCGCACGTAGGCCCAGCAGTTAAAACCATACAGTTTCATCAGCGTCCGCACGCTCGGCTGCGGGAGGAGCCTAACGTGGATCGTCCCTCATTGCCCAGAAGCCAAAGCAGAGGCGAAGGCGCTGTCCCGCACAGGGATCCCGCCTCAGCCCGCTCTGCCCCGCTGCCGAGGCCTCCGTGAGGGGACCCCGCCGCGCGCCCCCGCCACCAGCCAACCGGGGCACGGCGCGCATGCGCGCGCACCCCACGGCAGGCGGGGGAGCCGAGCGTGAGCTGCTGGCGGGTCCCCACTCCGGAAGACTACGACTCCCATCGTGCAACGCGCGGCCGCGCCGCGCTCACGCCCGGGGAGCGCCGGCGACGAGGCCCGACCAGGGGCGCGCGCTGCATGCTGGGTGTCGTTGTTCTACAAGCGGTTTCTCCAGCCAGCGCCCCGCGGGAGGACTGTGCCGTCGGGCCTTGGGAATTGCTTCGTCCTCGCGTCGCTTCCTGCTCTTTCCCCGCGTTAATTCCCTTCCGATTGCCGGCCCTGACGGTGCGGACGAGTGGGGCATTGGGTGTTT
>VZTB01008041.1:0-12200 GCA_013397245.1 Thryothorus ludovicianus | reverse complement strand
GCCGGGGCTCCCTGGGTGGGCGAGGCTGGGAGTGCTTCCTTCTGCCGGGCCGCGGGGCGAGCCTGTGCGGGCTGCCGGCGCTCTCCGCGGGACGGCCCCCGGGGGATTTGGGTGGGAGCTTTGGTTCTGGCGGCACCCGGCTCGTACCGCGGTCGTCTCCAGGCGGGGCGGGGCAGGGTGGGCTCCGCTCGCCGGCTCCGCTCGGTTTGTGCTGCTTCGCCTCCGCGGGCCGGCGCTGCGCGGGCGGCAGTCCCTGGTGTGACAGCGCGCTTTCCTAGTGCTGTTCTAGAGGGACACGGGAATGCCCTTTGAAAATGCTGACTGTAGATTATTTATTTAATATCACTTTAGTGCTAACAGACGACATTTACTCCATTACCTGTTATTAAGATGTGGGATTAGACGTGTGAGACTTGAAACGTTTTGCATCCCTTTCTGTGCTTAGCTTGCTATGCAAACAATACTTGCAAGTATTCTTTGTTTTCAATTAGCACATAGTCATATTACTAACGCTTAATCTTGTGTCCTTTTTGTCAAGCTTACTGTAAAAGCATTTACAGTTGCCTCATTTGTTATAGGACCACTTGTACATTTTCTTTGCTGACTTGACTTTGCTTGAACACAGTAAAATTAAGTTCTTCTTTATCTCACCCTTTCACACAGTTTTTTTTACCTGTCTTCTAAATCTTCATGAAGTTCTAAACTTACAGGGTTTCCACCTTTTGTTGTTGACCTTCTTGTTTGTATTTGAGTTAGTTGCATAGCAAAACTTTTTGTACCATTTTTGTTTTTAAATGATCCACCAATTTATTAGTAGTGTGAAGTTTTGAGGAAAAAAAATTACAATGCATATGTTTTATAGTTTTCTTTGACCACTGCACTTGTACTTACCTTTTAATTTATAGCAATCCTACTAAATGTTTTAGTAAATCTTTACTTTGAATAATATAGGTCTGTAGGATATATAGGTTGAATACTGTTAAGTTATAGCATGCCAATATTTAGCTGTTGAAGTGAAAAAGAAAAGGGAAATATTGTCTTGCTGCTTTTCTTGCTGTTTTCAGTCTCACAGGTGGTTTTGTAGCTGCAAAAATCCTATGGCAAGATTTATCATCTTCAGTGTCTAAGGTTTCTTTCAAAGTAGTTCCTTTAAAGAGACCTACCTTAGAAATGGATGCTGTCATTGTGTCATGGTTCTATCTGTTTTAAATCAATCGCTTTAGTATTGAGAATGTGTTAAGTAAAAGAAAAATAGAAATAGGAATGTGGGTTTTTTCAATTGTTGACTTCTCAGGCTTCTGGTAAGCTGGTTTTGGTAAGTTAGTGTAATTTCTTTGCAGATAGCTTCTGGAAAGAAAAGCTGTTATCTTAAAAAAAAAAAAAAAAGAAAAAAAGAAAAACAAACAAAGCCAAACAAAACAAAAGCCAAACAGTGACATGATTTCTGTTGATCAGTGTTGCAGCCATGTCTGACAAAAGTGAGCTGAAGGCGGAGTTGGAGCGCAAGAAGCAGCGATTAGCTCAAATCAGAGAGGAGAAGAAGAGAAAGGAGGAAGAAAGAAAGAAGAAAGAAGTAAGAGATAATTTTCACTTTGAAAATTGGTTTGCATACGTAACTTTCCCAGAATTTAAGAGTAGGTTCACATAATAATTTTCTGTGTCTTATACAAGGAGTGTCTATTTAATGGTTGCTGCAAATATAAATGTAGCACTTTCATTTTCTGATGATATAAATACCTACAGTTTTCTTTTCAACTGTATGATATAGGCTGGATCTAAAAAAAAAATAAAATAAATTAATATCTTACACTAGTATAAAGTTCAGATTTCTAGAACTATCTGTGTGCATGAGACTTCATTAATCAAATCACTCTATTGTATGAAAGCTCTGCTTAATGACTTGTGCTTGGTGTTATTTGAAGAACTCATTTCTGAAGTACAGTTCTGAGGATGTCTGTAGGAATTACCTGTCAGTTTTATTGTACAAACAATATGCTATGTTCTTCTGCTCTTTGACCTATCTGTGGGCTGAATTTTAAAATCAGAGCAACGCTCAGGATGCATATGGTGCTTGAGTTTACATTTAGTTTGTTAACAGTCTTCTGGATTTCTCACTGCTCAAGTATGTGACAATCAGTACTGCTTCTCCTGAATGCAAATTGTATCTCATGAAAGAAACTTTTGCTGGTATGTTTTGGGATACTTTTTCATTCCTTTTCTGTAGTTTGGTTATGATCTAGTTGGTGTTCTAAATCAGCATATGACCGAAGACTGGGCAGCTGCCAACTGCATGATTCAGACAAAAAGGAGAAAGAAATAGCTCAAATTATATCCTAATGGTGTTGTAGCAGTGTATTGCCAGAATTGCTCTTTTAAAAGGCAGCTAACTAGAGTGGAAAGATATGGAGTATCCAGCATCTTTTGCAATACAGCAGTTATTGTCATTTAAAAATAGGAACCATATGACTGTCTCTAAAATACTTTTATAGCCAGATACCGGATGGTTTTTTCACTCTTTGCATTTTGCAGTGCCTAGGATTAGTGTAAAAAAGGTACTCTTAATCTTATGGAGTGTTAGTCATTTTGGCAAATATACAGACACTTTTTGCAAGTTTATAATTATCCTTTAAAGACAGTACCAAACCTTTGGAACATTGTTGTTCCTGTCTACTTTATCTACAAAAAATAACCATCAGAATTATTGAAATTGAATATCTAATCTACTTGATTATAGGTTACAGTATTACAAAATACTTTGTTGGGTCTCGAAATTAAATGAAAGGTTAAAGGCTATAACTTAATTATGAAATAATTTTTAGACTGACCAGAAGAAGGAACTTCCAGTACAAGAAGAATCTGATCTTGAAAAGAAGAGAAGAGAAGCTGAAGCATTACTTCAGAGTATGGGGTTGACACCTGAGTCTCCTGTTGGTAGGAATGTTACTATTTGTTTGAAATAAATGTTGGGGAGCTTTTTGTTTAGTTGTTTTTTTTTTTTTTTTTTTTTGNGGTTTTTTTTTTTTTTTGGGTGGAATGTATTTTGGGGCTTTGTATTGGTTTTTTGGGTTTTTTGTGGTGGTGGCTCATTTCTTTTGTTAGGATTGAGGTATTCATATAACTGACATAATAATTCTCTGGCCAATTTTTTGGAGTATACATGTCTGGGTTTTATACTCTTTTGTCCTTCATGATCTGTTATAAATGTCAAGTGATGTGCTTCAGTACGCATTACGTAACATTATTTTATAAAATAACACCATTTACACTTGGTGGTTTATTTGAAGTATATTAATTAAAATATGTAAGTATCATGTATGCATTTTCTTTCCCCCCCTCCATTTTTCATGCTCATTATTCTTCTGTATGTTTTTTCTTGCTCTTTTCCACAATGCCAAATTTTAATGCTGATATTTTTATATGGAGTTGGCTTGTTTCTTTTCCACATCTTTTGCACCCTAGTTTTTCTTATCTCAAATACCTGACTGACTTTGATGGAGCAATAGCAACACGAAGTACAAAAATTCCAAGGGTGATGATTGGTATCTGTGCAACTCTTGGATGTGTTAGCATATTGGCTCTTGCTTTTTGCTTTTACTTAGGCACATCCCTATGGAAGATGAAAGCAGGGAACATGATAATGCAATTCTGCTTTTTGTCTCCAGCTCTGAAATCAAAGGGGTTTAAAGCTTATCAGTTTGGCTTCTTGGTGGGGCTCTATTCAGCTGGGTTTTTTAATAAAAAAATAATGATTTTTTACAGATATATCTGTGATTATATTTTCATAATTGCGTTTATGTAATCCTCAAGTGTTCAAAAGTGGACACCATTATAGCTGTTCACATTCCAACAGCCCCAGCAGTCATTTTTGGTAACTGAAACTGTTTTTTAATAGTCGAGAGACTCCATTTGGCTGTATCAGCACAATGTGCAGCTGTTTAAGTAATCAGCTCTGACCTGCTGCAGACTTTCTTTGCTGGACTAATAGCTGAACACTTCCCTTGCATGATACTATGCTAAGGCAGTTGATGAAATTTTTGTAGGCATGTATGTTGTTGTTGCTTTTTTTCACATCTGGCAGAGAATCTAAAAGCCACAGAATAGCCAGTCCTCAAAGGTAGTTAATGTGTGTGCTTACAGTAGGTGTTCATGAAAAACTCAGAGGTGCTGACATGCAAGAGTGGGGCACACCTCTGCATGCTGTGTTTGATTCCACTGAGCTATTTAATCACACCCTTCAGTGTACACAGGGAATTCATTCTGTTTCCTTTCGAGATAACCAGGGCTGATTTGGATCCTTAATCAAGTTAAAATGTCCTACTTGCTGCCTGCAGGGAGCATGCCTAAGGCACGAGCTCCTTTTCTGCTGACTGGGTGCTGGCAAATTCCGGGGTTGTTTGCCTGAACTGCTGCTAACTCAGCATCGTGGCTGAGCTGCTTGCTGGGCAGCTGGGCTAGCTTGAGGTAGCTGGTGCTCACACTGTCAGTGGAGAGAGGTTGCTTGACATTAAATCCTTTCCTAGAAAATTGTATTAATTCCTAAGGCAAATCCTGTGCTGTTAGCTGCTAGAGAGAGCTCTCTTTCAGGAGAAGGGACTCTATCAGTGTTCATATGTCTTTGTTATCTACCATCCTTACTATATAAGAAGCCTAAAGTTAGTGAAGCAGAATTATTTTCAAGAAGATTTTATCGTTTAATCCTGTGGGGTAGGTGAAATCGCACCAGTCATTTTGTGAGGCTCCCGTCAGTTTTGGGCAGCGTTTCCCGGGGATCGCTTTCCCCACAAGAGGGCGCTGCAGCACCAGCGCTGCGAGCCCCGGCGCCGTGTCCCGAAACGGGGATGCGCTGGGATGCGCTGGGATGCGCTGGGATGCGCTGGGATGCGCTGGGATGCGCTGGGATGCACTGGGATGCACTGGGATGGCAAAGCCAGCGCCTGCGGGCAGCTCCTTCGCTGTGCATTAACCAGCACGAGGCGAGCACGAGTCGAAGAATTTATATATTCTTACATGCCCCCGGTTATATACGTATAAAGTCTAAACGTGTGTATGTATGAATTTATTAAATACAACTCAAGACTTATAAAAAAGGTCTCTCCACTAAGAGGAAGGAAATTTTAACAAATTGGAGAATTCACTGTTACTTTGGTACTATTAAGGGAGAATTTTTATCAACCAGTACCATGTCTCTGTTTTGAGATGGGGTAGAAAAATTCTTTAGAATTCACAATATGCTTGTGATTTCAAGAAATTCTGTAGAAATCTTGCAGACCTAAATTGAGTTCTCCCATGCTTATCTGCTGACAGAGTAGACAGCAGTTTATATGAATAATTAGTGTTCAGTCAATTAAAGGGTTTTTTAAGGGTTGCTAAGCAGTGAATGCTTTACATATTCCTGAAAAACGAAGCATATAAGGACCTTCAAAACACGCCTTGATTCTTTTGTTTAAACTCTTAAGTTTCATTTAAAAATTACCATTTCTGAAAAGAAAAGTTGAAAGAAATAAAGTAGCTTTGTGTTTGTATGAGATTTCATTATATCATTCACTATGTATCACTTCCAGAAAGCATGTTACTTTTCAGTTGGTAAATGCTGGCTTTGTCTACAAGCAGAATTTAAGAAGTTTAAATGCAGTGGTACTAGACAGTTTACTGTCAAGCAAAAAAAAAAAACACGTCATTCTCAAGACCCAATACTAAGAACTTTGTCATACACAAGATTTACGTTGATTTGATTCAAACTAGAGCAAAAATAACCGGATGCTGTATGACACAGACACTTTTTTGGTCTGTAGTTTGGTGATTATATATTTTGAAATAACACTGCCAGTTAAACACATTCATTGTCTAATCTTTAAGAAAGACTAGTGTCAGAGCTGTATTAACAACTATGTTTTCTATGCTTAAGCAACATGAGTCAGTGGAAATTACCCTTTGAAAATCAGTGTCATCATTTGTCAGAAGTTCAGTTTAAAAATATTTTTTCAATTCATTTCCTCTTAAATGTCTTCCCTCTCCATGTCTTTTTTTTATGCTCCAGATGCATAAATGCCAAACAATTGCATGAAAGTCCAGCATGAATTGTTAACATTGTCTTTTCCCCTCTCTTTCTACTGTTCATTTTCATCCATGTATTTTTTTGTTTGCCATCACTTTTTTTTAATACTTCATTTTTAATTAATTTGCAAACATCCTAAGCTGTGCCACCTCTGCGAGTAGTAACAGCGGATACCTGTCTGTTTCACTATTTAGTCCCTCCTCCTACCTCTCCATCTTCCAAATCTGTGAGTACGCCAAGCGAGGCTGGGAGCCAGGACTCGGGGGATGGTGCTGTTGGATCCAGGTATGTCACTTTCCTGGTCATGATCCTTTGCTCAACACTTGTATTCTGAATAATTAGGCTTTAGAAGAAATCAAAGTTCGTTACTTGATTATAGTAATATGAGGTTGCAGTGTTCAATCTGTCAAAAGTGACTGTTTTGCAGAAATACTTTACTTAAAAATTTGAAATGCAACTATACTTCCTGATTTGAAGTTGCCAGCGTTAATGTGGAGTTGTTTAAACTTGCAAGTTTAAAGTAAAATAAGTGTCTTGGGACAATAACAAACTCAAAAAGTCTAACTTCTGTGCTTTTCCCAGCTTTTTCTAAAGGAGGATGGGTATGGATGATAGGCTATTTGCTTTTTTCTGTACCTAGTTGATCTAATAAGAGATACTGTCTACAAACTTGGCATTACTTCTGATTTTATTTTTCCCTTGCTCAGAACGATATTTCTCATTATTTTACTTCATCTGTGTAGCACAACTACAGCACTTACAGTCTCTTATTTTGTCAAAACTAACTCCGTCACTGTACAGCCACAGTTGTTTGGGTCTTTTTTCAGTGCCAGTACATGTCACATCTGTTTGACTATTTCTGAGTGTGATGGTTTGAGGCATGCTGCTCTAAAGAAGAGTTAATATTTCTATATTTTCTATATAATACAATGTTAAATATTTCCAGTGGTGATGAATGGGTGATAAGGTGGGAAAACACTACTTCCAAAGGGTCTTTATACTGTTTCCAGTGTACAGTCTGCAAATAAGAGCAGTAGCTGCCTATTAATATTGGTAAGATACTCTCAGCAAGTTGAAGTTTGTGTACTTTAAATTTAGTAAGTATATGTTATGGATGAAGTTTAGTTAAAGCACAGTAACTGCAGCAGTTATCGGTTCCTGTTGTTCTATGAGAAGTTTTTTTGAAAAGGAGTCAAAGGTTTGACTGCTTTGAAACATCTTTTTAAAAGACTGCAGTAACATCTTGTATGCAGGTGGGTTATGCATAACCATATGCACCTTAATCTGAAAATAGTCAAGATATTAATGACTTGGACAAAGTTACATGGTGCCTATTTCTAAGTAGAATTCATTAAGTTAAAACAGAGAATACAGCAGATGTGAACCCAGACTTTTTTTCACCATGCTCAGGTTTGATCTTGTTTGCCTGTAGTGTTAATTAACAAGTGTAATTGTTCCTTAATTGAGTAGCAAGCAAATTTTGATCATTTAAAATTGTTGTTTATTGCTTATTAAATTGTCTTTTTAATATATATTTATATATGTATTTATGTTCACTGGAAAAAAAAAAGAAGTATTTGATGGTGACTTTTTAAAAGAAAATACTCTTTCCATTCACACCCAATTTAAATTCAGTATGAAACAGTATGTCTAGGTCACATGCCTGTAATGGAATGCCATGTTGTGTTCTAAATTTATTTCCACCTCAGCAGTGCACTGCACTCTGTGTATTCTCAAATACTGTAATGCAGTGTTGTATGCATGCATTTTCTTATGAAGCCTTGAGAAAACCCGTATCCTGAGTCTCAAAAGCTTCATGCATTTTCAAACTTATAAACTGAATCTGTCTCAGGATTGGGATCTTCAAGGCATGGTGGTGTGAATATACAGCTAAATTGAAGGCATTATGGAGTCCCCTTGCTTGTTCTCCCACCAGTGGATTCTTCCCTTCCTCCAGTAAATGGGTGGTTTATTAATCCAAGTTCATACATTTTGAACATGAAACTTGGACTGTGTGATATCCCTTGGTGTCACACGTGGCATTTCATAGGTGACCCCTGTCATTGTGAGAGGTATTATAGAGCCTCCTCTGTGATGCTGAATGTTGTCAGTACTTCTTTTAGTAAGTAGCAGAGTAGTGTTCACACTGTGCTCCTGCTGTTAGTTCCATCCATCTTGCTTTATTTTCATTAGTAAAGAGTTTTGTTTCCTAGTTTGATCCTAGTTCTTTCTCTTTTTTTCCTCAGTCAACAGTGCAAGTCCTACTTAGAAAAGAATACAGCTGATTTACTTTTAGGCTGGTGAATGCTTCATGGAATAATTTTAAAACTGAAAACATTTTTAGAGATATAGGAAGTGTTAGGAAAGTGCCTGAATACAGAGAAATCTGGACATAAAGTGGAAGAATGGGAAATTTGTTCACCAAAGCTTGTAGATAAATTCATTTAATTGAAGGCAAAACAAACTGGAAAACAAAAGAAACAGTATTTTGCATCATTTTGATACATAGATAATAGGTGAATTTTATCTTAGAATGTTACCTTTATTTTAAAAAGAATATCTCTGAGAAATATTTAACTGTATCTCCTGTAGTACTTCAACTATTTTAAAAGACAGACTGTCCCTGGTCTCACTGAAGCTACTTTGAAAGTGAAAATAGTGCTTTGAAAGCAGGAAAGCTACCTCATTAAGGGCTAGATCTAAAACAGGTGCAGAAGTTGAAATGTTTTATGTTTGTAGCCTTTTCCCCAAGTTCCTCTCAAACAGGAATCAAAACGTTGAAAAGATATTTGACAGGTATTGTGGTGATGCAGCATCTGTATCTGAAGCTAAGGTATTCTTTGCAACATGAAGCTTGAGAAGGTGGTTTGGTTTTGCTTATAATTGAGCAACATATAAGGAATACCCAGCTTCAAGTCTCAGGGACCAAATTAAACACTTAAGCTTAAATCTCTTTGATCAAGAAAGATATCAGAGACTTAACAAATAAGTATGCTCAAAGTAACTAACTTTAGGCTAAAATGATGTGTTCTCTAATGCACAAAAGATATGAAAATATTTTTGAGATTTGGATATTAAGCTACTGCTGTGGATGCAGTTGATTGGCTGTATATGAAGATGGTGGATTAGTAATTCCTAATTAAATTATGATTAATAGCCCTCCCTAATGCATACATTGCACTAGACCAAGGTAGTGCATGCACACCCATGTATATGAGCTTTTATGGCATTGTATATTTTTCAGATCAACTTTAACTTTAGGAATTCTGCACCTAGTTAATAGGAAAGTTACCATCTATGGGATGAAAATGTAAAATCGTCTTTTATTGACCTACAGTAAATATTGCATATTCCTTATCTTTTTATTCAGAACATTTATTTTAAAAAATGCAGATGACATATGAGAATGTCAGAAAAAAACTTGTAGGTTAATTGCTAATCTCTCACAAGTGTATTTCTAAAATTCTGCCTAAGCCTGATAAGCCAGTAGACTACATGAAAATTTCTGAAGAAGGAATGAAGGCTAAAAATGAAGGTAGAGGGAATATTGATTTCCCCCTTCTTATTTGTTCTAGTACAACTAGAAATGGATCCATTCTGTTTGTTATTCCACATGACTTTGAAACATGTTATTAATATAAAGCCCACAATTTATAAGAGATTTTAAGTGTCTTAGATGGACTTGGCTCTAACTCAGATGACACTTACAAGCCCAAGGCAGTGCTTAACCCATAATTACTGCAATGTCACATCTTGGAAACTCTAGCAGTTCTCCATCCCAGTGGAAATGCTTTTTTGCCCCACTACCAAAAGGCTTATGTGTCGACTCATTTCCTCTGCCAATATGACAGTTTCCTCCACATATTTACTGCTCTGGGCAAGTTTATATTATGTTAACAAATCTGTCTTCATACAACTTGAACAAATCGGAACATATTTTAAAAGGAATTTCAAGTTTTTAGTGGTTCTTATCAGTATTTAAAGTACTTTTATTTGCCTTTCATTAAGGCAACATTTGTTTGCAGACCTTTAATTTTCAACCTTTAAAATAATTTAATTCTTTGCTAATAGCTCTGAATTCTGTTTGCTTCTTAACTTTTGTATTTACTGCATGTGTTATTGCACTGAATATTTGCTGAATTTCCCTTAACTGATGTTGCATTGCCTTATTTCTTGTGAACAATGAAATAACTGTAAGCTTGCTGTAACTCTAGAGTTTCATAGTGTATATTTGCTTCACTAATCTCTGGCCTTTTTTGCTAATGCTGCATGATTGTTCAACCTGGGCTACCAGGACGCTGCATTGGGATACTGATCCATCAGTTCTTCAGCTCCACTCTGATTCCGATCTGGGGTATTGCATAGATTTCTTATATTCCCTCTTTCATGTGCTTATGGATAATAAGTATGAGCATTTTTTCCTTTAAGACTTGTAGTTGTTGTTAAACTGTTTTATAAGTGATAGAAATTCGCTGTCCCTTGACTTAGCACAGTTTGCTTGCAATGGGAAATTTTTATATCATTTAATATAAATTAGATGCTTACTTCTAATAAACACAAGTTTAGTATTCTTTGGGTCTTTCACAAAATATAAACTTTAAGAAGTCATTTATTTAGAATAATAAAAAGGTTAGCATGACTGTATTTAAAAACAAAGTAACTCCCATCTTTTCTTACAAATATGTTTGTAAAAGCTGTAGCTCATTACAAGCACTAACTAAAACCTGTGTTGTGTGCTAAGAATTATGATTCTGCCCACCAAAACCTTTCAAAAGGATTTACTCTTCTCCTTTTATCTTGGGAGAGGAGTGGATAATAAGAAACTAAATCTGATATAGGTAAATTGTTGGATCATTGCAGTATTATTACAGTACACACTGCAATTAGGCTTTGCAGAAGGCTACAATGACTGAATTAATGTGCAAGTTTTGGAATATATTATGTGTTGTACAATGCTAGCTATATCTACCTTCATTAAAGAAGTCAGAAAGCTCAGAGGTTTTCACTATTGTGCTCTGAAACAATGTATTATGGATAAATTACTTGTCAGTGTGAGTTCCAGATCAGCCTGGGAGAACTGCATTCTAGATAGGATTGTAGAGGTGGACAAAAAATGGCAGCAAAGTTAAAACACTAGGAAATGCTTTTCCTTCAGTGTAACTAAGTTGGTTTTCAAGTTTATAATCCTAGAACTGTTGCTGTACAAGCATGACTTGTGAGTAGATCTGTGCCCCTGATAATACAGATGTATCAGATATGTGGCAGTATTCTGGTCAAGCAAAAAGAGCAAAAATTTAAAATTATATCCTAATGTCCAGATATTTATATGTGCAGCTCTTCCTTTTTGTCACAGATGTATAAATAGTTGATTTTAAATAATGATAAAAAGTAGTCATAATCATGTGACTTGTTCAAAGTTTCTGCTGGATTTAAGTTTGAGCAGTGCTATGAATAATGACTTGGGTGTTATTCTAGGCAATATGTGAAATAATAAATTTTTTTTTCCTGGTTTTTAATATAATTTTATTTAGACGTGGACCTGTTAAACTTGGAATGGCCAAAATCACACAAGTTGACTTTCCTCCTCGAGAAATCGTTACCTACACGAAGGAGACACAAACCCCTGTTATGACTCAGCCCAAGGAAGGTGAATGGTTCATTTATTATTGTTATTTTGGTTTTTTTTTTAATATAATAATGATGACTGGCTGAATTAGAACTAGCACTTGTGATCTGGAAACTTAATAAGGTAAATGAAGGTGGATATGTGAGAGAATTTATACGAATTCTAATACTAAATTTTTGTAGGTTTTGCTTAACTGTTACTGTCATTCTGCATCTCTTTTAGCATCATTCTTGCTACTATTATGTGGTACTTTCACAGTCCTTGTAGATGTTCAGATTAAACACTGAGTTGCTGAATTAGCTGACAGCTGATAAATAAATGGGATATATTTTGCATTTAAGAATCCACACATAACTTGGCACTGGAAGACAGGGAGGTGATTTGAGGCAACTGGCATGGCTTTAATGAGGGCAGCTCCTGCCTGACCAACCTGGTGGCCTTCTACAATGGAGTGATGACATCAGTGGGCACAAAGGAAGTGTACACAGTGTCTGTTTGGATTTCTGTAAGGCCTTTGAC
>VZTB01008040.1:98580-176552 GCA_013397245.1 Thryothorus ludovicianus | reverse complement strand
CAACCACCTCATCCCACTATAAATCACTTTTAATAATATAAAACCAATATCATTTATTTTATATATTATATATACACTACATATATTTATATTGCACATATATATTTATATTTAATATTTATAGACATCAATATATTTATTATATATTTGCATATTTATATTATTTATTAAAAAAACCTTGCCTCTAATCAAATAAAANATTTATATTATTTATTAAAAAAACCTCTTGCCTCTAATCAAATAAAACCCAAAACCACTTAATTTTAAATTACACTTAGGTATTATTTTAAATTTTACTTTTTATATTTGTATTTTTATATTTACACTCTCTACATATGTTCAATAATATATAGAACATTATCACAACACATAAAATCTTATCATTATATCTATATTTTCTTTTATGTAATTTTTATTTACTTATATTTCACACTATATTTTAAACTCCGTAATTTAATTAACCCTACACATCAGAATCACAAAAATAAGTCAAAAAACGAAACTTAGTCAACATTAGTACACAGCATACACTAATCCCATCACAACATGCCAAAACAAAGCCTGTTTCTATTCCCAATGGACTATTTAACACTATTAAAAACTAAAATAAACCTAACTAGAAATAAATCAAATCTCTCTAACTAGGCAAAAAGACCCCGTAAGTTCTAGGCATAAACTTCCTCCCAGACAAATATTTCAAAACCCAAAATAACTGGGCACAGGGGCTGCCTTGGAAGCTCAGCTGGGTTCAAGTGGCAGCTCTGCGTGGGAATATCCACACTCCAGGAGGCAGTGGAGGATTATTGCAGCAGGAACTCAGCAGGGAATTCAGGGCTATAATTCATATATATATATATAAAGCTGTAATTCATCTGAACTAGCAAGCTGAGCCCCAAATCTGGGCACTGCACAGGGAGCAATCTTTGTACTGCCCTGTCAGCCAAAGCCCCATGGCTGGGAAATTTCAGCAGCCAAATGGATGGAATTCTCTAAATGCCTGCATCCCCAAAAGGGACAATCCAATCGCCTCCATTTGCTCCCAAAGTGTCCATTCTGTTCCCCACAGGTGCCCTCGTGATGCCAGGGAGGTTCCTTTGCCCCCTGTGCTTTTCTCCTGCCCCTCTCCAGCCCGAGGCCTCTTCTCCCTTCTGCGCCGGCTGCTGCCAAGGAAGGAGGACACAGCCAGTCCCAACTTTACCTCAAAGACATCATTCCCTCACCTTGAGATTACCTGGGATTTTACCCCCAAATTTTCCCTGTCTGTCCCCTGCTGATTTCCTAATTTTTTACAAGAAAGCATTCTTTCTCTACTCTGGAGATTACCACAAGCTTTACTCCCAAAACTTTCCCACCTGTCCACTCCCTATTTCATTTCTCCCTCATTATTTTCATTCTTTACCCTATGGATGCTTTCAATTTTTCCCCCCAATAATTTCCCTACCTGTCCATAACTGATTACCTCAGTTTACCCCATGAAGTGCATTCTCTCTGCTACAGATCACCTCAAATTTTACCCTGGAAATATTCCTTACTTCTCCACCTCTGACTACCTCATTTTTACCTCAAAATATTCATTTTCTGCCATGGAGATTCCCTCAAGCTTTACCCCCCACATTTACCCACCTGTCCACAGCAATTCCCTCAGTTTACCTCAGGCTGATCTTTTCCAGACTTAAAAAATTCTATAATTTCTATGATTTGTGTGTTCACAAGCTGGAGGCCAGGGTGACTCCTTAAGTCATCTCCATCTCAAAAATTCACTAACCCAGAGCCTGAGCCTTGTAAGCTCACCTTGGCCCTGGTAAAGCTGAGTCTATAGCAACTCAACAGCAGAAACTGCCCAAGATGAGGCCTTGGAATTAGGGATCTCACCTTGGAGATGTGCAGGTAATAGCAATGCATGCTGTACCAAACCCAGGTTTTCCCAGTAGAAAGCGTGGGATAAAACCTGATAACAAAAACCGGGACAGCAAGGGTTGCCCTGCAGACAGACCACTCATTTTAGGGACAAGGTGAGTCACTGAAAGGTCTGTCCTTTTCCTGCCTAAGGAGTTAAGGTCAGCCTGGAGCCAGTGCTTCTTCCAGCCGCTGAGAGAGAGGTGGAACAGCACTTACACGGGCTTTTATTTCACTGAAAGGCTGTCTAAAGCCATAAAAACTCTTGCCATGAAAACACACCGCCCACAATCCAGCAGAATCTACTTTCTGATCTCTTCTGAAAGACTAACTTTGTTAAAAGCTCAGCCACATTGTTGGGGTGAGCAGGCTGGTCCTGCCAAAGAGCTGGGAATGCCGATCGATGTGTTTGTGCAGCACAAAGATCCCAGACATTTCTGAAAGATCCATCCCTGGACTGCTGTTTGTACAGTTTGGAAGCAGACTACAGAGCTGCAGAGTCTGTGTGCACAGCCTAATTTTGTCTTCTGAGAAATCATTTGGTTGTTCCCCATGGCACTTCCAAATAACCTGAAGCAGAATAAGAAATGCCCAGGAAACATCTAATGAATTTTCCCCCCTTTTGATTCAGATTTAGTAGCAGAGAACCCAAACTTTAGAGTCACCTGAGCACCAGCTGCTTTCCTCATGTCTGTACTTGCCATCAGTGTCTTGAGCTCTGTTGAGCTTCAAAATACACGTGATTTAAATATTAAGACACAACCATTAAAAAGTGAAATCAACTTTTATGTGAATTATTAGCAGAGATCTCAAAATTGGAGTGTCTTGGTGTTGGGCTTTTTGTCTGGGCGAGTAGATTAGGGAAGAAGAGTTCCAAGAAATAGGATTTTTCAAAATGAAAGACAGGAAAAAAAATACTGGAGGAGACACATTGAGGGGAAATTAAAGCCTCCCAGGGAATGGCAGCACACAAGTCTCCATTACGGTGGAAGTAAAGGAAGAATGGTGGCTCCCCAGTCATGAGATGTCATGGCTTTTGGCCATTCCCAAATGTGAAAAACCAAGTTCACCTTTTTGCTAGGGTTTAAAAGGCTTAATAAAAGATAATAAAGACAAGACAATAAAACAAAATACACAGCCAGGGTGTCTCTGGCCAAGAGCACACTTGTCCCATAGGATCCACCCTTTAAATATGTATATTTGAACTTTTCTAAGAACTTATTTTCATCATTCTGAGAGCTGCTTTGCACGGCCACTCCTTGGTTCTGCCTTTTCAGAGCATGTGTGTTTCTTGGCTGTGGTTTTAATTAATTCTTCTTATCAGTCTTAATTTGGGCCTTGGTCTATAATTTATACTGATGGTCAGTGCTGGTAGCTGGGATATCAGCGGCAGATTCTTCATATCAGCAGCAGGGTCTGCATTGGGTGTTATCCTGACCAGGCAGTGTCCACTCACTACAAAGACACTTTATCAACTTTACTCCTAGAGAAAACTATATCTTTAAAACCATTAAAAAACATTTAATATCCACCCTATGTGGGTGCAAAAAGAAAGGAAAAAAAACCCAACAATACCATAATACGTATTTATAACAACCTTATATTACAACAGTCATCTTAATATTTGCAAAAAGCCAACTTTATGTGTTTATGACACAAAGAAAGTGGCTTCCCAAAGGCTTTGTTAAGCCTGGGGTTTTAGTGCCACTTCTGCTCGGGTGCCAGGTAGAATTAACCTGCAGAAAAGCCTGACAGGAAGCCTGAAGTGAGAATCAAATGCCCAAATCTTGCCCATGGAGCTCCAGTTGTATTAATTTTTATATACTATCCCGTCATTCTAAGTGACCACAAAGCTCTCAAATAACAAAAATCAAGGGCTGCCATCCACTCACACCAAAACCCTGTCTCAGCAGAAGGCCTCTGTGCACAGCCCTGGGGACATCCCCATGGGACAAAGCTCCCCCCCCCAGCTCAGCCATGAAAGGCTTTGAGCCCGGCCTCCAAAACTGCAAAGCACTTGTTTTGTTTTCCATGGATAATGCTTTAATCCGCCGGGTGAAAGCTGGACGTTGCTCTCTTTTTATTCTGGCTGTACACAATTGCAGTGCTCGAAAAGAAAAGCCCCTGGCCCTTCTGTGCCCGCTGCTCCTCCGAACTGCTGACGCCCGGGTGGGCAGCTCCAAGGCGGGGCCATTGGGATTTATTTAGTTCCCTGCCGCAGATGATGCCTTTAGTGCCACAAACCACCCTGGAGACAAGTCCTCATCGTCTGGGGGGGGTTGATTATGTTCGGTCCTTCCTCCCCAAACCCCCCAGACATAATTCAGGCCCAAACTGGAGAGACAGGCAGGCACACAAGAGGGGACCCCGGCACTGCACAGCCCCTCCGAAGCCATGTACAGGAGCAGCTTCCTCCGCGAGGTACGCAAGGAGAAGTACGAGCGCTCAGACGCCTACGATGAGCTGCGAGGCTCCCCGGAATTCGACAGCTTGGCCCAGGCCCGGGGCTTGGAGAACCTGCAGGAGCTCAACGAGCGCTTCGCCAGCTACATCAACCGGGCGCGCGTGCTGGAGCAGCGCAACGCCATCCTGCGCAAGCAGCTGGAGACCTTCCAGCGCATGGACGAGCTGGTGGGCCTGGACGAAGCCTTCGCTGGGCAGATCGAGTTCAACCGGCAGCGGATGCGGGAGCTGGCCTCGGACCGAGCCAAGCTGGAGCGCGAGGAGAAGGATGCCCAGCGCATGCTCGACGAGTACCGCAACAAGTGAGGCTCGGGATCCCGGGGAGACGGGGGGGTGCCGTTTGAATCCGTGTGAGAAGGGAGGGTTCGGTGTCACCAGGCGCTTCTTGTGCGTGGGGGATGCCTCGAGAGGGAATGGAGTGGAAGCCCGTGGCGAGAAGCGAGAGGTGGGTAGGAGGGTGTGATTTGGACCAAGCCATTACTTGGGCAATAACAGAACATATTATGAACAAGAAACGTGCTGCAGCAGTAAGGTGTCAGGACTTAGGCAGCTGCAGCTCTGCCTTTGATGGTCTCAGTGCTCCTAGGTGGGAAAATGCCCTCCCTTTTCCACGGCAGCAGCCCTGGCACACGTTGGCTGCTGTTGTTCATTAGCCTTAGGAGAGCTGTGCTCTGAGCTGCAAAGAGGAAATAACCCGTTTGACTAGCAGGTGTCTCAGAGCCAGTCTTGTGTCTGAACAGCCCAGAGTTACACAATGCCAAACATGCCCTGAAATGTGCAGGATGTCTCTGAGAAACCCTTATTTACAGCCACTGTGAGGCACCTGGGCTGGTCTGCGCCAGCCACATCTGTGATTTCACACAAAACAAAAGCAGATACATTTTTTCCTGCTGTGCGAAACTTGCCCTCCTCTTCTTCCCTGCATCCTGTATTTCCATCTCATGATGCTAAAACAGTAAGAACAGGCTTCCCCTAACTTCACCTCGTTAACCTCTGCTGCACCATAAATCAAAGAGCAGGAGCCTCAGATGCTGATGGAGATGAGTGCCTTCCCTCCAGCAACAGGCAATTTTGGTCACACGGCTTAATTGCACAAGAGTTGGTGAGCATCGCTCATAAAAGGGCTGCCCACAGGACAAAAGAGTTTCATCCTCCTGTTACTTATTGGTCAGGGATTTTCTACCCCCCCAAAAAAAATTCACCCATGAAAATTTGGCACACTGGGGGCTGTGAGCTACAGCACACCTGTAGAAATGCCAAGCCCTGATCTCTCCTTCTCCTCTGACAGGAGAGAACAGCCTGTCCGTGCTGCCAGTGGTCAGATCACGGCAATGTCCTGACTCAGTGCCAGTGGGCAATAAGCACCTGATTAGGCAGAACTGTATTCCAATGTTTATGAGCAGGAAATTCAATGCTGTAATTTAGCTGTTGACTCTGGTACTTACTCAGGTGTTTTTATTACACAGGGTCCGTGAGTATTTGACTAAATTCATGGGCACTGTGTAATGGACACTCATGGACACCTGATTTTCTAGCTGCATATTTGTTAAAAATCTCTGTGAATAGTACAGGATTAGCAATATGACACAAACTAATTTATTTTTATTAGAGCTGCTTTATGCAAACTGTAAATAGGTGGGGAAAAATATAGGATATTAGAAATCTTAGAGGAGGAGGCAACACCCAGAAAAGGAGCTGTGCCTCCAGAAAGTAAGATTTAGGACCTGCTAAAGGGAACTTAGTGGCTTCCTAGCAAAAAAGGGATGGTACTTAGTTGGACAATCCTGGGATGCTCACTCAGCAGCTGTAAACAAAAGTAAGAAGGAAACTTTTACTATATCCAAGCCAGAAATTGCAATTTAAAAATTCAAGATAATGGCCATGACAGTGGAAGGGCAGAAGCTGCTTTTTAACCAAATTGCACCAATTGTTTTACATCAAGAAGTGAATTTTGTTTTTGTTTTTGTTTATTTTTCCCTTGGGAGCTGCTGAATTTGACTGAAGACAGAAATGAAAATTTCTTTAGTGTCTGAAAAACTTGGTTTGGTTTTGAGTTTGCAGGTTCTAAAACAAGGCCAGTGCTCTGGTAACGTGTACTCTGCCATCCTGATGGCTCTGATTTCAGCTCCTGAAAGTTATAAATAAAGTTCCCTAAACAAAACATGTGAGGAATAATCTTCTGCACCCTATTAGGGGCTACTGAAACCAGAAACATCCCTGTGCTGAAGACCTACTCTTTTCCTTGAGTTTGCATTCCTTTGGCAACAGGAATTGGGTTTCTTGTTTATTGTGAACCATAAAGCTTTTGGTGCAATTGGATTTACAAAATCTCTTAGAGAGGAGCATTGTGAATCAATTAATTGACAAATGTCTGTGTCCTTCATTAATGCAAAGAATTTTAACTTTTACAACCCATGCTTTCAGTCACCTTCACAACTGGGGAAATAGATTTATATCTAAGAAAAGCTTTTAAGCTGTGTTTATATAAATAGGCCTTTTAAAGTTGCATTTAGACAGAACAGGGCCTAAGACTGCTGGATCTGTCCAATTAAATGGTTCATGAACCATTAAAAAGTAGAACTTACATTAAAATTTATTTTTAAATCCTCTATGGTCACATTCATAGCTTTTCTCATTCATATGAATAGCTCAGGCTCTGTACCAGGGGAGAATTTTTTCTCTTGAAGTTGCAAAAAAAAAAAAAAAAAAAATCAATGCTGGGAATAGTTTGGATGCATCTCATAGAATGACTAATTATGCTACCTTTATTGACCATCACTGTTATAGCAACATTGCATCTGGCTGTGGGAAAGGATTGAATTTCTCTCTCCATGATAGTGGGAAAGGTGCTGGAATCCAGATTTTAGTGGCCTCGACTGAACAGGAGTAATTAAGTCCAGAAGTTAAAAATCTTGCTAATCAATTGTTTCATTAAAAAAACTGCGCACTGCTAATACAGTGGATTTTGAACGTGCAGTGTGATTCCCTGGAAGCTGTTGGACACAGTAATTGGCACAGTGCTCCCCAAGATGTGCTGGGTGGTGATACTGTGATGAGCTTACACCCTTTGTGGAGACCCAATACCGTTTTTTTGGGTGAGAAAACAAAAATAAGTGGGAAAACATGATAGCTAGGACATGGGGCTCCACAGGCAAAGCTGCCTTCCTGCTGCTTCTCTGGGGATAGGAAGGACTTTATCCTGCTGCAGCTGAGGGAAGGAGCATTTCCCTGCCCTCCACACTTTCCACAAATTGCCAAAACCTTGTCCTGAGGCTGCCCAGCAGTGGCTTCTCTATGACACAGGCAGAATCTGTTCATAAATCAGCAGAGCACAGCCCTGTTGTGACCCTGAGTGACAACTATCACTGACCTGTCCATCATCCTTGTAGCACCTCTGTTCTGTAGTCTGCATCATCCTTGGCACCCAAATTGCTGCTGTCTGTTGGGAGAAGGTTAGAGAAGTGCATCAGGGAAAGGGAAAATGACAAAAGTAGTAGCCAAGAGGTGCAAGAGTTCAGCAGGTTTCAACAGAGAGCGAGCGTTTTCCTTCAGATAGAAGGCTCAGGTTTGGTGCCAAATTGAGTATCTGGCCACTGTGCATTGCTGGGATGGATTGTTACTGTTCCCTCTTTGGAGGGGAACCAGTCCTTGCACTGCAGCAGAGGCAGGGTCCAAAAAAAAAAAAAAAAGAGGTGATGGAAATCTTTAATCCTCTGATCTGCTTTGAGCCTGGCAGCTCCCTCCCCTCCATTTCTTTCCCTCCTTTGCAAAAACAAGCAAACAAACAAACAAAAAACCAACCAGCCAACATCCCTTTTCTTACAAGAGTCGAACAACATTTGCAGATGACCTAAAGCTACCTGACTAGGTGAGGAGGTTGGTGTTTTGTTGTTTTTCTTTTTAATGAAGCAAATTAACTTCGAGTCTCTTAAGATCCAGGAAAGTCTGACCAGCAACCATCTAACAATAAATTTATTAGACGTGTCTGGCTAATTACTAAACATCAAAATCAACTTTGATGCATAAAAGGGTTGTGACTTGCCAGCCATTGCATTTACAGATACATTTCAGCAGGCACAGAGGCATCCTGAGATCCCTGGAGCATTTCAGAGAGGTCCACAGCACTTTTGCATTGATCTTCTGGAGAAGAATAAACATCACTTGAAAGAAATTCTCCTTCACAGGATTATCATACAATGCCAACTCTCTCCAGCTGCCAGCTGGATTTAGGGCTGTGTGGCACAGCACATATTTGGGTTATTTGAGAGTGAAGGAAAATGTATGAATGCTTCAATTATTGAAAAGTATTTTGAGTGAGGATCTAGCAATTACATTAAGGCCGAGGTTTAGACACTGAATCCATCAGATGGTTGTATATTACTGTGAGTGTAAAACCAGCCTTTTTTTGTAACTGCGTATTTGATTTTCACAAGATGCCACAATTTGCTTCATTCTTGCTCATCTGTCACTGTCTAAGTTAGGAAGGTGTTTGCTGTCCATTGCACTCAGAAAAAATTTTTAACAGAAAACTGGTTGGAGGTGAGCTACTTGGTAAACAACTGAAACAAAAGCAGTCTCACTTTTGAAGCTGAAAAATATTGTATCCTTGGAAGTGAGACTGGTGTTAATGCTATTTGGCAAAAAAGGACAAATTGTTTTAGTCTCAGAGCACCAGGATAAATCCATTTCCTTGCTCTGCCAAGCTCTTCCTTTGTGGTCCTGGTGAGTTTGTGAGTGACATCACCCACTCAGCTTTCCAGTATGTGTTGAAAGAGATGAGAATAACATTGATTATTCATCCTTCAGGAGACGTAAAGGAAGAACTGAGTTGACATGATCATTGTAACTTGATCCTCAATGTGTTCAGTCCAAGTTCCCTGTCGACCTCAGCACATCCCTCTGATATCACCAGCACATCTGGGCTGGATCAATGATTTCAGAAGACAGACAGGGGCTTATGTTCAGTCCTGAATTTTGGCTTGTTTTGGTGTCCATTGCTTTTACTGCAAATACCAGCAGAGCTGACTTGTCACCTGCCTGAATATTCCTTGTAGACAGTAAGATAATGGTAGTTTTTTTATATCTCTGTGAGTCTATTATTTTAGGGAAAGTAAAGTGTTAAACCTAAAGGATTAAGACTGTCTTTCTTCTGCAGTTGGAGTTTGACAGGCCATTTGTTCAGTACTGATGGCAAAGCCTCATTGCCTTGTATTACTGAGTTGCTTCTGGCTGGTTGTTTTTCAGGCGCTTTTTTGTTTCTTTCTTTGGTTGGTTGGTTTTTAATGGAGCCTCATTAAACCACATCTACTGTTAAACATTTCATATGAGGTTTTCTTAAGGAAGGGAACAAATTACAATAATCAACAATTAAGTTTTGTACTCTGTGGCTAAAAGGACTTTCTAGAAGATAATTCTATTTAGATACAAACGCGGAGCCCTAATTCTTAAAGAATATGTGCTGTTCCCTCAAACCAAAGATAAACACATTATATATCCATCTCAGCATCAGGAACACGCACATTATGCACTTGTGGACATTTTATAAAAGCCTAAGAATGGTTGGTTAAATGCAGTCCTCACTAAGGCTCACTTGTTGTTTTGACCAAGCTAAAATACAAATTAGCATTAAAGGGGACACAAAGCTTGTTCCATCTAAGCATCCTAATGCAATGCTATTCCTACACAGTCAATATGTGAAATTGCAACCTTCCTGTTTAATGTGTCTGTCATTAAAGTGCTCATGGAACAACAGCAGGAACAATGGAAAACCAAGAACAATGTAATCAAATGTTCATGTGCCAATGTAGCAAATCCTCACAGAGTAACCACTGCTGAATGGCTGTCACTGTAGTCCAACACCAATGGAATCTTCTTTTATTGTAGATAGTCTATTCTTGGGTGCTCTGTAAAAAACTGATAGCAAATGTATGGCACTTCATTGTATTCTGTTACATAAGCTGAAGACAAGAATTTAGGCAATTCTGAAATTACTCTCAGCATCTGGGACTAAAAAATAATTAATGCTAAGGCATGAATAAATCTTTTGGGCCCTTTCAAGATTCATATTCTCCTTTAGCGTGGAGCATATCCTGTGCATGACAGTGCAGGTAAAATTGCAGTTTGCAGGGGGATTAACCACTGAACTCTATCTCCTTTTCTCTACTTGCAGGTATAGAAACGAACGTGAATATCAGCAGAGGCTAAAAGAAACCCTGGAGCGCCTTAACAAAGTAAGTCCAGGAAAACGCCAGAGGAAAGGTATATAATTTTTTTTCCTTTGCTTTCATTTACTGCTTTGAAGAAGCAGTGGGAAGATAAAAGGTGAGAGCAAGGCATTTCTTGTCTTGATGCCCTTCTCTGTCCTCCCCCTCCCTTGAGTAAGCGTCCGAGCCTCGGCGTGTGTGGACCTTTCCCCACACTGGTTAAATTCTGCTGCTGTATTAAAATGCAGTCAGTTGTGATAATCATCCCATGAAAAATTGCTGATTAAGTCCATGATTCAAAGCCTGGAGTGTCTCAAAGCTCCTTAGTCCCTTGCAGGATATGGTCAGCCCTTCCCAGGACAGATTCTCAGCTTCCCATAAGAGAGAAGCCACAAGTTGTTTATTCCTTTTCTATCAAGCTACACTTTCTTAAACTAATACCATGGGAAAAGCAATAATAAAAATAACAACATTTATTATAATATAAAGCTCAGAGAAAGACAAAAGTTGGCTGAAGTATTTTGGAAGTTTCCAAACCATGTCTGTGAAACTGAAAAATCCTGATTCACCCTCTCTTTCTGCTAGCCTTCATTTGTGTGAAGAACGTAGTGCTATATATTTCCCCAGTTCTACTTTGCACAGGCCATCCTTCATCTTCTGTATTGGGAAACAATTAAAGGTGGATTAAATAGAGGTAAATTTTTTATTTCCTTGCTACAAATGGCTGAACCTGCTCTGCTGGAGCATTGTCATATCAGTGATATGTATGTTTTATATTAAGAAAAGACAGAAAGTGCATTTTAGCATTTCTATCTCCAGTGAGCTCTTGATATCCTGCATGAGTTCTGTTTTTCAGAACACTCTGCTCTTGAACAAAAAATTTGTGAAGGTCAGTCTTTTGTGAGGGGTTGTTGGAGCTATTAAGTTTGTCTTCACAGTTCCTCCTAACAAATCTGTAGCTAAAGAAAAGTGAATTGGTTCACCAATCCTAGGCAGAGTTCACAGAATCTTGAGGCACAAGGGTGTTTTTTACCCCAGGTTGTCCCTGGCCACCCCTGTTGCAGCAGCTCCTTGCACTGGAGCACCAAGTGCTGGAGGGAATACAGATGGTTTTCTGTACAGGGCCCCAAATGCAGCCTGAAAACCTGTGTGTGCAGGTGCCAACTCATTCTTTATTTGACAGCTGGGGAAATACTGCTTCTGGAGAGATCTAAAGAATTTCTTTTCCCCAGTAAATGAAAATATTGCTTCAGCACACGGACCAGTGTTCTGGAATCATCACCTATATCAGCGAGGCTTTTCAGAAGTTGAGTGGTTAGCAAATACTGCAAAGTTAAAAGAAAAAAAAAAGTGTAGACGCTGCACTGTTCTCATACACAGCTCCATCAAGGAAGCTGGTCTCTTTGAAAACACTGAATAAAAGCAGAAGTATTTTTCCCCTTTGAGGGAACCTTTGGAAACCCGAAAACTGCTTTTGTTTATCACACGCAGAAATATTTGCTTACAGGTATTATCTAAGGGCCTGGGGGCTTTTTCTGGCTCCCTCCCAACGGGGCCATTGTCCTGGCTGATCTTCCTCTCAATAGCAAGGGAGAGGAGTGCAGAAAAAGCAGCGGGCATTCCTGCTGGCTGGCTCTGAATGTGCTGGGCTGGATGAGTCTGAATCAGCCCCTGGCTCACAAAGCAGAGCCTGCTGGAGAGTTCCCTGCCGGGAGGGCTTAGCAGCACAATGAGACAGCCAACAGCTACACATTTTTTGGGGCAGCGCGTGCTGCTTGCATGCAAAAGGAAAAATCCTCTCCTACCAGTCACATGCTGCACACACAGATCTCGATTTGCAGCCCGTGATCTGCTCACAGAGGTGTTTTTACAGCTGGTAATGGCACATGGGTCGTTTGAAAGGGATACCTTCAAATACTTCCTTTTTTATTCTTTGAGTTAAATGCAGAAAGCAGGACTTTGTTGAGGCAAATTGCAAACTGGTGGAGGAACTGGCATGATTTATA
Organism: Thryothorus ludovicianus; assembly: GCA_013397245.1. Classification (NCBI taxonomy): domain Eukaryota; kingdom Metazoa; phylum Chordata; class Aves; order Passeriformes; family Certhiidae; genus Thryothorus; species Thryothorus ludovicianus. The sequence goes on along the minus strand of VZTB01008040.1, from coordinate 163,984 downwards.
GATCCAGTTAAAACCTTTTAAGATGCTTTCTCAACTCTACATTTTGCAGTCTTAGTTAATGCCAAGCCTAAAAAGAAATAATGCCTTTAATAGAAAAATAAAACATATCACTACCCTTACATGTTTGTAAAATATATTGCTGAGCTCCATGGAAATCATCCTAAATTCCAGGGTTTGTGTTAAATAATATAACACAGGAAAAATCTAAATTAAGCCTTTGAACAGAAGTGGAGATTTCATTAGATTTTAAGACAAGTGCCACTCATACCTATGTACTTGGAGATCATGGTTGCTAAGTCATGTGGTTTGTTCTTTGAACTAATTGGATGTTAGGAACTTTTTGTCCTTGCAAATTCCAAAGTATTATAATCTTGTGCAGCAAGGTGATTTTTTCAAAACTTGGCCAACTGTCATTTTTATTTCCAGAAATGGCTCCAAACTGACAAGCATTTGTGTTTGATATCATGCCAAAGAGCATGCAAATACTTTGGACCATCCTGGGTTTTTAGAATGACCTCTTTCGTAGGGATCTTAAAAAGGCATCAGGATACCTCAGATCTTGTTGTGCCTCTGGAGAAATCAATGCCTTAGTCTGCTGATGGCATTTTAAGTTTAAGACTCATCCACCATTTCAAGATTTTAACATCAAAATCTGCTGTTTCAAGCATCTGCCACTTGGCTCCCAGCATTATTTTGACAGTGCCAGTGCCTGACTGTACAGCAAATTACATTTGTGCAGAACGTGGTGAATTACATACCTGCTCTCTGTTGGCTTCGTGGCACTCCTGTGTCCCCAGCAGGCTCTCACCCTCTGGGCAGGCTGCTCTGTGTGCAGGGGGACTCGTGCAGTGCCTGTGGGACTGCTCTGGGTTGGTCACTCCAGCCACACGTGCCACTTCTCCACCGTGCCACCTTATCTCTTGCATTGCAGGAAGCTGACGAAGCCTTGCTGTGCAACCTGGAGCTGCAGATCGAGTCCCAGTTCCTGCAGGATGACATTAATGCTACAAAGGACAGATACAAGAAGGTAACTGGCTGAACTTGCTGTCTTCCTTGTAGAGACAGATGTGGAACTCTGCCCTTCTCCACGATCAAATGGTGGCAAAGGAAAGCAAATCACATTTGTGTTTTGGTGGTTGCAGTGGGCACAGCAACACCCAAACACACTTCTCAGGGTCCACTCTCTACAGCTGTAGCAGAGTTTTGAATTTGCCAACCTGGTATCGTGGTTTACCCCAAAGTGCTGGTCAAGCTGTCATGTATTTCATACTAAGGAAGCTGTTGCTTTCATGCCCCAATTTTTTGGGACAGGGCACTCCAGTTAATCAGCAGACATATGCCTGTGGATGTATGATTCCACTGCAGCTGACTTTAGTATACATTGCCTTCTTCCTGGGGGAACTGTGAGTCTTGGGCTACTCTCCCATCTTCCATTGCTTTTGGAAAAAGTGACTCTTTTTTTCAGACCACATGCAAAGTTGTATTTGTGATTATTATTTTGAAAATCTCCTATGAAATTGGAAATCATGGAATCTTTAATTAAGGCTGGGAACTGTATAGTCCTTAGCCAAAAGTCTGTGATATACCCTCAGTATGACAAAACTGTTAGCACTCCTGCACTCAAAAGCAGGTGTAAAATCACATTCCAAACCCAAGTCTGAACATGAATTGGACTTCTATTTGCTAAAAGCACTACATATCTAGAAATAAGCCCCAGGACTACATGGAAATGTGTACCTTACTATGGCTTTATCTAATGAAAATGTGTTTACCTCATCACAGAACCTCATGGAAATCCAGACCTACGTCAATGTCTTGCAGCAGATCATCCAGACAACTCCTCGTGTGTCCCCAATAACCACTGGCATTTGTGAGGCAAGTATTGCTGCCAGGAAACCCCTGCAGTGCTAAGAAAGAAAGAAAGAAAGAAAGAAAGAGATAATGTTTACCCCTCAAGTGTCCCAGATCCTTTAACTTCTGCTCCAAGGTTAAGTGAAAAATGTCAAAACAATGGGTAAGTACTGAATAGTGAATATGGGAGAAAAAAATTACCTGTAGCTTTGAAAAGCTGCATCAGTGAGGAAAGAGAAATTAGCTTTGTCAGGTGCACTCCAGCATTTCTTTTAGGCCATAAAATGTGTGGTATAAAGGTAGTTGAAATAGTTGTGCTTCTTCTCTGAGGAGGAGCTGGAAGGATATATGAATATTTGAAGAGAAAGGCAATCTTAACCTGAAGGGGTGAGATGTGGTGACAATTTCAATCAAATTAATTGATGCAGACTAGATGAAAACTCGGTGATTTCCACCAATATGAGTGGCTATGCCAGGAATGTTCATTACTTGGAAGAAGATGGGAACAATATATATCTACAGGGTCTAAGCTGTACTGTCACAGCCCTGCCATCTGGTATCTTTATTCTTAAATCCATGCCACCATTCAACAGAATCTGACTCGGGGTTCAATACCACCTTTTACCTGTCTTTTGCCATTTTCTATTTGTCTTTACTGTTTATTTCCAGTAGTGCAATTTCTTTGGGCTCTTCTAAGGAGTGAAACATATCTTCCTGTGCACACATTGTTTTCTTCCAACCAGGAAAAACTGATAGCAGAGAGAAGGATCCCCGTTCTGCAGAGCCAGCTGGAGGAATACAAGAGCATCCTCTGCCAGCTACAGGCACAGAAATACAAGCTGCAGACAGAGGTACTGTAATCAATAACCATACACACAAATGTGTTGCTCATCAGCTGCTTTTTTTATGGTCACATGGTAAAACCTCTAAAATGGCTTTAACAGGGTTATGTTAACTTGGTGGACTTGGAGGTGTGTTTTCCTTTTAGATTTCCATCTTTTTTTTCAGCTGTTTCATTCCCATTATCTCAATGGAACAAACTGTCACGTTTAGATGGCCAGGGAGGGCTGCAGATATTGTAGGTGCAATGAAGCTGTCTTTGCTGATCAGAGTGGCTGGTGAGGGAAGGTTTCCACAATGCAGCTGGATTCCTGCAGGACAGAATCAGCAGGATGTTGTAGATGGAAAAGTACCACAGGGCTCCTGTGACTTTCTTCCTTGCTGAGCTCTGGCTGGAAATTGGCTCCATGAAAAGTAATAGGGAAGCCTCAGGGCTCTGCCCAATCCTTTCTCTCACTGCCACATCCAATGCTGAGCTGGCTGTAGGAAGGACCAGACAGGTTTTGTGAGCAAAACTGAGATGATTGTTGAGGTGCATTTGGCTTTCTGCTTTCATCCATGTCACTGCTAAGCAATAAGCCAGCATCTCTCCTGTGCTTGGACACTACCAGCAGTGAAAACAATACACTTTTTGCCAAGCCCTGATTTGCAGGAAATGTCTGGCCAAGACTTTGACTAGCTGTTCTTCCCCATCTCCCAGCCAAACCTGCCCTAAATCAACCTTCTGTCTCCAGCCAGTGCCTCCAAACATGAGTCCAATGCAGGGCTGAGGTGGCAGGAGGTGGAGGAGCAGCTGAAAGCTGCAGTGGGTTGAAACCAGGTCTGAATAGTTGTCAATGGCATCTCTACCTTCATGCAGCTGAATATTTTTTAACAGATGAGGTGGAGAATGACCCCAAATACAGCTTGCTTTTTGCCTCAGTTGTCCATCCAGGTGAGAGGAAGGAAATATTGACAAAAGCATCTTTTGGTGGGATTTTGGACTCCTTTGGACAGCCATGGCAGCAGCTTGTAACTTCCTGAGCATAACTTCTTTAATTAGGGTCAGACCAGTGTATTTCCTTGGTCTCTTTCTCACGTCTGATGCTCTGGAGGAAAGGCCACATGCACTCTGGGATGAACTTCTACTCTCCTTGTAAAACCCTGCCCACCCTGATATATTACTGTTCTTTGAATAACTGAACAAAGGTAGCAAAACTGCTCCTGAGTTTCAGTGCAGCAGTGCTGTAATAAAGCATGACTTGCCTTTCATTATGCTTAAAATATGGGGATGGTGAATTTTTCAAAGCTGCTTCTTTCACCGCCGATTTTATTTACCAGACAACCATGCTGGAGCAAGCAATTAAAAACACCCAGGAGAGCTACGACGATGAAATTCAGCTTTACAACGAGCAGATTGAAAACCTTAGGAAGGGGATAGAGGAGGCTGAGAGGATCTTGGAGAAGTACACCACCGACTGCCGCCAGCTGGTGATCTACCAGCAGTCCCTGGAGAACGAGCTGGAGCGGTACAAGCGGATCATCGAGAACGAGGACAGCAGGTAAGGCTGGATTCCACCCCCAGAAGCACCACTGATCTCTTCTATCCCCCCTGAAAAAATGTGTGTTTAAGGATATTTGATTCACCCAGGGCTAGAGCGTTTTCACACCTTTCACTAGTAGATATCTAGGGAGAGAAAAATCTGGAGAGATGCAGAATCTGGTCAAACTTCTGCCAAGGAAAGGGGCAGAGCCATTTTGGGCTTCTCCTGTTCGTGCAGTCTCCTTTCCTGACAGGACACTGCTGAGGTCAGGAGCACACAGAAGCAATCTGAATATCCTCTCCTCAGACTGGGTGTTGAAGACACTTGCTCGACATGACTGGCAGGTTGATTTTTGGAGGATGCAGACAAAGCAAATGTCTGTAGAGCAAACAGACATTTTTCACATTTTCACATTTTTGACAGCAAAGCCATTCTTCAGGTATGGGGAGAAAGAGGAAAAATACAAGAAATTGGCAGGGGTTTGGGTCGTGTTTAAGCATACAGAGGAGCACTGTCTCCCTCTAATGTCAACCATCAGCCACAGTGGAGAAAAGGATCTTTCACAGTAGCAAAGACAAACCCCTGAGCACCCAAACTACTGCTCCAGGCTGTGCAGAAGATGCAGGGGAAGAACACTCAATAAATAGTCCATCCTATGTGTGGGGAATCGGAATTTAATTAATTTTCAGGGTCTTATTTTGGACACTGAATTCTAGTTAGAAGTTTCTCAACAGGGTAATTCTCAATGTCAAAAATCATATTGACACAGGGTCTCTGACAGGACAAAATATCTCAAATTTTCAGCTGAGCAGACTGGGGAGGTCAAAGATACAGTAGCTGTTTTACAATAGGCCTGCCTCTTAATTTTAATTTTTAACCCTTAATCCTACTGACTCCTCAAATGTTTTCCAAGGGAGACTGCTCCAAATTTCCTGTTTTACCATCCAGCATGGTAAAAATGGATTTACAGATCTTGCTGACCTCTGGTAGGCTTGGATTGACTGTTTGCCCATCTAAAACCTCCCTATCTTTTCAAAGTGCTGCTGCTACATGTTGTAATCACTGGTATACTTTACCTAAAGGAATATCCCATGTCTCCCACTGGCAGAAACCAGCCTCACTCCTCTGAACGTGCTGTGGCTTTGATTTTCCCCAGACAAGAAACAGGTTCCCATCGTCTTTTATGACTCCTCACCGTAGAGAAGGATGTTTCTCTAAGCTCTGGGCCTCATTTTGCACAATTTCTCGTGCTTTCACTGCAGATGGTGGGCAGAGAACTGATGGATACATGTATTCCCCACAGGTTAAACTCTGCTATAGCAGGAACCCCAGTCACACTGTTCACTCAGATATACCGACCTGCCCAGCCCCAGGCTTCAAGGGGAAGAGGTAACCCTGTGATGTGCCTTTCTGTGTCTGCCAAGGGAAGCATCTTTGTATTTTAAGCTGTTTGTCCATTTGTCTGTATTGTGGCCAGCGGTTGTGACAGCCTGATCATAGGCTTGTAAATGCAACCATTTCAGCTTACCTCAGCTGGCCTTTGCTAATTTCTACAGCTCCTTTGCTAATTTCTGCAGTTTACTACTCAGGCCAAAAAAGAGTAAAATCAAAAGGCACCTGAAATGATTGAAAGAGACACAGGCTTTGTGCTGGCTCATTCTGAGTTGTTTGTTTGTACTTTAGTGATGTGCAAAGAGCCCCAAGGCGTGCTGAGTTCCCCAGGCAGGCAGAGGGCCTTTTCTGAGGCCTGTTTTCCTATGAATTATTTTTCCTCTGTGTTGTGTGTTGGCTTATTAGAATTAGGATGCTTGTAAACCTGGTTACAAGGAAATGGCCAGGACTAAATGGGCAAGACTGCTCTTAACTAAGGAGTTGATGTGAGAAGTTGTAGCACATGGGATGATTTAAATCCGGGGGTTTTGCTAATGACAAACTGCCTTAAGAATGGAGACAAACCATCCTAGGAGGGATGTTTTAGGAATGCAGCTGTAATTTTTCTAACTGCTGTGGGAACTGCTGCAGTTTTATATTAAATGTGTCCATAATGCCTGAGGCCAGACTCTCAGCAGCTGTAAATAACTACTGTTGTGCAAAGTGGTGTTTTATACCTGCTGAGGATTTGGCCTGTCTCTAGACACACCACTGACTCCTCCTGCTTGACAAGCAGGGTATTTTGTGTGTGTTACTGTACTGTGACAGGGGACAGAACAGCTGCCTTGGGGAAAGTATCTTAATATCTGTCTGTCCTCCTGTTCTTGTAATTATCAGTACCTCCCCCTGCCTCCTCCTGCCAGGGAAATCAGTGGGCTGCCTGTGCTCCTGCTGCTGCTAAGCTGTCATGGGCTCTGTGGTTACTGATTGCCCAGGGGTTCAGAATCAGTCTGTGGACAGGGAGTCCTAGGAGCTCAATAACAGTGTCTGAGTGGGTGGCTTCTCAGCTCTGTGACCACCAGCCACTGCTGCTCCCTTGTGACATGACTCTCAGCACCTGTCCATACTCCAAATTGTCAGGAGTGGAGCTGCCTGACTCCACTTTTAGCCCCCCTGGGATACAAAGGCTCTCCACCTGCATTAGTGAGGCCAAGAGGCAGCTCTAGCATTTGCAGCCACTGTATTCAAGCACTGTTTCTTGTTTCCTTTGCTTTTTCTTTAGATATCACCCGGGCTATGCAAGACATAGCCAGTGTAAAGCCCAGACAAAAAGCCCTGACAAAGAAAATTGCCAGGAAAAAGGAGCTGATGTCAAAAGACATAACCGACAGTCACTCGCCTGACAGAACATACGAAAGAACTCTGGAAGGTTTTGACCAAGATCAGATGGAGTTTAGACACGAAGGCTCAGTCAGATGTGAACCTGAGCAAGAAGGGTCAGAATTCGATGAAAAAGAAATGGGCCCAGAGGATGTACCTGATGGAGCCCAGATAAGTAAAGCCTTTGATAAATTGTGTAACATTGTGAGGGAGAAAATAAGAGTCTGCAAGAGACCAGAGGCTAAGGCTGACGCCCATCCCAAAGGGCGTTACGTGCTGGTCACAGGGGAGGAAGGCTATGAGGAACCCTGCATCTTGGCCCCCTCCATCCCTGCTGCAGGAGGGATCACAGTTTCCACTGGCAATGGGAAGGTGATGAATGGAGGTGATGTGGAGCCCATACCAGAGCTGCCAGAACCTGCTGAACCATCAGAGAAAGAGAAAGGGGAAATCTGTGAAAGGAGAGAAGAGTTTGAACTCCCGGATAAACTGAGAGAGGAGGGGAAAGAAGACGTGCTTGAATGGGGGAAAAAAGCAAGAGGAAAAATGGAGCAAATCACAAAGTACCCGGACATCTCTGAGCCTGAGACAGTTCCTTCCCCTGGTCTGCTAAGCCCAACTGAGCCAGGACTCCTCCGAGAGACAGAATACGAGCGAGAAGATAAGCAGGGCCTTTTGTTCAGGGAAGCAGCCTTACCTGGCTCTATGAGCTATGAGAAGGTGGAGGTGGTGGAGTCCATTGAGAAGTTTTCAGATGACAGAATTCAGACCTATGAAGAGACAGCAATGATTGTTGAGACGATGATAGAGAAGACAAGCAAGAAGAAACCAGGTGACAAAGGCTCTTAGGTGACACATACCCTCTGATAGTCGACTTGTCTGGCATAGTTATTAAACGACTGTGTTTTTTTTTCCTGACCGAATGATACAGTAGTGAGATTTTTGCTGTTTGGTATGGAACAGATTGAAACCTTGATGGCAATTCTGTCTGATGTAGGCTCACCTTTGGTGCAACAACCATTAGCAGTCTCCAGGGCACATCTTATGCAACTGATTTTCACGATTAGGACACATGGAAAGTAATTATTATGACAGAGCTGCCTGGCTTTCCACAGTATCCGGGACAAATTTGCATATTCCTCTACTGCTCCTCTAACTGCCGTACGACCCCCCCATCTTTGAGACAGCTGCAAATGTTAACTTGTGACATCTGGTTCATTTAATAAAAGTTTTGCCTTCTACCAAGGATAACTCACTCTGGGTTTATTTTGCCTCTAACATTGACTCCCAGTCCCTGCTTGTAAACATCACCTGACTGGTGTGCAGGAGTTTTTCCAGGGAAAGGGCTGGATACTTCCTCAACAACCTGTTCCAAATCTCTCCCTTTCTGAGTCTTTAAACAGCAATGAGCTTGGCAGACCTTTCTTTTTGGAAAAAAAGACAAACTTCCTGTATTCAAAATAAGCTCTTACTGCAGATCATCTTCAGGGAATAAAATTCCCTGAAGGGAGATATCCCTTTTAAAAGCTACCATTTGTCTTTCACCAACACAACAAATGTACTTACGAATGCCAACGAGCCTTTGAGCAGACTGCAGACTGTGTGTTTAGGTGTTTTCTTTGCAAGTATCTCTTTGGACTGCAGAGTTCAATACTGCCACAGGGTCCTGTCTCACTCCTGTCACTTGCAGCCATGTGGAGCTCCACAGGATTGTTGGAATAAGAGGTACCTTTCCACCTCCCCGTGCCTGGGGAAGCAAAAAGCAACACTTGCAGCAACAACAGACTCTTGCAGCTCCCAGAAAACTTCAATTCAAGAAAACAAATGAAACAACACAAAGAAAAAAATCAGGGAAAGGAAATACTTTGCTTGCATGTGTGTAAATAGTGAGCTCTTCTTAAAGTGCTCACACACCATTTAGACCTCAGCCTGACTCCAGGCACATGGTCCCACTAAAGCCCAAGACTTACTGAAGGGCTGTACTAGATTAGTCTATGCACATTTCTTATCCCATCCAATCCCAGCTCTCTAAGCTTTCATTTCAGCTCCCAGCATTGTTGTGCCTTTTCTTTCTGCCTGTTAACTCCTGCCAGCTGCAGCAAAGCAGGGCTAAAAGCCATTTGAGCTGACAAGCCCGAGCTTCAGGAGCTCCCCACAGCAGCCAAGACTTTCCTTCAACAGTGTGTTGAGCTTGGTTATTTCATTCATGAGGTCCAGCACAGGTGTAGCATCTGATGTGCTGTGATTGTTCTGTCTTTTTCTTTGAAACAGGGAGAGGTGACTCTCACAGTCACAGTTTTAGTCAGGACTTTGTGCTGATGCTGGTTTATTGGAATGCTGTGGGAGTTTATTCCAGACACGGCTTCCTAGAATGTGTTGCTTCTCAGTTTAATATATTAGCAGTGTAAAAATAACTGCAGAGGAGGAATTTATCAATGCCTGTGCAGGCTGGGCTCTGGTGAGCTGGGAGCAACTGCTCAGAATAACTGCTGCTGAAAGGGTTTGACTGCTGCAAGGTAAACAAAAAACAAACAAACAAAAAGAAAAACCCCAAAAACTTACCTTTAGTGCAGCAATAGGCAGGCTGTTTAATAATTCTGTCACAAAGCAGAGTGTGAACAGGTTCGGGCAGTACCTAGATGGAAAGGAGTGTTCTTCCCCCTCTCCCAGTCCATCTGATTACACTGCAATACAGTGAATGTTCAGAATACAAAAAGCCTCATTCAATGGCAAGGAGGCAATGCCAGGATGGCCCAGGCGAGGTGTCCACTGTGTGAAGACCTTCACTGCCTTAATCCTTTCTGAGTTGTGGTGTCACCACTGGCTGCTGACCCAGACCTGGCTTATGGTGCCTGTAACCCTTGCTCAGCAGCTCAGTGGGATGTAGGAAATGCTCCTAAACCTGGTTTGATGGCACTTACTGCTGAAGGAAGTCATAACCTGCATTGCCAGGACAGCAACCAGCAGAAGTCAAAGAGTAAGAAGAGATGAGGGACAAATTCTGCTACAATCTCCGACCTGCCTTCCACATACACTGCAATTGCCCAGCAAAGCCACAGATCACAGGCATCTTTCTGTAAATTTGTAGAAAAATTAAATAGAAAACCACTAGTTAGTATCTGGTTAATAGTGACCATGCTAAAGTGTACAGTAAATCTTGTAATTTAGGAGCTAACCTCTTCATTAAACACAGATCCTCAACGTGTGATTAAATGCTAAAGTTTAAAGGTGAAATAATTGCAAGCATCTATTCAGCAAGAGACTGGAATGAGACTCAGGTTACTACAGGCACATTCTCACTTCTGAGGCAGCCAGAACTAGATCAGGTGGTTCCCTGCCAGATTGGACTGCTGCAGATATTACAAAATGAAAATATTATAAGGTAAGATATTATAAAATGAAATGTGCTTTCTGCCATGGAAACACAGGAGCTAATAAGTACCCAAAACGTATGGGTGGGAAGTAGAGATGGAAAGGGAAACAGGGGGTGTAACGTGAATCAAAGTGCTCTGAAGAGCAGAGGGAAAAAGAAAAAATCTGCTGTAGCATTTCCTTGGGACCAGAGGTGCTAACGAGCTGCAGTGCAAAACTTTCACAGTCCTATTCCTGATCATCCTTTTCCAGGCAGCTCAGCACCTCCACTGCTGCTGCCCTTTCAGAGCTGCCCTTGGAGCCAAGGGGTTTGGACCATGTAAATAATGCCACGTAAAAAAAACCCCAAATTCCTCCCAGCCTGTGGCTTGAACCTTATATATGCCAGAGTTTCACAGAGTTAACATAAAGTTCTTTACTCTTAATCTGCTGCTATCAACTCTTTTGGAATATCATCTTTATCTTCTCCATATCCAGCATATGCAGGATACACATTTCTTTATCAGTGTAACAAGTAAAGAAGTAGTAAGTCATCCCACTGAGAGCAGCATTTTACCTCCCGTGTACCTTCAGATAAGCAATGATGATAGGACCTGCCAGTTTATAACAGCTTTTTATTTTACTGATATTATAAAACATCATCACAGGGCTCACCTATTTTGCATCATGAGCTTCATTTTGCCTTTTGTTATAAACACTAACAGATTAACTTTATTTTCCATCGGCAATACCATAAAAACTCAGTCTAACTGGACATATTTTTCAGTGATCCCTTGAAGCAAAAATCCCCAAGAATTTGAAGTAGATCTCTATATTGTATATAAATGTCATTTTAAATATATAATTATATCAAAATTCATTATTGTGATTTTTCAATTACTAAATTATGTCAGCATTATGAAAATATGGACAGCCGTCTAGTTATTTTGCTGCTTTATATTTAATAATTGAATAGACAACTGCAAAATTACATTAATGCAATGGAAATTCATGTACATGTTAATTTAAGAATTCCACATGGACTTTTCTTATTCCAAAACTCTCCCACATTTTAGAAGTCCAGTAAAAACTTCCAGTAACCTCTTTTTTTGATCACATACACACAAAAAGTTACGATGTATGTGTATTATACCTGACATACCATATGCAATTCTGGACATATTTATATGCAAATATATGTAATGTACTCTGGATATATATATTTTTTGTTATATATATATACACACACATACATATATAGAGAATTATACATATGTGTGTATATATATACATAGAGTGATACCACAGGTGTGTATGTATTTAGTCATACAGGTGTATGCATAAATATATATGTGGTAAATTTTTCTGATGGGACTGCTGCACACAATGAGTAACCTGTGAGTAGCATGAGGCTGCTTGGCTTTAGAGTGTAATTCACATAGACTTTGAGTAGGCTGAGATGCTTATTTTGAAGCTGAGATGCTTATTTTTCATTTAGAAAAGGAAAGAACAGGCCTCTTATGGAAAAACAAAAGATGGATAGTCTCTTGAATTAACATTATTCTTATACATTTTCAAGTGAAACATGTCCACCACAGGACCTTTGTGTTATGTTTTTAATTTGTTAGATAAATATCTACTTACTGAATGCGTTTCTACTACAATGCACCGGATCAACCAGGACAACTCTTATTAAAACATCTTAGATTAATACTCTGCATATTAAAAATACATAAGAAAATTCTAGCACTAGTCACTGCTAAAATGTAGATCTTGGATCCTGCAAAGATCTGAAATACCTGCTTAAAATTACTATTTGAGTAGGTCCACTGATGAGCTTTAGTGCAAGTGTCTCAATATTTGCAGAATCAAGACCCTTTATCTTTCAAAGGTTAAATTTGGGACCTCACACCTGAGAACACGTAGTGGTTACTTCCATCAGTAATTCCCACCAGGGAGAAGGTTATGTTTTGCAGCAATAGCCAGAGCAAACTCGGATGGTGAGAGAGATGGACTTTAGCTCATGTCCAAAAAGTCAAGGTGGGATTGACTTTAAACAGCAAAGAACAATGACTGCCAACAAATCTTCCCAAATATACTACATTTTATTTCTCAAGAAGGCCAACTTTGCATTACACTTTAATAACTTCAGCATATTTTTCTCCTTAAATATATTTGTATAACATAATGCCAGCAAATATATAGCTTTAAAAAAAGAAATTTAAATTAACAATTGCTTTGGGACTGAAACTGTGTGCTTCAAATTTTCCCCACAGCAGTTCACTGGCAGCTGGATTGGAATCCCCAGAAAACAGGTGTCTGTGGTTGGTAATGCTGACACAGCCTCATTTTACAGTGCTGGAGAACATCTCAGTGGAGAGATCAGCAGATGCACACAAACTGCCAGAAATCCTACAGCTCATCCCTATGTGCTTGTTCTGCTGTAAGATGGTAAATTGATTTAAATTGCCAAAATTGTAAAACAAAACAAAACAAAACAAAAAAAACGACATAGGAAAAAAGCCCCCAAAACAACCAAACTAAAAAAACTCCAGCAAAACTGGGACTTGTGCTTCTACAAGGCCCTGACCCGGTTTGCAAATCACTTCTCCCTGCCACCCAGCTTTGGCATTGTTCTGCCTTCCTTATTGCATATCTGTGGATCCATCCTGTAGCTGAAGTGTGTGTATAGTGTAGCTGTAGTATGGAACAAAACTTTCAAAAGAATTGGATTTCTGCAAATCGGAGTGGTGAATTTGCCTTACCTCTGGATTATTTCTTTCTGTAGGGTCTAGTGCTACTTTGGTTGATCCCAATGGAGAAAGTCCCACTGAAGTCAGTGATGCAGAAGGAGCATGTTCAAAGACCTCTCCAGACAACCTCTTTGTGATTCCCTCACAGTCATTTTTTAAAATGTGCTCATTATCACCAACTTCCAGTGTTAAAATTCACTCTTTTTTTAATACAAACATTTACCACAGAAATATGAAGGGAAAAGCCATTAACTTCTTTGCAGGTTATTACTTATTTGTATGACACAAAAGAAAAATCATAATTTACAGTCACAAACTGTACATAGTATTTGGTGGGAGCATATTTTGTGGTTTAGAGATTAAAAAAAAAAAAAACGGACTGCTTCAGTGGCAATTAAAATAAATATTGACGAGATATAAGACTTTAAAATCAAGAGAGGGTGATAATTTGTCTACAGAGACAACCTTTGTAATACGTCTAACACAGAGGTTTGGATAGTAGAACGGTGAGTAGAGGGGTCTGGGGAAGGAAAGACACCGTCATGCAACACAGCACTAGTTCTTGCTCAGTATACTCTTCAGGCTTCTCTCCACTGCTTCATCTAGCTCTTCCTCCAGCTCTTCCTTCTTGGACATGGCCAGTTTGGACTGGTAATCCTTTACGATTTGGTCTATGTAGGGCGCACTCTGAGTCCCGTGCAGCATCAGTGTCCACTCCTTCAGCACTCCCCGCTGGGGCTGGCTGCCCACAAACCCGATCTCCAGAGCCCAGGTACCCCGGGGGTCCTCCCCCCAAGTGTGGGTGGTCATGAAGGGCCATTTGTCAAAACCCACCTTGGAGTCGTCGTCCCGGGGCCGCCGGCTCAGCAGGATGGACTTGGTCCCCATGGGCGAGGTCATGTTGATGTTGAGGTCTCCCCGCCGGCTGGAGTTCACAGTTATCACCGCCTGCACGTGCTCGAGGTAGCGGACAAAGTTCTCCTTCCCCTCACAGGCGTCGGTCGTCAGCGTGAGGAGCAGTTTGCCACTTGGTGGTATCTTTCTGCGGGCCAAATTAAAACAGCGCGGTGCGGCTTCATGATAAAACGACTGGGTTTTAGTGCCCTCACAGAAAAAAACTCTGTTATTTTCCTTATTAACGCGTGAAGAAGTAAGGAAATAATAGTTGCCAACTTAGCCAGAAAGTAAATGCTCTCCTTTTAGAAAATTATAACAAAACCTTAATTTGAAAGCAATTATGAAATGTACGCCTACACAAAGAGAGAAATAATACAATTTTAGAAGCACATACTGCTCTTTAAGGACTGACTTAATGGTTGTCTTTACTTATCACTCCTATACTGGGTAACTGTGTAATAATGTGCATACTCAGTAAAACAGCCATGAGCAGTCCGTCACGACAGTTTCCTTGAATGACAGCAGCAAATGGCTCTCTGGTGTTGGGGGAACCAACTGCACAGAATTTCAGTGCAGTCCCAGTAAAGCCTACGTCCTTGCTCTGCTTTGGAAATCAGCACAAATGTGGGATCCTAGAGTTGGCTCATTTGAAAAATACTTTTCCATGGAGATTTCCATCCTCGACCAGCTCCTGTACATGAGCACATACACCCAGGAAAAAGTTGCACGTGTTTAGCAAGTTGCCAAAGTGCTGGCTCAGGAGCCGAGCTGTAAAGTGCCTTCTAAAGCAGTTGGGGTCAGGATGCAACTTAATTACCCACTGCCTCAGAACCTGGCTGGTGAAATACACAGAAAGAGTAAAAGAGCTCTACGTCTTCCCCACCAGTGTTCTGTGAGCAGTGTGACATTTTTCTCCGCCTAAAAGAAATAATTGAAAGACAAGAATTACAGCAATCATTAAAAAAGGCACATGGCCACAAAAGATTCCAGTCACCTTGTCATTAGCTTGTCTTCCAGTGGCTTCTCCCTGACCTCAGTGGTGCAGTTGAATTGAGTCTTTTGAAGGGCATTGACTACACTGTGGTAATGAACACCTTCTTTTCAAAAGAAAGCAGCACCAGCTTTTTTCCCTCTGCTAATGAAATACTGTGATCTTTAGAGACCAGTGAAAGGATTTCAGTCAAGCCTAGCTTCCAGGGATTCTCTTCTCGAGATGAGCTCCAGATATTACACTTGGTACACCACTAAGCAGCTCAGGCTCTGTCCCCCCTTTTCACAGAGTGTTACCTTCTTGGAAGTACTTGCAGAGCAAAACACCATCCAGATCCAGACACTCAAGGCATTTAAACACTTACCTTAAACTGAAAATCCTGTGTTGTTCTGAGTATTATAGAGCAGAAGTTGGTATAACTTAAATACTGTATAGCTAAAATATTTGAGCATCTAGTGTAATACACTTGAGAAACTTATTTTACGTGCCAAAGGACAAGAAAAATGCGCTACATGCAGATAGAGGTGAAAGATCATAATTTCACAGTTGCCACGTGCTTACAGTTTCTCTGCAGGGGAAGCCTCAATCTCAACTCAGTCTGAATTCATGTTGTCTCACAGCCTTTTCACACAGTGGGCAAAGCTTTGTCAAACACTGCTTCATTCCCAGAGACTGATAAGTGTTTTATCTCCTCCAGTTAATGAGGAGGGGCATCACAGTGTGAGTATTTTCTTCCTGTCAAGACTAAAACCCAAAGAAACAAGAGCAACATATTCCCACTACATCTGCTCTGCAGAAGGCTTGAGAGCAGCAAAAAGCTTTTCTCTCCACCTTCTCAAGTACTGCAGCCCAAAAGTTCTCTCAGCTCTCTAAAAACATGAGAAAAGGCTTTCTCCATTTTCCCCCTTTCCTATTAATTAGGATCTAGTAGTCTCTGCTTCACTAGACTAAGTATTGTAGTCCAGGTGAATTTTCCTAAAGAAATAAAAGGAGTCAGAGATGGTGGGAAAAGCCTGGCACAAAGGAGAAGAGAAAACGGATTTTCCACAGCCTTACCATGTGCCACTGCCCAGCTTATGTGTGTAAATATATATATATATATACACTCATGGCACAGCACCCAGTGGGAGATTATTTATAGCATATCCACTTTTGCATGTGTAGTGCCTAGAGAGAGATGAGCAGGGGGAGCTCCTGTGTGCTCCTGTTCCTCAGCTAATGGACTACAACGTCTTAGAACTCTGTATTTCCCTAAACCAGCCAGAACCCTCGTCAAGAAAAGCTCCTATTGCTAACAAAAGTTTCTATTTTAAATATTGATTGCTTTCAGCACACAGTATTATTATGTCTGTTAATTATTTCCTGGCCTTTTGCCAGGGGGGGCACCCTTAGGGCCTACAGAAAGAAATGGTCCTTTCCTCCAAGATGATTCTCATTTCAATAAATGGAGCTGCCCTAAGATAAATGAGATTATTATGCATTTAATTATTAATCAGCTAGAGAGATCTTAAAGCTAGTTTTGTCATTCTCATTTTTTTTTTTTACCTGTGAGTATGCATAGGACAGATAAATTAAAACTCAGAGCTCAGCTGTAGAACCTTGAATCATGCAAATTCAGTCTGCAAGGTTGGGGAAAAACTCACTCTTTCCCTGCCTGAGCTTTGTGCTAGAGTGGAATCCTGGTTTGTTTTCTTTTTCCAACAGAATAATGTTGCATTCAAAAATGGCACACAAAAGTCAGATTTCAAATGGCAGAGATATAATTTAGGCCATTATTAGGTTAGTATTTCAATTACTTAAATTAAACTAAAGCTGTTGTAGTCAATTAGTATTCATTCATTCATTTGTTGACACATTCACTTTAGCACATGAAGGTAAATCAGAAAACAACCTGACTACCACCGTGCAATTAGAGATTTGAAGAGCTTAAAGCAAGTGCAATTAAATGCTGTAGTGTTCCAACTGTATCACTGGTACCTGTAAATGATTGTTTCACTCTTCTGGAGATAAAATTGTCTGCTGAAGAATCTCTCAATGAGATATGACCTGGCTGATCCGTATTTCATGTGGCAGCAGTTTGTGTAAGTTACAGTGCCAGTCTCCCAGATTTTCACTTGGGGATCAGCTCTTTATTCACCAAAACTTTAGCACAAACAGACTTGTGAGTGCCCAGGAGAAATGGATGTTGCAATTAACACTACTGGCACTAGCAGTGAGGTGCTATAGAATGTACTGCTCCAGCAAGCCAGGGACTGAAAGGTCATACAGTTTCATCAATCACTGTTGATAAAAAATGTTTTATCCACTTATTACTGGTAATGTTAGCAAAAAACCCAAAACCTCCTTAAGTTTCTTTAACTGTCTTTGTCAATATAACTGTATGCTTGCAGCCTCCCAGATGCCTGGAAGAAGCAACCACAACCCACTAGACTGCTCACTTACTCGGGTTCCTGTATTGACCCTCCAACACAGTGGAATCTCTCAGGAACAGTCTTCCAGTCTTTTGCCATCTTGACCATTGCTCCTGCATCCAGGACGCCGTAGCCAAACAAATGGTTGAACTCCAGCCCCACGCCGTTCCTGCGCCACCGATGGACCTCGTCGTGGAGCTGGTTCCTCTTGGAGGTGAGCACTGTCAGGTGCTGCATGTCTCTCCATGTCAGCTGCAGGCTGTGGGAGAGCAGCACGAGAAACAAACACAGCAGTATTTTCAAGCAGATAGCAAAGAAAAACTGCGTTCGGGTAAAGCTTTGGGTAAAACGTGGTTCTGTGTAATCCTAACTGCACGTGTGTCAGTAGCAAAGCTTCTCTTGATCTCAGTGGGTACAAAATAGGTTTGATTTAATCTGAGTACATTCCCCAAAATTGCAAAATCATTTATGATTAAAAATAACTTCTTTTTACATTATAGATCAAACATGCAATTTTTAAACTAATAAAATGAGTAAGGTATTATACCAGATCCTGAGAGAAATACAAAAAATTCAAAGATGATAAAAAAAAAAATTCACCTAGCTTTCCTCTTAGATCTTGCCCCATCTTTCTTGCCTGCTCCTCCTGCTTTTCCCATGGACCTTCCGAGGTCCACCCTGAGAAGCCCTAAACTGATGAATCTGCTGAGCTCAATTTACCCAGATGTTAGCAATGTCAGAATTCTGTGAATATGGCTATATGATCCCTGACTGGCTGCAGCTCTACAGTATAAGTTACAGCAGAGGTTTTTCACCCATGCTATATTAGCATGGACAGATGCAGTCAAGTAATCTTTGCCTAGTTGCAGTGGTTATATTTCATCATCTTCTCTTGTCTTCCTAGATGTACAGTGACTATGACAACAGGAAGGGCACTTATTATTCCAAAAAGCTTCAGAACTGACATTCTAATTCTACATAACTAAAGCTATTCCAGTTGTTTTATGATGAACTCTTTCAACATCACAATATGTCTGATTCAAACTATCAGCCTGAAAGGATGTGCTTTTCAGCTCTCTGTGCCCCAAGTAACAAGCATGTGTGTGTGCTGAATGCACACCAGAATAGCCAATCACTGTCATTCCCCCAAGGTGACACAAGAGAGCTGAAAAGAAGATATCACTTGCATCATTCTTATTGAAATCTTTTAAGAGCTTGCTAAGCATCTTAAAGCTGTACTTTCCATTTCATAGGTTGGTCTGGTTTGAGAGGCATGTCAGTCCTATACTGGGTTTGAGCTGACAGACAAGAACAGGGAGATTCTTCACAGGAGATTGTCAGCGACCCCCGGGAAGGCTCATCCAGGACAGTTCTGCACAAGACAATTCAATACAGCCAGGAGGATACAGGAGACACTGGCAGATCCTTCCCTCTCCTGCTGCCTTCTCAGCAAAGCCTAGACATTCTAGTGCAAGCCAGAGGTATTAAGTCTAATTCCTATTTGTGACAATTTGGCAGAGCAATTCCAGTCTTGGTGAGTAGCTCAAACGGTTCCAGTCCAGTTTGAACATTCAGTGGTCAGAAAATTCATTAAACATTTATATTTTTATGGCCATATTAGTATTTTACTTAGTGGCTGTCCCACTGAATTAATTTGATAGTAGAAGGAATGATCATCCAAAGCTAAACCTTTGGCATGTGTTTTACATATATAAAACCTGCAAAATGAGACCTGGATTAAGTCACGTTCTGAGCACAAGTCATTGCTCTGCTAAGGTAAACTTGGCCTCCTCTCACAAATCTTCATTATTCTGCAGTATTGAAGGAAACTGCAGAGCAACTGAAGCTCTGTAACTAAGCAAACTTCGCCTCAGTTCATGAAAAAAAATTACATAAAGTAAAAAGGTGGTATAAGTTATTGTAAGGAAAACTTCTCCTAATGAATAGAGAATAAGATAATGATTCCAAGATATAAAGGAGGTTCCAGTGTCAGGAATACCATGGAGATGGTAAATAGACATTGGGTGCTTATTCCTTGATCTAACAGAGCAATTACACTGAATGGAAGCAAGCTACCAGCAATGGGTTAAGAAAACCAAGAAAACATTCCACACCACCATTGCCAAAAAAAATACTGAGGAACTGATTGTTACTGGATGACCTAGGTGCCAAATACAGACAATTTGAAAAAGCGTAAGACTACTTCAAGGAAGATCAATCTGCCTGTGGCTACTAAAAACGAGAGATCCACTGCTGTCTCTACAAATCACAGATCGACAAAGCTCTTGTTGGAAGACCACTCTTAATCCCCAGTCTTTGTCCTCTTCCTAAGCATCTGTCATTGCAGACAGTGCCCTGGCACGAGATGAACTCCTGTCTCATATTACAGGGTCATTCTTATGTTTTTGTAGGCTGGGCGTTTCATAGAGGACACATGGAGAAATGAAATAATCTTTCCCACCAAACAGTGCTAGAGAAGACTAATCCCTGGATACAGAGGGTGGGGAGGACACAGAGGGAGCCAGACAGCCAAAATACACCTGCCATGCAACCTTGGCAAGGCTGTTGCTCCATCTGCAATTCACCATGCACATCACTGCTGTATGAGGCGGCTTTAGAGCCAGGTATTGCAGCCTGCTGCCGCAGCCAGCCAACTGAAATGATGAATGCCATTAAACAAACCCCAGGCCCTCTCCTCTCTAGAGCTCACGAGAGATTTCTCAACAGCATACTTAGCCTCCAGGGCCAGGGCGAACACTCCGGCTGCTTCGGGGGCAGCTGCAGACGTGCCCGAGTGACGCAGGGTGCAGTTGCCATACAAATCTGTCGTAGCCTGCAACGACATCAGATGGAATTAATGAAATCAGATATCCCGTTTTCGTTGCAGCTACAGACTCAGAAAAAGCACAGAAAGTGGGGTTGGTACCCTTGCTCTTTAATTGCGTTTGTGCCCGCGATCTGTTTTCTTTTTTGGAAGAGGGTATCAGTTTAAAGACAGGTATTAGAGCATAAATGAAAGAGCAAGTCATCAGGTAGTGAACCAGTGCTCATTATCACTTAGAACCCATCTATTTCTTATAAACATAGTTTAACCAAAGACCTTAAATTCCTTTCTGATTATCAAAAAACATTTGAAACTAGAATTATTAACGCTGAGACCAGCAGCAGCACCAGGCTGCTGTGTTCTGTGCAGAGAAGTCGCTAGCAGAGACCAGAAGAAAACCTGAGAAATGCATTTTATGGCAATAATTAGAAAGATGCCACAGATCATTTTGGCTGCTATCATCACGGAGCTGATATGAAGACAGAAACCAGTGTTCTGTCTGCTACTGCATGTGGGCATTTAGGACTGCACTATGTGTCTTGGGGATTTGAGACAGGGCCACGGAAAATGTACAACAGCTTTTGGCAAAAGCCAGCCTTGAGAAATACAGTTGCATTTTCCACCCTGTAAACTGGACTAAGTCCTGGCTAGTCTGAAAGTGCTGAAGAGCAGTGATCACTATGGTGGGAGAGAATTCCAAATACAATTGAACAGAACCTGCCTGTTTTCCAGCTGAGGCTCTGCAGCAACAGCAGGCTCTAGTGATCTGAACCCACATATGTCCTCTGTGGGTAACTAAATTTCATTCTGCTCCGTGTTGCTTGTACAGCAGAAGTCTGCCAGTACAAGTAAATATGATCTCAGATGTTAACTCAGATTTTTGCAGAGACCTTTTGTCACACTGTCCTCCAGAAAGTGGGCAACTGAACTTTATAATCTGGCTTCTGATAAAGGAAAGCACCAACTTTCCTTTAAAACTCTACAAGATGGAAGATCATTGCTGTTCTCAGTAAAAAATCCCACATCTTCTCAGCTGACAGTTTTGACACCACCACATACTGCAAATGAGAAAATATCCACCTCAACAAAGAACCATCTGCTGCTCCAAAGTACACAGAGCTGCAAAAGGTCATGGAGGTAGACATACATCATGCAAAGAGACAGCAACGACAGCACGAGAGTATCAGGGCTCACCACGCCAGCCTCTGGGTTTCTCTTCCTCCCATTACTAAAGGTGGAGGCCAAGGTTGAGGAGCAGCTTTCATCATACAGAGCCGTCCGCCCGTCGTTTATGGCAGAATTGATGGAGATTGTCCACATGCTCGACGCGTAACCATCGCAGTTACAGTCATCGTAGCTGCCTCCATCTCCAGAGGCCCACACGTAGATGCTGCCTTTTCCACCCCGGCCCTGTGAGGGGGAAAATCTGGAGTTAAACAGCAAATAGGAGATAGCAGCAGCTTTAAGCTTCTGAAGTGCTCAGGCCTGAACAGCAGGCCCAAGCCAAAGCTGGCTTAGATGAGTGCTGAAAATCACGTAATAGATACCATCTATGTTAGCAATTTAACAAACGGGCCTTGCATACAGGCTGACCAAACCTCTTGAATGTGAAACCGGCTGCTTCAGGAACTTTCACGTGTCCCTGTGTAGTTATCTGCAAGATATGTTTATGAATGTATCATTTTAAGAAACCTTCCCAACTAACATCACCAGATGTTTGTTTGCAAGAGACCCCTACCCCGGCTGTGTCCTGGGCTCTGGTCAAGCCCTGATCCCGGTTGGTTATAACAGCTGGAGCCCCCTCTTTGCAGAAGCTTTGGAGACCTCACTTATGAGTGAAGACACTTCCAGAACCTCCCAAATCCCTGGAAAGTTCTCCAAATTGCCACTGCAACAGAACCAGCGACTGTGGGCTCTGGAGGATGGTAAACTATTTGGGCAATTGGTGCTGTACCTCTCTCAATCACTACTCACTCTCATATAATACAGATTAGATGCATTGTCTTGCTTATTTTGTTTGTGGCTGAAGCCAAGTGCATAGCAAGCTTATTGTTTTATTCAATGTTTTGAATTCAACAGTGTTTTAATTCAATTTTGCCTCTGTGTTGCCTTATTAGTATCAGTAGTAAAATAAGACCATTCTTTATTGGTGTCTGTGTCCTTTAAATTGCCTCCATCAATTGGCAAAACAACTGCACATCTAATTGTAAAGCAGAGCATCTATGAAGGAGAAAACTGGTACAAACAAAACATATGAAGCCTCAGCTGAAATACACAGACCTGTGCAGGTTATTGAATCCAGGTAACTGCCAGCCAAAGCCAGTTCTGCTACCTTGTGTACACAAAGCCATTTATCTCTTGGTTTGCTTCACACCCTGACGGCTCCTGTGGCAGATGCTAAAACATTTTTTGGATTCATTAGCATTTATGTCATGGTCTAAGTGCCATGAGGAAAAGCATTCTTTTAAAAGGGGATATAGGCCATCTCGCAGGTTGGGTTTGTAAGATCCAGTTAGGTTCAGACAATGGCCAAAAAGCTCTACCAGCACCTGCTTCTCTCAATAAATTTATTTTTCCAAAGGCATGATAAGCTCAGAGCTGTTTTTCTGACAAAGCAGCTTCTATTTCTAAGGAGAAAATAAAGTTATGAGGCCATACAAATAATCTACAGAAAAACAGCCCAGCAATTATGCTGAGGTGGACAGGAGTGACTGAAGCTGAAGGGCCACTCTAAAGGCTTGCCATTAATTAAATGAAAGAAATCCATATCCTCTCCCCAACTTCCAGATAGGCAGGTAGTGGGAAGGGATCAACTCAGCCCCTTCTAATTCCATAATCAGAAAGAGGTAGGAGCTGCCTAAAAGAGAGTCAGATTTGAGAACTTCAGCTCTCAGGGAAAGACTGGAACTCAAATCTCAGCTCTCCAACTGATTCCAGCACAGTCACCATTTCTCTCAGTGTTTAGTTCAAGTAATCCAACATCTACTTCAAGAGTACCAGAAGTCTGCAATGCTGGAATTTAACACACTGTTTTAGATGCACTGAGTAAAAGAGTAAAACACTTCTTCTGGTCTTCTCATTGCCCAGCATGAAATGGAAGTTAATGAATATATGAACTTAGTAACCTGCAGTGGTATTTTAATAGGAAACCTTTTCAGTCAGGATTTTAAATCAAATCTGAGTTCCCAGCAGTAGCTTCTATTTTTCATTGCACCCCACTGAACAGAGCAACCTCATTATTTCAAGCACGTTAGTGAGTTGCATTATAATCCACTGAATTGCACAGCAGGATTGCTGACACTGGGATATGTAACATCTCAGGACACAGATTTCCATAATAAAGATAATGACAATGAAAAACCTCACTGAAATCCATCTAAGAACTTCCACAAAGACCTGGTATCAATCGAGTTTTAAGGGAGGATAATACCGTTGCAAAAATATGTATTTTTAAGAACAAAATCATGCCAGCAATTTATTTAAAAATAAAATAAAAATCAGTAGAATAAGACCAGTTATGCCACCTTTTTCCATATCCCACATTAAATTCTGACTGCCATTAGTTTACAGGGCCCAAACCTGGTTTTTGGACTGCCTTCATCCCAATCTTGCCACCACCATGCCCACCCACATCACTTCACCACTTTGCAACCCTCTACCTGCTTTGGACAGCCTCTGTCCCAGACAAGCAGGTGGCTGCTGGTGGCAGGAACAGGAGCTTGTCATGTATGGACCCATCCTTAAACAATCTCCATTCTTGTCATTTGAAAGGGAGAGGGAACACTTCAATCTCACAGAGAAAAAGACCTGGCCCTGCTCTGCAAGACTAAGTATTTTACCCCACGGATGGGGTTTGGCAGTATGGCAGAAAATCCATGTAGTAACATTGCTGGTGTGAAACAAGAGGAATACAGAAGGGAACTGAAACTCTGGGATGGGTTTTATGCATAAAATTACTGTAACTTGAGAACGGCCTCAGGATATCCCTTTCACGGGAGTCACATCCACAAGTGGGTCTTGGTGCTAAAAACTGTAATTCATCTCTTAATACTCTAATTTCAGCAGCCTTCCCTTCCTTGCCAGGACTGGGAAGATGAGCAAACACTGCTGGGACAAACTGACAGCAGCCCAGCTGCATTTTCTGCAGTGATGCTTAGGACTCGCTGCTTACATGTCCCCACAGGTCCCCAACCAGACCCCACAGTGGGACTGCTTGCACAGGCAAACTCTTTGGTGGCTGCTCTCAGACATCATGTCCTTTACCAGGAAGAAATACATGGCTTCAGGAGAAGTGAATTTTCAATTCTCTGGATGGCAGCAGTAATAAAATTGATCTAGTCCTGATCTGGTGGGGGGCATCCCTGCCCATGGCATGGCAGGGGGTTAGAAGTAGGTGGCCTTTAAGGTCCCTTCCTGCTCAAACCACTCTATGATAAGTCAAAAGAAAAAAAAGAAAATTCCAGTTGGGTTAACTAAACATCATATTTAAAGTGAACTGAAAGCTCCTATTTGCATCTCAACCTTATGTGAACTTAAAAAATGTTACTAGTGTGACTTGAGCTGTTGTACATTTTGATCAAAAACTGAAGAAGGCAGTGGGAACATGCAATAAAATCCACCAGAGGGAGCCTGAAGGAAGAGTCAGGAAGAAGACAACACCAGCAAGATTGCAAAATAGATGTTTGAGAGTATCTTTCCTTCAGAATCCTGTAGAAACCTGCTCTGTTCCTCCAAAAGTGATGCATAGCTTGGCACTTGCCCTTTTGAGCTACCTGAAAATGTATCTCACCAAGAGCTGAAAGTGGATCTTGGTGCATTTAGTACCAGTCTGAGGTTTCCTATTTCCAGTGTCCTTAGTGGGAAGCTGCACTATGAGGAGAAAATCCCTGAAAAATATTCTTACCCCTTTTGTCATCTTCCACAAGTGCACGAATCCAGAGAGATTAGTCTTTAGTGAATTACTTTGCTGAAAAAAGTGAGCTGGCAGAACACTTGGACCTTTCTCACTTTATGCAACTTTAGGCATATCTTAAACTGTGTTTTCCCCCTTGTTTTCTTCATTCTGCCACCTGGCCACTGGCTGACTAGGGATGGAAGGAACACAACAGTCTTTAGAGAATGTTCTTCACATGGACTCGGCCTAATGCTTCAGCTGTAGGTCAGGATAAACAGCTTCTAACCAATATAAATTAAAAACCAAGGAAAGGGCTCCTGCTCTGAAAAGCAAAGTACCAGGGAAGGACAGAATCAATGATATCTTTTCCTGTTCTTGTGTCCTGGTCTTAAAAATTGAGAGCCAGACACGATTAAAGGTTTTTACCTTGGTTTTTCAATAAGGATCCTTCTTGCTGCAATGCTTTGCCAAGGTGCACCAAGGTGTCTGGCTCTCAATTCTTAAGACCAGGAAAAGGCATCATCAGGACACCAAGAGGCAGGCAGGAGTGGGATAAGATGGAAAAAAGCAGCACCTGACTATGAGGAGGTATTTTTTTTAGCTGCAGTGAAAAGGTATTTCAGGATAAGGACAGCCAGCCAAGTGGTTTGCTGATGTTTATGGACTTTTTCATTGCTATGGAAGCAAATGTAGATGGGGTGCATTAAAAAAAACCCATTAAATTATAAAACCAAAAACTGGTTTCTCTAACTAATGCAGAGCACACATTATTTTATAAGCATCTTTCTTTCACCTTGACGTACGACAGCTATTTTGTAATTCTTCCTCCTAGGAAAACAGAAGTGTTTTAGCACCTTCTATATCATTTAATAATAATTTGCATGCCTGCTATGCAAAAGATAAACTGGTTTTCCAGCAAAAGCGAAAAAAAAAAAATTCTGCAGTTTCTCCTCATCTTTTTCAGAGGTCCCACTGACTTATGAACAGGACACAGCTTCTGGCCTCTATTAATTTTGACTACATTTTCCTCTGAAAAGAGAATTCCTGTCTCTTTGTGACTGAATTATTTGAAGATCTTTATGCATTTTGTAATCAAAACCTACATCCTTCAGTAAAGATTGCTAACTATTGCAGAAAGCACAGTTTGCAGCCCATGCAGGTAAAATGAAAACCCCACTGTGTTCCCTGGCAGAAATGCATTTCTGACAGCTGCTCAAGCAATCCCTTTCACACTCTGCTGTCATTAATGTCTGTCTGTCCAGTGTGTCCTAGCAGATTTCTGAAACTATTTGGGGCAAGTAATAACCACCGAACTCCAAGACTGCTGCATACGAGACTCTCAAAAACCTAAGCCATACAATTTGCAAATCCTAATAAAAGGCTTTCTGTAACTTTTTTTAGAATTGATCACAGAAGAGTACTGAACTCACGTCCACCAACCCATAATTAATTGCATAATTGTTAATACCTCCTTTGGCTAAAAATAATTCTTGAGCCATTTTCTACATCTAAATTGCTGTTGAAATTGGACGGACTTCTCCTAGCCAAGAGGAATGAACATAAAACTGTACCTCTGGTGAAGAGAGGCTGCATTAGGTTTACTGAGGGTTCAGTCTAGCAAGGCAATGAGGAGGTAACTCTGAAAATGCTGAGGCAAAACCTTTTAATTAAGCCATTTCTTTTTTGCTGGATTCTGGGCGGTGTACACGAGCGATAATATAACAATTCTACAGGCCTAAATCTAGCATTGATAATATTTGCAAAAAAATCTATCTCATCCTCGTGTCATTATGTCTGAGGAGATTATCACTGAGAAAGACTCTACCCAATTTACTCTTTACAAGAGGTGTGATGAACTCTGGTCTTTCAGCTTCACCTGTGCCCCTGGAAGCCCTGTTCAAAGGTTCCCAGCCCACAGCACCAGCCTTGCTGGGAAGCTAAACCATGAATCTGCCCAGCTGTGGCACAGAGATTAGCCAAAAAAGACTCCTGGGGGCAGAGTGAGACAACAAAATCAGCGTGTTCAGGCTACTTTATTGTCTTGCCTCCTTAGAAAACATCCCTGTCAGATGACCAGGGTTCAGAATTCCAAGCAGATACAACATGTGCAGGGTTTTAATAAGGTTTGATTTTATTTTAGATGAATAAGATGAGGCATGGCATTCTAATGCATATTTCAGACACAATGGCAATATGATAGTAAAATTATAAAGAAGCTCACTGAGTTCCCTCAAAAATGGAGTAATCAGATGGTTGCCAAATTGTAAATATCCCTGTCCTCACTTAGCTGTTGAACAATAAAATGATGTTAGAGGTGTCTAACTGTATATACTTCATGAACATGATGTTTTCAAACAACAATTCTGCACAATTTCTGTGCACATGGAGAGAGGCAAATGAGAAATATTTCCTTTTGTTTTTTCACATTGTCCTGTCTTCCTTCATTGGTGAGCCCAGTTACAAAGCCATGAGTCATGATGTAACTATGAATTCTAAATATTGCTCCCCTGGTAATTTGCACTTGGGCATTGTTTTCTTACAACTATATTAGGGAAGCAATAATGTTTTCACCAACACAAATACAAATGGCTTATATCTTATATATTCTGGCTGAGATGGTGAAGTCTCAAGGAATTCATTCAGTCCATGAGCAGCCCCTCACAACCTCCTACAATAAAGGTCTACATCATAAAAATGCAATAGATAAGAGACCAGTTTATTTGATTGCTTTTTTTTGGTTGCCTTAAATTCCAATAACTGAAACTGGAAAGAACTGGACTCATAAATGGCAAATAGATGTTTAGTGGACACTACACTAAAGACAGGATCTACCACAAAATATAAGTGGAATTAGTTCTTGACCTAAATTGCCTTTTCCTGTTTAAGATGATGGCTGATACAATTCTGGATGGGAGATACTAGAGAACAAAAAGTCTCTATTTAAGAGAGACGTGTTGTCACAGGATTTCCACCTATCATCTCTACCTCCCTCTCCAAGCCTTTTAGCCCCCAGAGTGGCTAAGCACAACTCAGACAAGGGATATGCAAATTCCAATTACATCCCAAGTATGTCTTTCCTAGCATTAGGTAAGAGTGTTCACCTGTGTCAGGCCAGTGCTGGTAATTGCCAAATACTTGTGGGCGTTTTTGTGCAGGAAACTCTTTTCAATCCCTCTTCCCAAGTTCTTGCTAATTCAGCTGTGAGCTCGTTTATCTTTGCAGGGCAAGCACCACCACTCAGTGACCCAGCCACGCTGCTGACCACTGTCCCTGAGCTACAGCCACCAGACAGCACAGTGAAACCAGACCACATGAAAAAAAGGGGTGGGATTGTGCCTTAGTAACAAAAAGACAAAAAAGCAGCCTGAGTACCTTCCCCTGATTACAGGGATTATGCTGACACCCAGTTCACAGACACACATCATCCCTTTTGTGCTCAGCCTCAGCCTCACTGTTAGTAAAAGAGCCCATAAAGGAGTTGATGGTGTGATGGCAGATTGTGCTGTCCTTAATTATGGTGTTTGGTGCTGCCTCTCCTCGTGCTATTTACCTTCCAAGTGAACAGCACACCAGAATGAAGGTATGACTAAGAAAGAGGCAAGAATGAGTTTAATACCTGCCAAGAATGGATAATGGAAGGGGAAAGGTAGGGAAATAGAATCAGGGAATAGTTTGGGTTGGAAGGGACCTTTTAAAGGCCACCTACTGCATCTCCATTCTGCAATGAAACATCTTCAGCTAGAAGAATACGTATCAGAAATAGAAGATGTTTGCCTTAGCCCACCTGGTTATAGCGGGGTGGCTTCAAGACACAAAAACAGGCACAAACACAAAGTTTCACAGTTTCTGCAGTTTTTATCATATTGTCATTATCAGGTGACTAGTTACCCCCACATCTCAGTAGCTCTGGAAGGAGGAATTCTAAAGGCCATGACAGTGGAATGGAGATTGTGGGAAGGATGAAACACTTGGCAGTGAGTTCCTCTTTGAGCTGGGATCACTCCCAGATGTGGTGGCAGCAAGGCAAACACTACCTGTGTTTGTCAACTCAATTAAACACATGTTCTGTGTGAGAATTCTGTATCACTCCTACTCACTGATTTTTATTTTATTGCATAAGAAGCAAGGATATTCATCTTCCTCCATGCACGAGCTCTTATACTGCCTTCTGGGACATTTGGAAGTATTGCTTTTAGTTTAAGAACACATTTTTATTCTCAGCATGTTGCTTCCTCCCTGCCAATATTTCAGCTTCATCATTAATTTGTGAACCATAACTCTGGCGAGAACCAGCTCTAGGCTGATAAAAAGAATTCCTGCATTTTTTTGTCTCTCAGTT
The DNA here is from genome assembly GCA_013397245.1 of Thryothorus ludovicianus. Taxonomy (NCBI): domain Eukaryota; kingdom Metazoa; phylum Chordata; class Aves; order Passeriformes; family Certhiidae; genus Thryothorus; species Thryothorus ludovicianus. The sequence continues at coordinate 134,559 of VZTB01008040.1, read as the reverse complement.
TACAAAAGATACTTTTTAATAAGGCATTGCACTGAAAAATAATCATAAACTAGATTTACATTTTTACAGTCAATAGAGAATGTGGTGCATATATTATAGACCTAAACTAGGTAAAAGGGTATTATATCAAAGGCTTGTTAGTCTTCCTTTATATGCAGCCAACTCTGTAGTGGATTTTTCAGAGCACCATGAAGAATACCCAGCATCCACTGACACCTTGAAAAAATCTCTAGCAAATCTGGCTCTCCAAAAAAACAGACCAGAACAAACTATACCCCAAAAAATCATTCTATTAGGAAATGCAATGAGCAAAAGAAGGGTAGATAAAGCTATTATCACAACACAAAGGGAGTTATTTGGGGTGGAACTGTCTCATCTTCTCTGCACATATTGCCAGGAGATGGCTGGGATACTGCCACTACAAGATTAAGTGTAATTGCCCCTGGACAATAATATTTTTTTTAGGTAGAATCCAGCATCATTTCTCCTAATTCTGCAATAGCAGACAGAACTGGTTTACTATTGCAGGCTCTCCTATTAATTTTTTGTCTCCTGATGAGAAAAACCCTGGCTCACTGTCACTGCTCTCTCTCTTTCCTGAGCCTTCAACCAGAGTTATCTCAGGGTCCCTTCCAATCTCAATACTGCAAATTATTTCTTGAAGAGAGTCACAAACACTCCTGAAGGCAAGGTATTTAAAAGGCAATATGCCCAACACTCTAAGGATGGGACTCCAATTAAGCAATAAAACAGAAAATAAAAACCCCTACTCTGATATTTAACATTCAAAGAGAAGGTTAATTCCAGTGTAACTCCACAAATTAAGGCATAGGGCAATATGACAGCAAGTAAATTCAAAGGTATTTTATATATCAAATGGCAAAAAATCCCCAATCCCCATGATTATGATTTAAAATCTGCTTCTCTTGATGGGTAAAATAATTCTAGTTCAGCTTTCATTTTTTCACCTTTTTTGGTCCTTTTAGACAAATTCCCTGTTGGAGGAGGACAACACAACAATTACATGGAAACTTTTCTGTGTTCAGGGTTTATATCTGCTACAATCAAAATCAGTGGAAGAAAGATCAGGCAACAGTAACCCACCAAGGTGCTGCTAAAACTGTCACACACCTAAGAAAGACTCTCCTCGAGACCCAAGGGATCTCTATGGAAATACCAGATAAATAAAATCACAAGAACAAACACAGCCTGTGTAAGGTGACTTCAGAGGGACTCTGAATTCATCAGAGGTTTGTACAGTTCAAATACAGAACTGAGCAGACTCAGAAGGCATTTGTGACAAGCCTTCCACTGTTACTGCAGTACATTGCCCATTTTATGGGTGGAAGCATGAAGATGACTGCAATCCCTCCTTTACAGGCAAAACATCTGAGGCTCAGCATTTGGGAAAGCTTCAGATGCTTCTTCACTGCTTGTCACAGCAGTGGATTTAATTATCATGTCACCAAACATGGTAAACTGTATGTGCTGCTTACAGTGAGCTGGTGATGAAGAGTGGGAGAATTTGGCACAAGTAAAAGGAAGAAATAATTTGGATGGAAAAGTGAGTAATTGTGGAGCTCCCACATAAACCATCCCAGATGTTCTGGGTAATTTCAGACCTTATCCATACAGAGACCCATCTCTAATCAGCCAGGGGGAGGAGGCTCATTCCCTACATCACCAGGGGCAGCCATGGCACTGCATGACACTGAGGGGGTGGAGACAGAGCCATGCAAGGTTGGTTTATTTGGGCTAATTTATTTTATTTTTGTGTTGTGGCACACACATTTTCCTTGTCTTATAGTGTACAGGTTAAAGAGATTACAGGATGATAATGAGTGTCTTTCACAAAGACCACAGACTGCTCCTAGAAGGAGCTGGAAATGTGGGAATAAACAAGGAGCCCCCTGGATAATATTAGTCCCTCTGAACCATTGAAGTTCAATCACAGTCATAATAATGACCATACATGAGTGACCAGAGAGACACTCCAAAGGTGAAACAAGAGTTAAATTGGTAACACACCAGAACAGGTAATGCAGTGTCAAGCAGCTCAGCTGGCATGGTTCAACCTGAGGAGCATTTACAGGTTCAGGCTCTTCCATTTTGGCTGTGATGGCCTACAAAAAGCACCTATAAACTGACTAGAGTATGCTGAGACCATACAATAAAATCAACACCAAAACAGTGCAGAGTGAACATCAAAGAACCTCGAAACATGGTGAAAGCTGGATCATTTGTGCAAATGCTTTGAACCCACTGCTTTCAGCACGAGCACCTACACACCCTTCTGCCCCAGAACCCAGATTTTTAAACCTGTTACCTTATTCACACCATCTGCCATGGCTTGCAGCGTTAACTCTCGAGGTCCATCCACTGTCTTCCCATTATCAGTTGGCCCCCAGCTGGCACTGTAGATGTCGATGACTTGGGGCATGTGGCTGATGGAGGAAGCCTCAATAATGTCTGTCATGAAGGGCTGGTCGAGCATTCGAATACCTGCAGTTTTAATCAACACAAGCATGAAATATGCATCACCCAGCACGAAATGGGATCTCAGCACCTGCAGAAGGGCCCCAGTTACAGGTATTTTAAGTAACTGGCAGTTTCACCCCTTCAGTAATTCTGCACTTGTCATTCCCATTTCACCAGGGTGTGCTTACCCAGCAGGATGCCAGCATTAAACGCCCATGGCCCAGAAAGACAAAGAACTTTATTGTTAGCTTTGTAATTACAACATATTTCCCATCTACTCTTTGAGAAGGCTTTAAAAATACCAGAATCCAGCAATCTCAGAAATTCAATGTTTAAATAATATCAATAGCATTTAAAATAATATTTTCTAGGCCAGCAAAAAAGAGTAAGCCTCCCCCCCATCTAACTTACATTCAGTTTTGTGTTCACAGGTCATTAGTTTTTCGAGTAATTTTTCTATTTATTTTGGTGCTTCTCCAGAATTTAATCAGAGGAGGGAAACGTGCTACACAGCAATTTCCTGGAAAAATATTCTGTCAACGTGCAGACACAAAGGCCAGCATGTGGAAGAAAAAAAAACCAAACTAAAACTTGCTTCCTTTAACCCATCCTGCAGCAGAATTTAAGGGTTTAAATGACATAGGACACAACCATTTCATAAAATCTCAAAGTGTTGACTCTAAGTGAGCCAGAGTGCAAGAGAGAGCAGTGCAGGCCCTTAGGACAGGACAGCTTCACTGACAGCCAACCTGTCACCTGGCCTCTGGATGGGACCTGAGGAACCAGCCATTCATTCCAAGCTCTATTTGTATCCCTGAGTTGAAGCTCAGCTTTTCCCAACAGTTTAGGACACAGATGGGGCAGAAACCAGCAGCACAGTGACAAACAGTGTGAATGGCAATAAGGATCCTGGTTTAGAAGCCAGTGGCTTTACTATATTCAATAGAAAACACAAGTGTGTCAAATATAAGGCAGGAAAAAAGGTGATATAAAGTTCAATAAGAAATCTGACCAAAGCTGGATGTTCTTGGCAGGCTAACTCAAGCTAGAAATGAAGTCAGACTCAATGGGTAAAAAATCTCTTCCCATATTTGTAAAATACAGATCTGCACAGAAACCACTGTCCTGGTTTAGAAGACAGGTGCCTGGCAAGGCAGGTGGGAACCCTTCCTGCAATGCTTTCCTCAGATTCTCCTGATGCTGCAGTGAAACAGGGACTGGCCAAGCAGAGCAGGGCTGCCCATGGACACACACTGGGGACCATCTCCAAGAAGCAATGTGTACTTTGCTATTGTAAAAAAGTACCATGCTGATGTTCTGGTGTGGATTAGGGAGAGTAAAGTGAAATTCATAAGCCTCTATCTCTGCCTGCTGTGTTCTCAGCATGGAACATTCTTACCAGTGGGAAAACTGTATTTTTTGAGATTCAACTAAACTGACAGATGGTGTCAAGAACCCAACTCTCCAAGAACTGTATTCAGTCTATATGTGCAGAGAAGAGCTCATTAGAAGTAAAACTACCCAACACACCCAAGGTGTGGATGCTGGGTGCTAGGTGCCACTTGTTTCATTCTCTGCATCCCCATCACTGTTAAAACAGAGGAAAGCTACAACCACAGAGATTTACCAGCACTGCAGGTCCTGCCCTGTGAGAGCCTAAAGAGGAAGAGCAGCATGAGGTTTGCCTTTTCAAATGGTTTTTAAGTGCAGCAGCAATCTATACTTCACCTCCTGCAAAATGAGATTTGCCAGATATGATTCTACAGCTAAGCAGGGAAGAGGCACAGAAAAGCAGCACAGGAACAAGAGCTGGGGTAGGAAGGAGCAGAGCTGCTCTTTTGCACTGTTATTAAAGAGCCTACAAAAGGCCCTTGATTGAAAAGGCAAAGCCACGGAGAAATTCCTCCCTCCAGCTACTGTGAGAAGCAATAAATACATGGCTCAGTACAATCTGCAGCCCTGTCCTGGGCAACACACTCTGTGTCTGCAGGAAGATTTCAGCCTGAAGCACAGATTTCCACCTTGGGCTGCCACCATACCTGCCACCTTGGAGCTGTAGGCGACTCCCACGCCGCAGATGTTGTTGTTGGCAGCTGCAGACACCTCTCCTGCACACCTTGTCCCGTGGCTGTGGAAAGGAAGGCAGAGAAGCCAGATGAACCCCAGCTAGAGCTGAGCTGGGTCACTGGGAGCTTGTTTTGCCTCAGCCAGCTCCCAGTGCTGCAGGGGAAAACCATTCCATGGCAAACTGCTGAGTGCTGAATACTGGGGGGGGTCCTTCCCTCCTGAAGCAGGAAAAATCCTGTTCCCCCCCTTGCAGGATGAGTGATGCTGGCTCTGATGTTAACATATATCTTTACTCTGCATTTAAATGTGAAGTTATTTGGGTCTTAATGTTTTAGCTTGTGAGACAGATGCTGCCTCATTACCAACTCTTAGGAGAAACAGCCCCTGACAGAACAGTGTAAATATAAGTTCAATATTAATCCCTTTATTTTTGTGGCTTGACAGTGTGGCACCCATTAATCTGAACCTTACAGAACAAAGCCTGGTTGCCTTTTTGCTGTTTGAATGTGCACAAAGAGCACATCCCTGCCCACAAAAGAAATGCTACAGGAAGAGGTGGATGCAATTCCAAGCTGGAGTAGCAGAAGGGAGCCACAGTGGTCACTGCACTCCTCAGTAGCAGAGCTGCAGCGTGGCTGGCCAGGCCCAAAGCTGTGGGACCTGAGGCATGTGCATCATCCAGTGCCTCATTCCCAAAAAGTGCTCCAGCTCACAAAGCTGCTGCTTTCTGCTCAAGTGGGACAAGTCCCTGCTCTGATACAGAGGTCCAGGTTTGGGCTGACACGTGGTGTTTCAATAATACCTGGTGTCTGTGGAGTGCTTTACAGCTCCTAACAGAGACTCTTAACTGGCAGTGGCTCCCTCAGGAAGGGAGATTGCATTTTCCTTTATCCTAATTCATCACAGAAATTAAACTCAAGAGAAAAGAAATACAGACAGCGTAACCCAGTTTTTAAAAAATAGCACAGCAGCAGGGAAACTACTGAAACCTGTGCTGCTGTCAGGGCTTTCTTCAGTCTAAGATGTTGAATCAATGTATGAATCCATCCTACTGCTCACATCAATCCACTCTGTGTGCTGAAAGCGGTGTTGATCCTACAGCAGGCTAAGGATTCATGCAATTCCAAATGCCATATCACAAAGGTTATACTGAGTATCAGATGGACCACCCTGGCAGGTGGCAAAACAGTTTTAATCACCTTTTTCTCTCACCTTCCCTTTATGAGTGTCTGGCAAAGGTATAGCATTAAGAAAAAAGGTAAGAAGCAACACATACTTTTTCCTGCTCTACTTGGGAGAATGAATTTTAGAGGCAGTTCCACAAAGAAAGATGACTGAAGATCTCATCTGCTTCCTTTTACAAAGGGGGCAGAGAAGACAGCAATACAGATTTCTTATTCAGCTGCTACAGAAACCAACAACCAAACAATAAGATTTTCCCTCATGTTCTTGCTCAAGGAAGTGTGACAAACAGAATATTCACTGGTAGGTGCTTCAGTGCTAAGCATTCATTATCTAGTCACCTATGGGCCAACTACAAACGACAGAGAATAAATGGCTTGGCTCAAAATTGGCTTGACTAATGCCAGGGTATAAAACATCAGTGAAGCTCTCAGATTACAGTGAGAAAAACTATATTAGGACCTTCCTGACAGAAAAGTTTTACCAGAAGGTCCTCTCCCTGTCCTGGCCTCTCCAGAGAAGTGGTCCATCAAATGGAGACTGCAAACAGGCCTATTCCAGCAGCTCAGAGTTTCAATATTGTGCTGCTGACTAGAGAGAGAAGAAAAAAAAAAAAAATCACTTATGAGTTGGTGGAAATGCATTTAGTTGAATTATTAATGGCATACAGCAGACTCTTCCAACTCAGCCCTATTTGCTGTTCATGTATCATTGATAAACCCCTTGTGGTTTCTGTGAAGGGGCTCATGTCACAGGAACAAATCACAGCCTTTCTCCACAGTGTTCACCTCCCCCTATCTCAATATTTAAAGCAAGGGGATAGAACACAAAAATATTTCCATCTGTGAACAAGCTACTTCAGAGGTAAATCCTATATCAGCAAGTAGAGCAAGTGTTACATAAATTTTATGCAAGTGAAAACATTTTACACGGACATGCTTGACAAAGTAAGGTGGGAGAAGTGAATTTAGTTGAAAAACAGTTTTGCACACTGGATTAAAAATATACCTATACTAGCTATGAAAATGTCACTCTGCTTTGTCTTTGAAAATAGTTCTGTTTTAAAATCTGTTGTCAATGTACTGTGTGCACCTCCCCACTGAGATGTTTTTGAAAGTGTCAGAGGCAGCATGGATTTTTATTGAGGCTTCCTTTCATCTGCTCTGAAATGCTTCTGCAGACAGCAAAGGACAGGACCCACCCATCCTTCAGCTGTTTGCAGTGGAGGGCAATGCAGAGCTGCACTCCCCACAGCTGGGACCATCTGCCTTTCCTGACCACTCCAGCTGCTTGCATTGGGCAGCAATTAGACAGGCAGAGCTCAGATGGACACTTTTGTGGGGTAAATGCAATCCCTTTTTTACTCACACGGCATCATCAGCTTCTAAGCATTTGAGTGTTCACAGAAGGGAAAGCATTCTCCTGCTTTTGGATCTATAGTTAGTACAAGATTCTTATGTCTGAAGAGTATAGGTTTCCAAGACAGCAAATAAATTTTGCCCTGCTAACTCATTAGCTGAGAGAGAGAATATACAGAATACAAAGGCCATGGGAGTGGAGATAATTACTGGTTATTTAGATCAGGGCAGAAATTTGTAGTCTCATTGCTCTGAGGTGGAGAGCCCGAGCTGTGCCTTCTGCATGCTCACACCATGAAATCAGAGGCAGTGTGAGGCCAAGGAATCACAGATTCCTGTGGCTACCTCTCCACTGCACAATGTGCTACATGACAAGGTATTGAACGTGCTTCAGAAGGAGAGGGTGCTCAAAATCAGTCAGTTCCCAAAGTGGTTCTTAAACACTAAGTCCCAAGGGGCTGCCTCTCGTTTTGGGAACAGGGTTGGTTCAAGTTCCTTCACTGCTCCCACTCAGGCCCAAACACCGCTCTATTTGATGCTGCACCAAGTGTACACTGTCCTGCTGGGTCCCCAGGCTGTGCATCTGAGTACAACACTGAGTACAGAAAACATGAGAACAGATTCCTTGGCTGCCAAGCTGAACTGCCCAAAGCAATTTCTTGTCTGGGGCACCACCCTTCCCTTCCAAAACCCACCCTGGATGGTTTCGTAGGCCAGTGGCTGTTAGATGGAAAGGCCAAAGAGATTCCAGCAGTCTTACAAAGCATTGAATGGAGGGGGAATCTGTGCTTACAAGCAGAGCAGCTGTGATTAATGAAATACTCCAAGCAAAAACCTCTCCTATTTATTCTTAATGCCTAATGAACACATTGCACATGCAGCTGGCAGCTCACAAAAGCCCCTTGGTGATCAGTCCTCTGCTTCTTGCTCCACAGATCACTTGAACTGCTCACACAGAGACGTGTTCTTTATGGAGAGAGGGATATTACCCTATCCTATTTCCAGTCTGATCCTTTGGCGTGCATAAAATCCTACGGGAGACACATCACAGGCTGTGCAAAATGAAGCCTTTATCTCAGGGCTCCCTCAATAGATTTTCCATGTAATCATGCCCTATCCAGATGCACCTGTGCAGTGACACGTAGGGACAGACAGACAGTCCAGACAGCAACCCCAATCCAGGAGTCAGAAGCCAGGCAAGAGCTTATATGGGAGTATGACAGCTCAGTCAACAAAACAGCAAAAAAATACAGAGTGAAAAACAGTCACAGCTACTCCTGGACAGCTGGATATGGTGTGCTGGTTTGCATCTTAACCTGTGGAAAACTAAGAATCTTGCATCCTAAAGCCTTCTTACATTGTGGAGGCAGGAAAGGGATGCTCCACTGAATGTGTTCCTCCCGTGATTTACCTTGCAAGACAGAAAATTCCCTGTCTTGCAAAAGGAATCTCAAGGTTCACAGTAGCATAGAGTGGTTTGGGTTGGAAGGGACCTTAAAGATCACCTAGCTCCCATCTCCCTGCCATGGGCAGGGAAGCCACCCATGAGATCAGGCTGCTCAGGGTCCCATCCAGCCTGGCCCTGAACACTTCCAGGGATGGAGCATCCTACTATGACTGAGGGTCACTGAAAAACACTCTATACTTCCTAAGTATCGATTTTATTTTTTTCTGAAAAGAAAGGACAGTAAAGGAAATCTATGAAGCAATTTCTCTATTATTTTCCTCCTCCTCCTGCTGCTGACCTGAACTGGCCATTCCCCTAAGAAACAGAACAAAGTGTTGGAGTTCTCTGACAACCTGAATGATGTTGTTCTCAAATTATTACAGGTTGAGTCACAGACAATAGTGCTGCTCAACCTCAATTCTTCACTGAAGTGCTTGAAGTTAGCCAGGGGCACCTGGGACCAGAGCCAATAACCCCTGCCACATCTGGAATGCTTGAGGTCTATTCAAAGAGGCTTTGGGATGTAACTCTCCCTCCAGGCAGAGTTCACTTTGCAGAACAGGCAAGGATGGCAAACTGGGCCCCATTATAAAATACTTGATAGCAGCAGAATCAGTGTTAATGGGACTTGGCAGAACATACTTTATGAAGTTCCACACTGAAAACAACAAAAGCTACCATTACACACTAAAGCTAAATTTGATTTTCTTCCTCTCCAGAGCTAATTGGTATCTGTCTCCTAAAAAGATCCTTTGCATAAAAAAAAGCAAAAAAGTCAGCAGACCGTCACAAATTACAGCCCTAGTCTTTCTCTGATTTTCCATCCACTAACTGGATTCATACTACATTAAAAGTAGCAGATATCCTTTCCCAAAATGAAGCAGAAATCTCATTGAAATCTTGCTTTGGCTAAAAAATTGCAGGACTACAAAGAAAGACATCCCAGCTCCTAACTGTTTAATCCATTCTGGGAGGGCCCATGTCTGAGGTGGAAGCACAGCTGCTTCTTTGTTGTGTCACTCTGGCAGAACTACAATTGATTTCTTTAGAAATAAAACCAAAAAACCCATCCAAAACTGGGAGACCATCAGTCATCCTAAATTAGAGATGAAAACCACATCAAAGAAGCCTGAAATATTTTTTGATAAGCACTCAGTCTGAGCCCTGAAATCTTTAAAAAGTTTTCAAATCCTCAGCACTCCTGGCAACTTCTGTCTAAGGGACATTTCAAATTTTCAGTGAAAATATCCCAAAATAATTTTTTTCAAATCCAATCTGCCATAGACAGATACAGAACCCAGGACACGTTTTGTAAAAAGCTGTCAAAACATGTTTCCATTCCATATTAAAAAAAAGCCAATGAGTTTAGGGAAACTAAAGTCACACTTTCTAAAATCTTAAGCCTTTTCTTTTGGGCCCTCTTTATTTATACCATATCTTGGGAACCAGTCCTTCTCCTACTGAAAACTGGTTAAGTTCAGAGCTAAGTTCAGCACACACTGAAGAAGGAATGGGTCTTGGGCAATCACTGTCTATTCAGGAGAAACAACACAACAAGCACAGCTGCACTGTTGATTCCAAATTTATAAACACAGCAGAATGGATTCCACTGTATGTGGACTTAAACATCTCCAGCAGCTAGAAAACACTATCCATGTACACTATCCTTAAATCAAGGTGATTCAGAACTTAACATAAAATCTAATTGTTTTTAATCTGGTCATTCTACGCATGCTGCTCTTCTGACTTCTTTGGCTAAAACAGGAGGAAAAGATGTTTTTCCCCTAAGTCTTTCCTCTCTCCAGCTTACTCCCTTTAAATTTAGTTAGCAGATGGGGAGCCAATTTATACAGGTTTGGATTACTGGACTGTCCTAGGGCAGCTGACAGAAAGGTATGCAGCAATCATTTATCCAAACAATCCGAAAAGATGCTTTTCTGGAGCAGCAACTTCATTTATGAACTGTAAACCTAAAAAAAACGACTTTGTAAGTAACCCCTAATTTTCAAGCAGTAGTGAGACCACAACGTCTGTTCTGTGGTGACTGAATTTAGCAGAAAACAGCCATTTCACAAAGATGCAGAATTTCTTACACAAGCCAAAGTGCAGGGCAGGCTGCCCTGAACCCATTTACCTGTTAAACCAGTCATCTGTGTAGCGGGGATAGGGGTAGGGATCGTTGCTGCTGAAGTCGTAGCTGGCTTTGGCATTCTGCAAAACACAATGAACACAGAGAATCAGCTGAGGAACAGACATGCAGGGCAAAGTGGGCCACAAATGGAATGAGAAGCTGAGAAGCAATAGCAAACGTTGTCCTCTGTTCTGCGAGAGGTATCAGGACAGAAACCAGTCCCTGCTGTGCCATTTCCCATTTTCCACACCAGCCAGCCTGGGAAACAACATTCTCTGGCATGCAAAGCCTCCTCCTGTGGTAGTGTGGCTCATTTTGAGAGCTCAGGTCACTACTGAGGGACTGCTCATCGACATTTGCAAGAGTATGCAGGTATTAAACTACTTGGTGTGGCACAGCAAAGGTCAAATCCTATTTCCCAAGCAGTGGGAAGTGACAAGACACATGGGTCTTGCACAAAAGAGGTATTTTTGAAAACCCCATTTGTGGTACTACAGCAGTCATATTTCTAAAAGCATTTCAACACCTAAGGATGCAAACCTCTCAAAATTCTGCTGTGGAAACTTCATTAATGGCCAGTACACACGCCTGAAAATCTCTTTGCATATTTTCTCATTCCTTTAGCTGTCTGAACAGCTTTACAAATGTGATTTTCAGGCACTTTTCAAAATGTCATCCCATGTCTCTGTTTTCCATATAAATCTAATTCATTCCTGATTTGTCCTATCAGCAGTTAAGGACACTCAGCAACTTTTTGATCTGAAGCAAATAGAAAGTTTCAGAAAGTCAAGTGCCATCATCTTTTTTCTCCCTTAATGAAAAAAATAAAGGGTGACTGAAAATTAGTCTTTTAAAAATATTTAGCAGTTTCCTCTCAAGTGTATCTTCATTGAGTTTATGTTTTAATAATCATCATACTCAAGGAACAGAATTATGTTAATTCTTAATTAATGTGTACTTGTATTCCTTTTAAGATTTGGCTGAGCATGCTGCTGAAGATAATTTGAGACTTGTGCATGAAAAGCTTTGCTCCTAAAAACATTCCCTTTCATCTGATTCTCAGTTCCTGGGATACAGGAACAGACAGTCCATTGGTAGCACCCAAGTCCTTGGGTTCTGGATTCAAACCCTTAAACTCCCAAAAACTTGCTCCAGAATGAAATGAGGGCAACATTGTCCTTGATACTTGGAGGGCAAAGCTAAATATCTTTCAAGTTATTGTACAGTGGGGGTTTTTTGGGTGGTCATTTCAAAGCCTGGTTGCTCACATTCAGCAGAGACAGTAAAGATTTTGCAGCCTTTGAATGGAGCAGGGATTTTCAGAATGGCTCTCAAGTGGCTGGATGCTGTCATGACATGAATCCCTTTCTGAGACCCTTATGGATCTCTCTGGATCTCCACACCAAAACCCTGATTTTCAGCCTGAAGGTGCCTTCCAGTCGTGTCAGCTATAGCCACAAAGCCTCAGTGCTTCTAAGTCTTTGTGCCCAGGTGCCTGATTAATTTGCCTCTTTTAATTACCTCAGCTGCTTACACAGCACTTTGAATGGCATAGGTTTTGAGGTAAGAGTAAACAGAATATCACTTTCCAGCCAAGGAAAAAAGGGGAATTTGACAGTTGTCTATAATTCATGAGTAGTACAGAGAAGGTGGACGTGAGTTATTTTTTACTACTTCTCATAATTCAAGAAATTGGAATTACTGAGGGGGAGACTTAAAAGCAGCAGAAAACCAATACTTCTCCACAGAATATTCAATGAGTTACAAAATTCACTGTCATGTAGATACCACACAGACATACTGCCAACTTCATATTCACTCAGAACTTCTGCATCCACTCTAAAAATACTGTACAGATGAGAATTTAAACTCAGTCATGTGCCAACTGTGTTTTATTCTCCCCTATGGAAGAAATGCAGTCCCACTTACACACCCTATTTAGGACATCATCAAATATGCAAGCACCTTGTACTTGCTACCAACCACTCCCGACTCTAGAATTCCCTCCTGCTTTTTCTGAGGCTGAAGAGCCCTTCTGGCTGTGCTGATGTACCACTGGTGTTCACAGCAGAGCAAACTGCAGCCCTGCTGAGAGCCCCAGGTAACTCAGCTCGTGGGGAGATGCCTCCAGGCAGGCTCTAAACCAAGTCCTGCAGCCACATCCTGTAGCTCTCATTTGCATCATTTTGGGCCATGGCACTCAAAGGAAAAAAGATAACTAATAGAGTGGGAGCCATCCACAAAGGGCATAATTAAGAAGTCTTGGAAAGAAAACAATTGCTAACTGAGCCATTTATCTTCATTAGGGCCTTTGAGAAAAGACAGAGAGTTTCAGCATTGTGAAGGAGCATTTCAGTCACACTATGGAAGCAGTGAAATGGGTAATGAAACAGCAGAGACAATTACAAACGGGCTGCTTCAAGTTCCTAACTCAAAGATCAAATCCACAAATACCTAAAGCTGCAGCTTTTGTTAATTTTTTTTAAGCTTAAATAAGAAATTAAATCAATTTCAAAATTGCGCCACAAAGGAAACTGCTTCAGCGGATAGCTTAAATGTTTCATTTCATGTTTTGTGAAGCGAATTTTAAAATCTGTGGTTTGCCATTGTCCTCCATTGTCTGGAGTCCCCAGCAGGCAGCAAGAGGGAATTTATTGCTGCCATGGAGAATTAATGAGTGCAGGAACCTGTGAGGTTGCAATCAAACCCAGTGCAGATGGGGATCCACGCTGAAATGGGAACGCTTTGCTTTGCCACTCAGGCCATTCAGTGCCCAATTTTCTTGCCAAACTACTCTGCTGGCAGTTCTTCCTCTCTGACTTGGAGTGTTTAACACTCGATTTTCAATATCTAAGGAAGTTTTTAATCTCAGGGAGAACCTGAGCCACCAACCTTGGACACTGGTCTGGCCTGAGACCAGTCACTGCCACTGGGTCCTCCAGTGAGGTGAACTTAATTCCTCACGTTCAGTCAAAACCAGCTCATTGCTGCAGAGGGATCTGGTGTCTACCAGTCACTATCTAGACACAATTACTTATAAATAACGTCCATTATATAACAAAAATGTTACTACAGAGAGGAATGATACTGCTTTTTAAGGAATTGTCTCTATTTTTGGTTTCTAGCCTCAACGCCACAAAATACTAAAAGAAGAATATCAGATGCCAGGATGAGACCCTTTCAGTAATTTATTAAGTAATGGCTTGCATACCATGACACAAATACATTACTTTTGCCTCTGTATAGGATTCTGCTTTCCTTAAAAATAAGCTTAGACTATAATTTCCCAAAGAATTGCCTTGTACCATTTAAAATGCATGCAGTAAAATCATCTGTGGGAAAAATTCATTATGCAAAATACGACACTAACAATAAATCAGCTGTCCCACGTGTTGTTCAGCACTGTAATAAAATTATGTATGTTGAATAATGCAGCGAGCCCATAAATTTTTGTATGATTTCACAAGATTTTTCAGCATAATTCTGAAACATTTTCTTCTCTTTTTCCCTGTAAGGCAAGAAATATGCCTGTGCTCACATGCTAGTCCAGGAGACAATTAAATACAAGTCCCACTGGCCACAGGCTGATTCCATTCATGACATTAAAGTCCTGGGCTAGATCTGAGGCAGAAAGGTACCTTTTGTTTGTTTGATTTCTTTACTGAGCCAAAGAGCAAGCAAAGCCATGAACTCAAATCACAACACATAATATCTCAGGGAAACTGTACTAAAATAACACTGAACATCACGTGGTGGCAAAATGAAATTCGGTTTTGTACACACAGGCTAAAATAAATGGAATACGCCCACCAGAAGGCAAAATGCTTAACCCAGGAGAGGCTCAAAGGTCATTAACAAAAAACAGGCACTGCTGTTAAGTCAGCTATTGTACAATAAGCCCTCTCCTCTCTGCCATGTTTTTACTTTGGTTTGGTTTGTAGGGGTTTTAAAATGGAAATGAACAAAAACTGTAACTTTTGAAATACCTCTGCCTCCACATGAATGAATGTACACATCCTATATTTCTATCCAGCAAATTCAGAGCTGGTTTGAAGACCATGTAAACACCAAGAATATATCCACAAAGTAATGGGGTATTGTTCAAAAATTCTAATCTTAAAAGAGCAAGTTCACAACTGGTGAAATCTGCCACATCCCCAGAAACAGCCTTTTACCCAATTCTTACAGGTACACCACAAAAGTAAAAATACTGAGCCAGGCAACACCAGCCAGATCTTAAATAATAAATAAGACAGCAGCACACTTCTCTGCTTTTCAAAACAGCCAGAGAATAATAAATCAGGACATCATTTGAAATTGATGGAGCTGTGTCCTGGGTCCAGACGAGTACCTGAGGTGCTTGTAAGCCCTCCTGGTATTCCAATTCCACGTACTCAGTACAGGCTCTACTTGGCCACAGAATGGGCAAGTAAAGAGCTCACCACAAGACTGATTTCATTTTAGAGTTATCACTGAAAAACTTTCAGTTTCCTCAACAATCACCGGGCATCTGGGATTTGGTGAAAGGAAAAATTAGTGGAATTACAGTCAAAAGAAGATAAAGTGACTGCAAACAGTCAAACAAGTTGCTACTGCTTAATTCACAACAGCTAAAATAGTTGAGATTAAAGAAGAACTCTAATAACCCAGCTTCAGAGTTTATAGGAAGACAGGTCTTCCATCTCTTATCTAACAACTTATACTGCAAAGCTGAAAGTTTTTCACTTCTTAGGTTTAAAAGCAAACAAACAAAAAGGCGGTTGGAAAAACCATGGAGTCTTACTTGAACATTTACATTTATCTTCATTAAGGCAGCATTATTTTTAAAGTTAGAGTTACAAGGAAAAATAGCTTTGCTGAGGTCATATCACATTGTGTTCTTTCTCTTTATGAAACAGATTTCTTTGTTGAGTAACTGGTGATCCCCTCTTCCTATCACTTAGTGCTACAATCTCACACAATCACTTATTTTACTCTTACTGCAGGAATGGCCTTCCTGTTTTCCCTCACTGAAAATGAGAAAACCAACACTAGTGTCACTGCTGGCTGGTGCTCTCCAGCACATGAACATCTTTTAAGAAAAAGGGTGCAGTAAAAAGACTTTTTATTTCATACAGGGTAAAGCAGACAGGCAGTACAGCAGTGCTGTATGCCACTCAGGTAGGTCTAAGCACAGATATTTCCCAGCTCCAAAGAGACAGAAAGAAATCAGAAATTAATTCTTACGTACCAAGACTGGCAGGTGTTTTCCCAGTGAACAAAATGAAAGTCCAAATGCATCCAGCTAAATGCCATCCAACCCTGTGGCTGTTTGCTAATGCTTAGCTCAGAGGTGTATAGTCAAACAGAACCAAAAAAATGGGAACTGCAAAGACTCAGAGAAAATGTTAGGCTGGGCAGAATTTTCAAGAGGTAGAGAATCCTTTTTTCCAATCAGTTTTTAAAAATAAAACCAGCTTATCGAAATACCCTGCGTTACTTTCTCCTGCACCTTTAACCTGACATAGGAAAAGAGAGTAAGAAATTGAGGCAGGCACAAGACTTTACTAAAAAGAATCAGCCAAATTAACTTCTGTTTATAATAAAGACACTGCTTCATGATTCACCTCTTGGCATTCTTGGCCTGCTCCACAATTTTCAGGCTGATAGGGAGAAAACCTGAAGCACATGACCAGTTGTTAATTGCTCTGTTAAGGTCAGAGTTCTGAAGGCAAAAGCAAGTTAACCTACAGAACTGAAACCCATTTCTGCTCAGCCAAACATTCCTTAATTTTCAGAGGAGGTGGTACCACAAGAACCTTTAAGCTGTACCTACAACACACCAAGGAGGTATGTTCACAGGGAGACATAAGGCCAAGGCAAAAAAATTAGCAAAATAAAAACAAATTAAGCAACTAGTTGCTGTTAAATGATTTTCAGGGAAAGTAGCAAATTTAAAGCCTTGGATTGTGGAGTGAACTCCTTGGTTTCTTTAATTCAGGGGAAATGAAAAGGGGAAAAAAGGGCATATAGGTTGTTAGAGAGATATGAGTCCTTGGATTATTTTATTATAATAGGAAATACAAATTGTGCAATGACTTCTACCAAAAAAAAAACCTCTGAACATACTTTTCATCTACTTTTAGCCTTCCATTTTATTAAAAAGCTGGCCCAGATTCCCCTTCCAATGGATAGTTTTCCCCTTCACATCCTTGGATTATGCATTAGTTTGACCTGCTGAAGTTGAGAGACTAATAGAGGTCTGAAGCTGGCAGCAGAGAGATCAGGTCCAAGTCCATTATTCTTTGTTATGTCCCTGTAAGAAGCAGCTGACAAGTCTGCCACTGCATCAAATATGTGCTTGCTGGGCACTCAGCTGCAGTGAAGGCTGGGCTTGCAATGCTTTGATGGCAGCCAGCACTTAGAGCCTTGTCCTGGTTTAGGGCAAATTTGAGATACAATGGGGATACAATTTTAGCATCAACCCAGGACAAGCCTCTTGGAGGGAGAAGCAGGAAGGGAAGGGGAGCTGAACCATCTTGCTCCTGCCAATGAGCCCAAAATCTAGCACAACCTGCTCTTCTCATCAGACATAGCAAGATCCACATCACATCCAGCATCAAGGTCTCTTGAGTGGCACGGGGGGTGGGGGATAAGGGAGAATTTTCTTCCAGCACTGGAAGAAAATCTCCAGCTCAGAGGCTGCAATACAAACTCAGCAGTGCCCCAAGTCCAGTCATTTGGCATGATGTGGTCTGGCAAGCTGGGAGAGCCACCCTTTCCCTGCTGCTGACCCCTGTGACCAGCAGGCACTGGCACCCCCAGTGCAGAGTCCATAATGTGATGCAGAGGAACTGAAAGTGAAAGCAGACAAGACAGAAATCTTGCTGGGTGTTTTCCTTCTCAGGAAAGACTTCTCAGCTGACAAGGGAAGAGAACTGTTAACAACCACACAGCTGGTGTTTCACCTAAATTGCATGAATATGGAAGACAAATGAACACATAAAAGCGACAGTGTAGACAAAGCAAAAGGAAGTGGAAATTTCAGAGAAGAGACTCAAAAAACATAGTGCAAACTATTATCTACGTTTCTTCTGTCACAAAAAGCAAACACAGCTTGATTTACAATCCTTAGAATTTAAAAGGTCTTGAAGATCTATTGTGTGTTATTCCAGTTGTAAGCTGACCTCATTAGCATCCCAGGGGAGAATTATAATGTGACTAATACCTGTCAAGGCATGCTGGGCTCTCAGGGATTTTAATGCACCAATTTAGATGCTTTGGCATTAATTAAAGTTTGCATTGCTTATTCCATGTGGAATCAGCTAAATCCAAAATTACAGAGAGAAAAGGTGGAATCTTCAGAACCTGCTCATGTAAATCCACACGGACTAAATTTTTCAAGTATTTAAGATTTTAAATAGTACATGACCATTCCAGGTTCTTCTGTTAAAGATTAGCATATTTGATCATAGCTAATGTTTCCACAGCAATTTACTGGATGTTTAAATTTAAGAAGTGTCCTAGACATCATTAGATGACTGGCAGAAAGATTCACAACTACATCTGTCAGACACGGTATCACGGTTGACTAATCCTGCAAATGAGTTAAGTGCCCCTGAATTAAAGTGATTTAGTTTCTCACAAGAAAGAATTCTAGAAAACATGTGCTAGCATTGAAAGGATGAAGTCCTTGAACACAGCAGTCTTCACCATCACCTTTGTACATGTTTAAAGAGAGATTCACCTCATTCAACAAAAGTCAACGCGATTTGCTTGAAAAACATTTCCAACAATTCCCAATCTACGTCAATGCTTACAAGTAAGGACAGCACAGGGAGCGTGTGACTGAGGTATCCACTACCATATACATTTAAATTTCACCAAACAACAGCTAAACAGTACTGGAAGTAGCCAAAATTTCATCAAATACAAGCTCCTGTTCCACAGAAAAACGTGTTATTCCAAGTAGTCATGTTTCCACAGCCCTTAATATCATTATTTGCTCTGCTGAAGTCTATGCCTCTTACTGTAATGCTTAAAAAAAAAAAAAAGGGCAACGCACAGTGGAACAAACATTTAAAATCTGCTATTTATATGATCTGTCAAATTGCTGATTTTAACACAAAAACTGCCACTGACTTTAATGTGGCCAGTATTTTATTAGGCATTGTGCACTGCTATTGTTACCTGGTAAGAGATGTTCATTATGTGTATTGCTTCTACTGGGAATGAAGCAGAAATTATAGGAGCATTATACTCAAATCAAAGCAATCTGAAATACGGCAGCTGGCTAAAAATATCTCAATTTTATCTACATAGCTGCCAAGAAGTAAAATAATAATATGGAGAACATAAATGCATACAACAAAAATCAAACAATGCAAACCAAATAGCCTTGCCAAGATGAAGTGCTAGGATGGGAAAGACTGAATTAATTTCAAATTAATCAAATTAATTTACAGGTACAGTGAAGGGGAGGTGTTTAGAGTATTGGAGATCATCTGTAGCTTTATTTACTGTATTCAGGCCATTTTGATTTCACAAAAGAAAGGGCACTACTCATGAATTCCATGTCTCCTACACTCTTTTGCTTTGCCAGAGTGGCTTATCCAGAGGGCTTGGCCAAAGCTCTCCCTTTAAAACCAGTTGAAAGTCCAGTAGTTAAGAGTGGTTTTGTGATTTTCCTTGCCAAAATCACCGCTGGGCCCAAAAAGCTCTCCCTGAACCCCATCAAATTTTAACGAAGCTTTGAGAGGGAATAGTGTTCTCCACATGCACCATCTGATTCAGACTTCCCTGGTGATACTATGGTAATCAAAAATAACTACAGCATGAATTTTAATTAAGTTGCATCTAAATGTTGGTGGATATTCAGGGATTCCCACACTGGTAAGGGTGTTAGACAATAGCAGCAGCTAAAGAACTGTTCTTTGAGAAACAGAAAACAAAGGGTTTCAAATGGAAAAATCTCAAAAAATTGTTTGGGCCATTTTCAGTGCAAAATACATTACTTTCGTTTTGGGGAAAGGAAAGCTCTTTTCTTCAATTTGTCGAATTTGGTTTTAAAATTACATGGTGTTCACTGCCTCCAGGGGACCATGTGTGTTACCCTCTTCCCCCAAGTGCACCATACACCAGAGTGGGATTTTGCTGCTGCTTTTTTAATTCAGCACATTCTGGACGTCAAATATTTACAATTAGGTTGAACTGATCAAAACCAAAAACATTTCACTTTCACTTTCCCACGGACACTTTAATTTTATAAAAAAGCGTACTTGGAGAAACCCCAGAGAGATGCACTTGCCAATTCCAAAAGCACCAGCCAGAACTGATGCAGAAATGTCATCTGCTCTTTCATCCTTGCACATTTCTCATTTCAACAATCTTAATTTACTTTCCGCAGATGACGCCTTAAGTGAAAATTAATACTAGTGCTTTACAATTAAAGCAATTAGCCACCTTGCACTTTCTCAGTGTGCAACTGATTAAGTGCATTGATTATAGAGAAAAATGAATGCTGCAGACAATGAGTGGTTGTTAGCTTGCAAAGGATCTTTGGCACCATCCCACACTGCTTGCACACCAGGCATGCATTTAACTCGAAAATTATCCCTTTCAGGTGGTTCTGATACAGAGTAAAGCCGGAAAATTTTTGCAGCATCCATTGATCTGAAAATAATCTCGGGCAAACGCAGCTCCAACGTGTGAGTACCTTTTGATTCCAAATTGTTTTGAGGTTATTTTACAGCCAGTATAAATCAGTGCATCCCCCTGCAGAGGCCAACATCAGCGTGGATGGTACTGAGCACCAAGCCCCAGGTCTTGCCAAGCATTCATGGCCCAGATCTCTTAAAATGGGCTTTAGCAAAAGCCATTCACGTAACAACTTTCAATGGAAGAAATCCAGTTTTCAGCTGCAAACATAGCTCTGTGACACAAATCATCTCTCCTTGAGGCAATCACAGCCTCCTATGCAGAAAAAGCCTCTTTCTTTGCCCTCTGGCCATAAGAAATAACCCAGAGGAGAAACAGCCTTTAAATTCTTTTTGCTGTTCCATCTTTTTGATTGAGTTGAAAGCTAGAGACCACGAGTACAGAAAATTTCTACCTTCCATTAAACAGTAAGACCCTGACATCTCCTTTACACAGGCTTCTGTCCCCCACTGGCAGTGCTCATGGTAAGCTGCAATAGGGTACAGAGCAGAGGAGCTGCACAGTCATCTTATTTAGACTTTAATTCTTGAGCTCCAACGACATGTACATTTAATAACAATTACTATTGGGAGCAGGGAAGGACTGCTTGTAGGAGCCCATTATGTTTTCCAAAATTTGAAGCATTTTCTGTATGTGACTAATTCAGGATACCCCTCCAGGTACACTGAGAACCTTTATGTGTCTGGCTGGTATGATCAGAGAAGGCATCATCTCTTTTTTAGCCTTTAATTATGTACTGAGAAAAAAAACCAAACCAAAACCAGCTTGCACAGGAACACAGAAATGAGCCCAAAGCTGATTCTACACAGAATAACAGAAAAAATAGCCATGTCTCAAAGAGAGAATTTCATTCTTTTCCCAGTAACTTCTCATTTTTGCCAGTGAAAGTTTATTGTCATGCATGTCCTGAGTAATCATATTCTAAATGCTAAATGTTTACGCTGAGCAGCATAAACAGCCCAACAGAAGGCCACCAGCTTTGACTGCTACAGCATCAGTCAGCCTCGCATTTAAACACATCATCCATCCTTCCATCTTGGCAAAAGAGAGGCTTCATTCTGTCTCAGCAATTTCTTGAAGCAGATTGTGGCAGAAATTTCATCAATAGCCTTCATCCATCAGTGTTCGCGCTGAATTTTCAGTGCTAGTAGAAGGATGTGAATTTATCCTGAGGTTGGGTTGATAATTTTTAGGTTTTATGCTAGTGTTTCTTTTAGCAAACCTATTAGCAAGAACACAACTCCAAAGCAACACCAAAAAACCCAAAAGAAACCAACCAAGTCCAAACCTAATTAGAGATGTCCTGAATCAAGTTCATCCAGTTCTTTTTTTTATAATAAATCCTTTTTTAACATCACAATTAAAAATAGACACTAGCAATGATGGTCAGCACATAGAGTTCACCCATAAAACACATTTAATGTGTCAGAAGCAAAGGTTTATTGAAATGAAGTGTCTAGTGCATGTGCTGATAACCCTTTGAAGTGCAGTAGGAAATGCAGTGTAACTGTCTCAGGGTCTTTTGAAAATCATGCCCTGGGAATCAGAGCTCCTAAAGCTGCCTGGAATCATTCCCTGAAACTGGGCCAGTATGAACCTGACTCTCCTATGGCTCATGTTTACGACCCCTGAGGATTCCCTGGGCTCATATTAAGTGCAGAGGCACTGGGAGCTTTTCCCTCAGAGTGTTTCCAACAAATTCTGCTCTTGGAAGGGCAACAATTTTCTCCCCACCAGTTATATTTGGATTCTATTGGATTCAGGAAAAAGATCAGCTGGGTTTTCAGGGTGGGGGGGGTCACCAAAGCCAAAGCAGTGGGGATCAATTAAAGTCACTGGAGCTTTGCCAGCTCTACAAAATCCCACAATGAGGCCCCAGGGATTTTAGTGGAGATACTGATGGTTTGTACTGGGAAATCGCTGAGATCAGGCTCATGGCTGCCAAAACAGTTTGCTGGTCCTGTTTATGGCCAAATCATACTCAGATATTCATGGTAATGAAGGAAAAACAGACTTTCTAAAAGTAAGGAGATCCTTCCTGCTGTTGCTACGCTTTGCTGCACATAATGCAGTGTGAAATTTATTGCCTGTACTATTTCTTATTCCTTTTGTGGCTGTGAAGATTACTCAATGATGTTTTTGTTCCTCTAGCAAACAACGGCAAATGCAGCTCAGAACAGAAGAGAAAAGGAACATTTCCCTGCTTCACTGCTTATGTGATAAGATAATTATTCCAAAAATATGGTATTGGCTGGAGACAAGTTATCGAGAGATATGAGAGACTGCTTTGTGTTTGGAGATGCTGCAAAAGTGGAGAGGGAAGATAGGTAAGACATCTGCTGTTCACATCTGAATGAGAAATGGGAGATGACAGAAAAGTGACTAACCCTGAGGTAAATCCAAAAAGTCTTCCCTCATTCCTTACACAGAGCCTTTCCTGTGTACAGTTTGAGTGCCAGCTGTACCTTTGGCAGGTAAGGCTGCACCGAGAAGAGAAGAGAAGAGAAGAGAAGAGAAGAGAAGAGAAGAGAAGAGAAGAGAAGAGAAGAGAAGAGAAGAGAAGAGAAGAGAAGAGAAGAGAAGAGAGAAGGCCAGCAACGAAGCACTGCCCAGACTGATACTTGTTTGACCATATTACATCTGTGCAATTCTACAGAATTCAACACCTTTTAAATTGCTATCTATTACTAAGGATTGCTGCTTGATTCTCCTTCTAGGTGTATCAATACTTTGTGAAAATGTTACCAACTCACACAGTCACCTCCAGTTTTCCCTACAGTGTTTGTCTTGCTCTCTCTCTCCCACTAGATTTTTTGGAACACGCTTTCAGCTTCAGACAGAGTTCAGACACTGAAACCAGCAGTGTTTTACTCCTGGCCCGAAGGCTTTGGTGAGATCCTGATTTTTCTAACTACTGCTAATCAGGGATAAGCCCTCTTAGAGGAGATGATCAGCTCCCCACTGATCTAAGTGGGATAATGCTGCTACACTGACCTGCACAGGCAGACAGCAGCCAAGGATAAAACACCACAATAAAAAACTGGTATCAGAGAGAGCTCAGCTGATGTTTCTGTTTGTGGCACAACAAATCTCCATTTGCTTTGTTTTTTCTTTAAAATAGTTTGCTATGTCCATCCCCAACAGCTGTTTTTTTTCCCTTTTTATTAGACATATCTCTGATGCAGCCCCTGTAACTTGACTTTTCTTTCTCATTTAGATGCTGTATACTGGAGAAGTCAGTCCTGAAAATTGCTGGGTTTATACGTACATTATGATTTGAAAGCAAGCCATGGTGTACATTAGGCCCCAGCTTTTTAATTATCAGTTCATAATGAAGGGCTCTGTTTGCAGGGAAAAAAATAATTTCCTGAAGGTTTCCAAGGTTCCCTGCAGGGTTTCCAAGGCTTGGAAGAAAATATAGATCATTTGACAATGAGTCTCTTCGCATTCACAGAATAGAATGGAAAATTCCAGCTTTGCTATAACCCCCTGATCCCAGAAAAGCAAGGAGCTATACTGCAGCAAGCTGGGAGGCAGTGCTGGGAGAGCAGTCCACCCACATCGTGAGCAGGCACATGTCTTTCCATGTATATAAAGAGCATCAAAACTAGAAATGGATGATTCAAACAGTAAATCTTAAAAAACTACAAAGAAAAGTATGGATGGAAGTGCACTCCCTATGATAGGTCAAAGTTCAGTGGTCTTAAGAGAAAATACAAAGTTTTCTTCTTTAGAAAGACCTTTCTCCTCCCTGACCCTGCATTTCATCTAAGTGCTAACCTCCATTAAACTATTCAAGCAAGAAAACCAGAAAGTCAAACTCATAAAAGCCAAACTAAATTGAGGAGCCAAGGCCAAGGTTTTACACTTGAAAACTCAACTGAAATGCTCAACTGCCAAACCTACCCCTTTGAGAGACTTTCTAATTGCTCCCCATTTCCCAAGCAAGATGCACAGACTCCACCAGGGTATGCAGGCCTTAATACAATGGAGAAGCTTTTTATTTCCTAAAAATAAACAACAGAACTTCAGAGAAAGCTGTCCCAAAGTGCAGACAGAGTGAAACACCAAGAGTGTGGCGCAGGAGTTGTACAAAGATGACTTTAATTGCTATGCTAATCAGGTTAACAACTCACTCCTTAAGAGACTCATCCCATTGCATTTTCACGTCTAAACTGATCTTTTCTTCAGTGCAATTTAAGTCCTCATCACTAGTTCATGCCCAAATGACTACGTACTGGGAAAAAGTAACTCTCAGGCTTCTCTCCAGCTCCATTATTTCAGGATTTCTACCATCGTGTCTGTGCATTGTCCTTCTCTGTGTCATTTTCCATTAACTTCCACAATACTCACTATTGCCACTCTAAAACCAATATATTTCTGCTAAACTTGACAAATATTTATCCATTAAACAAAAAATATTTCGGAATTAAAAGAGAAGACACTGTATTACAGCAGAATCTAGTTTTGGTTTCTGGGCATGATCCTAGATTCACAGTTAACAACAGAACTGTTATATCAGGTACATTGTGCAGACTTTTTGCTTGTCTATTTGAAACATGATTTTGAGAAACAGAATATTCCCACGTACTTTGTCCACACTTGCTGCCAAAAAGTAAATGAAGAGCACGTGCTTTGCCCACATCACATGCTAGGACATACACAGAGCACAGTTTCTGCCAAGATAAAGGCTGCCTTTTACAAATTTCTTTATTTCTATCAATTTATGGGAACATCCTACTGAGTTATTTCACTTGGAAGTGAATGCTGCAGTCAGGGCACAGGGTTTAATTAGCTGCTATTAAGCCAGTTTGTAAGGAGTGCAACTGGCTAATCTGCTAATTCTGTGGTCAGCTGTTTCCCAAATTCCTCCCCCAAAGTATACACCTTCTATATCCCCTTATTATCTACCAAATGTGCTTTGCTAATTGAAACACAAATAGGTTTTCATCCTGTGTGTTATTTTGTTCCAAGCTGCATGTATAAAGTAATTGTCTTCCTCATTTTGGAGCTGTTCTGTCCAAGTGGATCACATTTTTTTCCCCAAAATCTCCTGCTTACCTTGTTCCTCTTTTAGTTTAATTTCAATTGCAAACTAAACCACATTGCTCAGGTGAAGCAGCCTGGGCTTCTCTCAGCAAGGGACCTGAAGGCACCTGGAGATAGGAGTGATAGTGCCAATGGAGGGATACAAAGTCAAGAAATGCAAAAACACTCTGGTCCAAAGATCTGAATCCTGAGGTAGATTTGAGGAACAATCAATTGGCACAGCGTGTGCTGAGAATACACAATCTGCCCTGCACGTGCTTTGAAGCACTGGATCAAAACACCTGTTATAAAGGAATTAAATTCCTGTTATAAAGGAATTAAACTCTTCCTGGAGGTTTCAAAGGCCGATGCATGCCTTGCACAGCCCCCAGCTCCATGGCCCCCCAAGTGATAGAGGCATTCTGCATCTTAATAGCAGAATTTAGAGTACATTCACAGGCCACATATTTTTGCCCTAAATCCAATATTGCAAGCTGCAGCTTATTTAATGTCATTGCTCCGCAAAGAGCCTTGTCACAGTTCCATTTTCAGTCTGCTCCTTTCAATGGGAAATGTATGATCACCAAGATCAGGAGTCCAGCTGTACTGCTGTCCTGCTCTCTATTTAAAATTTTATAGCAGAGGGACTATAACAATAAGGAAATCCACATCTTACAGAAAAGGTCAGTATGAACTTACGTAGTTTGATGCAAGATCTGGATGCAGATAATCAATTCCTGCAATAAGACAACGACAGAACAGAAACCAAAGGTTAAGAGTTTCAAACAAGATTTTCTCATGATCACAGAGCAAGATTCCTTTACAGCCAGAGGAAAATAAACATGGCAAATAACACAACTGATTGAAGTGAGATTCCAGTTTTCAAATGTGGACTTTGCAATTATTTATGTCAAAATCCAGACACCATTTGAAAAAGTGAGCTGATTGACAATGTTTTGTTGACTAGATCAAATTTGTTTATAAGGATTTAGTTTAAATCACAATTTATCTTTGTATCAGTTTTATCATCTCAAAGCATACCAAAACTAACAAGACTGGTAAGCACTGGATCAGTACAGGATAGAAAAATGAGTATTTATAACCACTGTAAACTAAGTAGAAAATTACCTAGAGTAGGCTTTCGGTGGTCACTAAGGCAAACATTTCAGATTATATGCATGAAAGAAAACTTTTAATATTGGATTAAACCATTCTAGCAAGTATCTGTGTATAGGCTCCACATTTTGGTAGTGTGCTAAGATTCTAGCAGGGCACTGGTGTGTAATATTCTCATTCTATTGCATGGTATCTCCCTACACGTGGTAAATGTACAAATCCCAGGGGATGGTGTGACAGAGGCAGCAGCCCTAAGATGATCTATTGCATAGCAAGTTAAAGCATGAAATGTTTAATACAAAGACATAGTCACCAATCTCATGCTACATTTTCATCATCACCGCTCTGTCCTGTTTTGCCAACCACCTCCCCGTTATATACTCTATTTTATTTGCAAGGAGAATGCCATGTTACCATAGTTATTCTGAAGGAAGCACTGCTTCTCATTTTGTAGGGTCTTTAGCACTAAATCTGCATTATAGGGGACCCTTGTCACTGATCCAAATGGTACAAGGACAACAAAAATCTCTATGGAGAATCCTGTTATTCAGGCTGTCTTTTTCAGAGTGACTAGGAACAAATTCTAAGGCAAATTACTCCCTTCTCAAAAAACTCTACCTTTTGGACCATCAGTTTTATTGACACAAAACTCAAATTCTTTGCCATCACAGTCATGCCTTGCTAATCTGGAGGCCAAGTCTGTGAGATCAGTGAAATTGTGCCACAAGAGATCACCTTCAGATGAGACTGATCTTTCAGCAATGCACAAATCAGGTTGTTCAGCCTGCCCTTGAATGCTGCCACAACCTCCCTTGGCACCCTGTTACAAGATCTCACCACCCTCAGAACAAAGAATTTCTTCCCAAAAGCCAGGTGTCTTGAGTTTGCTTTCTTACTTCCACAAAAAACTTGCCATAGGAGTAAGCAAGTGAGGAACAGAAATAAGGGAGGGCAGATCCCAGCTGCTCCTAGAAAATGCGTATGGATCTGACATTTTATTGATTTTTTAGTATTATTCAGCCCCGTTAAAGGAGAATATCCAAAATCTATTGCAAAGAACAGTGTTGAGAGACTGCATGGAATTCCTGTACTTCAGCAAGAATCCCTAAGTAGAAGAGCTGTAATTTCAACTGTACTTTTTATCTTCATCTTTCCTGAGCTTAATCTGAAACTAGCAATATATTTAATATGCAGCTCTTCACTGACATTCAGCATGAAAGTGTTTAATTATTTCAGCTATCAAGGATGACTTTGAAAAAAAAATGTAATCTAAAAACCATTTAAGAAAATGGTTTTTTTGCACAGCAATTCCATCCTCCAGTCAGTGCCTACAGAAGTCAAGGGGAGTTTTTTCCTTAGGTTTAATGGCCACTACAGCGTGCCCTGGAAGCTGAGTGATAACTGCAAACTATTTCTGATGCTTGGATATCCATTCTTCAGTACCTCTATCCTTGTATCATATTCTCCCTGAAGAGCTCAAAGTATTTATGGAGGCTGGTAGTCTCACCACTACAAGCAATCAATTATTAATTTTTTATCTCTTTTTGTAACTTCAATTACGTGAAAAATTCGATTTAAAAGTATTAAATTATCACTCAGTCTTCACTTACCATCATCCATAATTCCTATGGTTACTCCCTTCCCTGTGTATCCCAGCTCCCATGCTTCAGCCACATTAAGATCAAGTCCAGGAGTCCCATCTGCTTGACCAGTGTTAATCTATAACATCAGTAAAAAAATAAAAAAAGCTTTTTTTACTTGTCTGACATATTTCCACAGCCAATGTTTTTTCCTTTAATGTCTCTGCATGCATCTTTAGTACAGAAAATATATTCCATGTGTTTCTGGAGTACACATCTGTCCATAATCATACCTACTGCAATAACGTAGCTGTAAAAAAAAGAAAAAAAAACAACACTGGAAGAATTCAATTTTTGTAAGATTTGATCAAGCACTGAATCTTTTGGATCCCATAAAAGGACTTTTCTACTTAACAAGTCAGCCAGTGGGTCAATCCAGCAAAAAAGAACAACTGATTTTACAGAACACATTTTTATGAGCAGGAAATACTTTCTTCTTGAAAGCAGGGATCTACTGTATAGCTTCCTAAATTTTTGGCTTTTTTATCCCTGCAACATTTTGATTAACTACCAGAAAATAAGTGAATTAATCCTCACTTTATCAACTCATCAAGGATAAAATCCCATCCATGCTAATGTGCCCCCAATTAATTTGAAAACCCTTGCCTTAGGAAAAAAAAACCTTGCAGCCATATTGGGTAGATTCATGAAACATAGAAATAGATTAAGAGGAAGAAACATTTAGAGTAATGTTAAGAGTAATGTCTTAAGCAAAAATACCCTTCTTAAGTTAACAAGGCAGTACTGCATTTACTGAGTATTTCATCATAAACATGTTGCAACGATAAAACTGACCAGAATTACTTTATCAATGTTTTAAATAAAAAAAATCATTTAACTTCAGAGTAAAAATATATCTCTTATTTTATGACTAAAGACTTCTCCCTATAAAAATATGACACAGAAAAACTGAAACAATTCAGCAAAATATTAATTTCCTCTGACAATAGCTAAAGCCAAAATTCATTAGTTTTCAGCTGCTCTGTTTTTGACAAAAGAAATTATATCCAAATTTCCATAAGAAAGGAAAAGCTTTAACTTTTGCTAGCAAATACATTATAATCTTTTGTTGCAATTCCATTACAATATTTTACCTTTGAGCAACAGCTCAAAGACACGATTCATTTGCAGTTCTAGGGGTCACATAAGCACACCAGCAATGCCCACAGGATATCAACACAATTCTCTTTCAAGCCTTCTAAGGACCCTCCCATTGACTGAAATGAAATTTATCTCTTGAAACGTGCTGGATCTCCCCAGCAAAAAAAGGGGTACAATTAAAACCAACACAACAGAGCCTTGGATCCATTCGGATAACCTGCATTTGGAAAGAACCTTTGGAAATCACCTCAACTGCACAGAATGGCTTGAATGACAATTATTTGGTTATGATGGCTGTGATTTCCTCTCAGAACTTACCAGGTACCACTGCTTGGTAAATAAGGGATCATTCATGTTGATGTCAATGTCATTGATGTCTCTGTATCCCCTCTTCCTCCTGATGAAGCCCTCCTGCTGCACAGCTTTCCTCACCTGGAAGGGTTAATTTTCACACCTTTAGCTCAGCATTCTTGAGACACATAAAAAGCTTTTTTTAGACTTGTTTTCATGAGAGGTAAGAGCTATAAAAACACATTATCTGTGTCATTCATTTGTAATTTCTAAACCAGGGCCTGATTCCAGTCAGAATTTACAAAGAGGTACAAAGCTCCAGGAAAGCTGCAAGAGCTGTGAGGGGAAGAGACTCCCCCAGAGTGTTTTATCTGGAGAAAAGCTCAGCTTGAACATGTTTTAGACACCCAACAATCAGCACAAGAGTGAGCCCATCTCCAGGCATCATTATCATCAGCCTTCTTGCCATGTTTTTATTTCTCATTGCCATCAAAATAGAAGCTATAATTATTTAACTAATTCCAAATATGTCACAGCTCCAAGCTGTAGACATTTGACAAAATCAGGAGGGAGGTCTCAACCACAGTTCTGCTTTTCCAGGTTTTTCTCCAGGGCATTATCAGATTGTTAGATAATCTCTCCTGGCTGAGAGGGACCAATCTGATTATTTATGCCTCAACGTTATACATGAGGTGAAAGATTCCTATGGGGACTGCACACGTGCTGGCAGCCCTGTCATTTTATTTTTGTCTGAGAATTCTCTCAAAAAGAATCCCCTTGACTCCCCTTTTTACAGCATGGTGGGACAGTGCCAAGGAAATTTTCTAGGAGAAAGAAATCTGGTGTTGTGAGCTTTCATCACACTTCTGAGGCTCCCAAAAATGTCTTGTAAAGCAATCTACTTTCATGGATTATCCTTGCAACAAATAAGTGATAAATAAATATATTGGCAAGAAAAACTACATGGCAAAAAGGCCACTAAACTAACCAGGCTGGCTGAAGTATAGGATGTGAAAATTCAGGTTATAAAATACAAGTTATTACAGTTTTTGAGAAATCCTTTTCTTTGTGCACTGAAAATCCACAAGACATTTAAGAAAGCACTGTAGAACACAAGAGAAGTGAAATATGCAAATATCTCTGGAGGGAGGAACTTCAATGTCAGCCCACAGTCACCTTATCTGTAGCCTTGTAAAAGAGAATTTAAAGAATGTAAAAGAGACCACTGGCTGCAACTGGAGTTGCAACAGGTACTAACATATTCACAGACCTTGCAAAAGGTGCTGTCAACTTTGACATACTCATTTTGTACTCTTCTAACACCTGGAAGCAAGATAAAATGAAGAGTACTAACATTTAATTGCTAAAAAAAAAAAAAAAAAGAGAAAAAATCCAGCCTTCTTGATCAAAGAGGAATGCTTACAATCATTAAGTATTAACATTAATGTTAAGGTGAAGTAAGAAGGCAGTAAGATCCCTTGACATTTACTCAAGTGTGCTTTTGCAAACAATCCACAGTTATTAAATAAATCTAATAACTCAGAGAACCACTTCCACACGTGTGGTAGTGACTCTGGCATTTCAGATGGAAAATGCATACATATGAATTACTCTGCTGTGTCATAGAAACTTTATATATATATAACGTCAGCCAAAATCAACAGAGGAGAAATTCATCCAAAGGCTCAATCAGACCTCAGGACAGCTGAATCACTCTTGGAGGCATCTTTCTGTCTCAGTTAATTAAAGCAGGAACATAAAAGACAGTGCTGATGACAGAGATGAAAGTGGGATCTAGCTGATGTTTTCCTAGCAGCTACACTGCTTCACAATAACCCCAATAAACCAAATCCCAATTCACAATGAGCAGGATGGGGCACAGCATGGTCTGAAAAGGCAGTGTCAAAGGTTTCTGACAATGCACTTGTATGAATTTTAACTCCTCAAGTAAAGGCACCAAAAGGCAGCATGCTGAATTGAGGCTCTCATTTACATGTGTGCTGCCAAAACTCGTGCAGGTTCATTAAAAGTGGAACAGACTGAAAGTAAAGAAAACAACTAACGTGAAATAACCTGGCAAGAGGACAGTGACTAAGCAGGACCCATCCAAGGTGCATTTGTGGCACCAGGTCGCTGTGCACAGCACAGAAAGGCACCAGCACAGTGTTTGACAGCTCTGAGATAAAGCTCAGTGATGCCATGGAGACAGAGCAATCACCTGCCACTCTGCCTCCCCCGTGCCACTGCCAACCCCGAGCTGTCACCACAGAACATAATTAGGGACAGGAAACAAACCTCATTGCAGGGGGATGCCAGAGAAAAAGATTTCAGGCATTTGTGCTCCCACGTAAGCTTGCTGGCTCTGCAGGACCTGCTTGCATTGAGGCACTGAACTAGGATTAGGTACAAAAGGATTTCTACTAATTAAAAAGCAATGCTGGGGAGCCCTGGTTTGTCTTTTAAAAGAATGGAGAGCAAGAGGGGGAGAAATCTGCAGAATTAGCACCGAGTTTTTACCCTCTTCTGTAACACCTTTTTCGTCTGGTTTGTTCAATCCTCACAATATAACTGTGAAAAATGAAGCTCACCTTTTTGGTAGGATTAAAAAAGTTCAATAAAAGTCAGTAAGGACAAGACAAAATACATGGTCAGGGTGTCTCTGGCCAAGAGCACACCTGTCTCAGAGACAAAAACCCACCCCCCCCTTAAATATGTATATTTGAACTTTTCTAAGAACTTATTTCCATGTTTCTGGGAGCTGCTTTGCACGGCCACTCCTTGGTTCTGCCTTTTCAGAGCATGTGTGTTTCTTGGTTGCTGTTTTAATTAATTCTTCTTGTCAGTCTTAATTTGGGCCTTGGTCTATAATTTCTACAGATGATCAGTGCTGGTATCTGGGATATCAGCAGCAAATTCTTCATATCAGCAGCAGGGTCTGTACTGGGTGTTATCCTGACCAGGCAGTGTCCACTCACTACAAAGACACTTTATCAACTTATTTTACTCCTAAAGAAAACTCTCTAAAACCGTTTCCATACCACACATATAATATCCACCCTATGAGGGTGCAAAAAGAAAGAAAGAAAAAAAACCCAATACCATAATATGTATTTATAACTACCTTATGTGTACAACACTCATCATTTGCAAAAAGCCAACTTTATAAATATGTGTTTATAACACAACATAATTTATTTTTTGTATAACATTAACATTTCCTGAGACAAGGAAATGCACCCCTCAAAGAGGCATCATCTTCACTGAATTTAAACCACTCTGCAGGCTGTTTTCTGAATGTTTCACTTGAAGAAAGGGCACACAGGATGTCACCATCCACAGACAGCACAGCCTCAGAAATTCTGGGACCTCTTTCTCACCACAAAAGCAAAGGGGGTTTTTCTTCACCTTTTCAAATGACAGTCAGTCAGACGATTGAATCTGATAAAGATTAAGTATTTTTGTCCAGAAAAAAAGAGTTGAAATTTTTGGGAAAGGTTTTGGTAGTTTTCTCCATGAGCTACAAATGGCCTCAGTCA
This sequence comes from Thryothorus ludovicianus, assembly GCA_013397245.1. Lineage (NCBI taxonomy): Eukaryota > Metazoa > Chordata > Aves > Passeriformes > Certhiidae > Thryothorus > Thryothorus ludovicianus. The sequence goes on along the minus strand of VZTB01008040.1, from coordinate 101,488 downwards.
GTTGCCTTGTAGCGTGATCTTAACCAGCATGAGGTAAGAACTTGCCTTTCTCCTCACAAAGATATGTTTAGAAAGCAATGAGCCCAAGAACAGGTAACACCTGTATACTCCAGAAAGAAAGATCCCCCCAAGAAAAAAAACCTGAACAATGATAATGCAAATCCAGTGATCTGGGTGGAAAACTGCCCATTTCGGGCTGCACACAGCTGACTCAGCAAAATCCTTGTCTTCTAGCCATCTGGGTACCTACATCAGAAAAATGTCTTTTTTTTTTTGTTTTTTTCCCCCAAGAAGGAAATTTCTGCTTTTATATCTAGTCTAGATCAGGGGAGGCACTGCATCTGATTCTGATTCTGCATCTGATTCTGCTTCTAATTTCATGGTTTTCCACAGAAAGAATAGTGGGTCTCCTCTTTACATCAGCAATTAAGTACCACATCAAGATTTCAGAAACACGTGCAAGAGAGGACATGTCTGCATGTCCAACAGTGGAAAAGTACCAGAAAACATTCTCATCTTGTAACATCCATAATCCCACCTGCCTGTGTGACATTCAGACGTGGAACCCAGCCCTCAAACCCACGCACAGTGCAACCTCACAGCAGCTTTTAAATCCTTCTTTCTCTAATTGAAGCAGAAAAAGCAGCATTCATAGGACTCAGGCTTTTGATAACAGCCACTAAATGATTCAAGCTGGTGAAGTATGGTATTCACCAGAACCTAGTGAAATAACAGGATTTTCTTACAAAAATAACATGAATTTTATCCATCTCAAAATTAGGTTTATTTATTGACAATGCCAGCCTTTTGTTTATTTTATTCTTAAATAATTTATTCCTTTTTCATTAGGATACAAGTTTAAGTACAGATCAGAACCTGAGCATCTACTTTATTAGCACAGGACTGAATTTTGAAAAAGTTAAAAGCTGTGTTCCAAGTAGAATGAAGGTCACGTATCAAAGGTAGCCCATGGATGGCTTTCTTTGCAAGAGAAAAAAAGGTTTCAAGTATTGATTTTTTGCTATACTTATGCACTGTGCATACAGTCACTTGGATGATAATAGACCAGCAGAACACTGGATGCAAAACCAATTAACAAAATAATCAATGGACTGCAGTACTTCTGTGGAAGGGCCAGGAACTGCAGCACTCTTCTGTGCTCTCTGCTCCCATAAATGCTGAGACAATCAGCTCCTCAATTTAAAGGAACAGGGTTAATTGCACTGATGAGATCCTGCCATTAAATAACTGTTATATTGAGCATAAATGACAAATTTACTAAATTATACCGGTGGGTGTACAAAAGAGGAGCAGAACCCAGAACTTGTATCTCAAATACAAGAACTTGGAAACACGAGAATTCCATTCAAATTCCAGAGGAAGAAGGCAGTCCCAGCTGATGACACCAACAAGGCATTTTGGGGGATTTAAAAAAACAAACAACAAACACAGAGTGAGTTGATCAGTCAAAGGAAGTAATGGCTCTTTTTCCTCCAAAGCCTCAGAGCCAATACAGGTCTGTTCCTGAAGGTGAAGAAGTGGCAAGTGATAGCCTGTATTTTTGAAGAAGTCAGGCTGGTGGTTGGACTCAGGCCCAATAAACCGTACTGAAGATCAACACCCCCTGAAGGTGGTTTGGAGCAATGGGCCCAAAACCACAAAGGCATCACCAAATAAACCACCTTTGGACAGTGGAAAGCTGTACTGACTGTTGGCAGCATTAATTTATGATATCTAAAGAAACATGGTGGCAGCAAAAGAGAGAGACACAAAAGTTCAATTGAGCCAGTAATCTGCACACCCCACCTGCTGGAAAACATATCAGTTTAAAAATTTTTGTGTAACTTTAGCCACAGAATTTTGTTTGCCTTTGGCTAGGGTAAGAAAAATTTAAGTTTCTTTCCAGGCATTGTTCCTCTAGGTGAGGTGTGATGAACCTAACATCTCAACCCACTGGGAATAGCTCAAAAGATAAAAGACCATCCTTGCTGGACATCTAGCAATGTCTACTCTAGGAATTTATGGGAATGGGACACCACTTACACAGAGGAGCTCTTAGGGGTATTGCCTATCAACGACATCCCTCTGATGCTAAAGCCAATACAGAGTTACTGAGTGTACATTTTTCACCTCTGATTTCTAGGTTTACTCAGAGAAAACATTTAATTTTATGATCCACTCCATCTGCATATCATGAGAGGTGTACATATTAGAGAAATACAATGTCCGAGAGGACTGCACATCTCAAATTTTACATTTTGGTTAAAGTCACAAAGTAACTGACTTTTGTGTGGCTCCACACTACAAAATAAAAGCAATAACTTGAAGCCTCTCACAAGCAAAAAGTACAGATCGACTTGAACTGCAATGAGTCAGATGAACAAAGCAAAACTGAGTAACTTTAAAATGGTGATGGTGACAGGGCATTTCTATAAATTAAGTGATAATCAGGGGTGGACAGGCTGCTAAACACCATTCAGAGTGGCCTGGTTCTGGCAGCAGTGGGGCTGCAGGGGTGGCCTTTGTGAGAAGCTGCTAGAAGCTTCCACCACACCTGGCAGAGACAAGCCCTGGCAACTCCAAAGAAAGACTTTGCCATTGGCAAACCTGGGACAATAAGGAATGGTGGAAATGCTTCTGTGACAGCATGTTTAAGAAGAAGGAGAAGGCCCCTGGGGATCCATGGGGATGCAGAGATCCACCCACAGCCCCAGGGGATCCATGGGGATGCAGAGATCCACCCACAGCCCCTGGGGATCCACGGGGATGCAGAGATCCACCCACAGCCCCTGGGGATCCAGGGGGGATGCAGAGATCCACCCACAGCCCCTGGGGATCCACGGGGGATGCAGAGATCCACCCACAGCCCTGGGGATCCACGGGGGATGCAGAGATCCACCCACAGCCC
>VZTB01008040.1:64498-97496 GCA_013397245.1 Thryothorus ludovicianus | reverse complement strand
CTCAGTGCAGCAGGGTGCAGCAGCTGCCCACAGGATGGACTCAGGCAGGAAGGTTGTGGAGAGCTGTCTCCTGTGGGAGGGCCCCCACAGAGGCACGGGGGAACCAAACATCTCCCTGAGCAACAGGGGATCCCACAGGTGATGAACTGACCATAACCCCACTGCCTGTCTCCTTGCACAGCTGGAGTAGGAGGCAGAGCTGGGAAGGAGGGAGGGGTGGGGGAAGGTGTTTCTAAGGGTTCATTTCACTTTTCGTAATCCTGCTCTGATTTTTTTTAGTGCAAAAAATCCAATTCACATCTCTAAGTACAGCCTGTTTTGCCCATGATGTTATTTGATGAGTGATCTCTCCTAGTCCTCATCCCAACACATGAACCCTCCTTCACTGTATTTTCTCTCCCCTGTCCAGCTCTGGAGAGGAGTGACAGAGTGGCTTTGGCAGGTGCCTGGCATCTCACCAGGGTCAATCCATTACACACAGCAATGCAGAAAACTGATGCCTTTTGTAGTGACAGAGTTGGCTCCATCTACTCAAAATTTCTGAGCCTGCTGTGTGGCCCAGAAAGCACAAGCAGGGATAGCAGGGGGCTTGTGAGTGTCACTGACCATCCAATTCTCACTAATAAAATGAAAACTGCTCCTCTCAAGCAAACTAATGACTTTCAAAGGCTCTCGTGGATCTCTCCATTCCTAGCAACAAGTCTCTGTTGCTAAATGTAGGTGTTTCTGGAGGATTATTCATAACAACTTGTCCAAGTGTCTTTTCTAGCTGTGTCCATCAATCCCTGGGGAGTGTTTTGTATAGGGGCTTACCCTACAGAAAAGATGTACAGCATAAATCCTGTGTTAGAGCACAAATCCTTAGAAACTTGGAAGTTTATCAACACATCTTCCCCTACCACTTCTAAGCAAATTACAGAAAAATAATTTTTTTTTTTCGAAGATTTCATTAAAGGGAAAATGCATCTCTTTCCATAAAATACTTGCATTACTCTTAGTTTATGTATTTTCCAATGGTTATTTTCAGAATGACAAGTGCAGACAGCATGAGAACTGCTTTGATTTCCAGGAAAAGTAATGTTCCCTGCAAAATAGACCTTCCTCATTGTTTTTAGTCATACCTCTACCTTGCTTTTACTCTTTTGTTCTGTTACTCATTGAAACAATGCCATTGGATATCAAATACCTGCTGGGGTTTCTTATTATCACATTTGGATGTTCTGGACCAGTTCTAGTTTTACCCTTTCTGGAACCAGCCCCATCTGCCTGCCCAAGCTCACACAGATCACCAGCAGATACTGAAATCTCTGGACACTCATGCTGTCCCCACTGATCCCTCTTGGCACATCTCATTTTTACTTGACTCCTGCTCGTGTTCCTTGAATTTTTTCCCTGTCCCCCTAAACTTGGCATTGCAATGTGTCACACTTGTGGGTGAACAAAATAGGAACAAAACACTGCACAATAAACTAACAAAAATCTTACTGATTGCATCCTGCATTAAAACCTAGCACAGCTGGGACTGCTCATCAACTTCTCTGCAAAAATCACAAAGTCATAACACTAGAGGTACAGCCATTTAGGAAACCACCCCAGAATTTCATCATCAATCAGATAATAATAAAATAAGAAGGTGAACAGCCTGAGTTCAAAGGTTTCACACAGGCAAATAACCTTTCTTTATGAAAACACATCTTAAAGGACTCCAGTTTCAACCAAGTTCATATGTTTTTTTAAAAAAATACACAAAACCGACCTTCCTTCTGCCTTTTTGTGACCTTTTATTTTCCTGATATTAGTTCAGTTCTTGGTAAATAAGGAGCTTTTGAAAATACAAAAAGGGGAAAGGAAATCAATATTTTTGCCCATTTAGCAGGCCTCTCGCAGTTCAGTGACATTCAGGAAGCAGAGAGTAAAGAGACAAGGAATCAATGTGTAAGAGGAGACTGCAGATCATATTCAACCTGCTCAGCTAAGCAATCAATAGCTCCTCTAGCTTCTGCTTTGAAATGCAAGTGAGCTGGTCAAGCTGCCATGTAAAATCAATGCTGAGTATGGACGGTCTACAATGGAAAATGCCAATTTGGTAAAAGAGAAATTTTCATGGGATCATGCTCTCTTTGACAAGATCTTTTTTTTTTCTTGCCTGAGGATAGAATTTATTAACGGGGAAACACTGAGACAGAGCAAAAAGCCCTGCCTATCTTGATATTCTGAGCACTGCCTCAAGAACCAGCAAACTGGTTCACACCTCTGCTTTCTCTTCACTTTGGCAGGAGGAGCATATCAGGATCTACACTATCACAGGTGACAAGATCTCTCAGAAATGTCTTTCCATTTTTTTTTTCCCCACTGCTCAGACGAGCCAGCATGAGAGCAAGAGCATTTCTGAAATCTTAAGAAATTTCCAAAGGAATGAAAAACTGCTTCTTATTCTATAGAATACCAAAAAAGACAAACTAAATTATATTTTCTTCAATGTGTTCTTGCAGGAGAGCAAAACAGCCACTTCAGTTACAAAATCAAAGATCTCTGTAAGAAAGAAATTCCCTGGAGTTGGGCTATAACTATACTTTATTCTTTCCAGTAGATATGCAGAGACTGCAAACTACAGGCACATTTTATCAGCAGCTTATGGGTAAATTTTGCACTTTGCTGTCTCACAAGCTACATGGGTCAAAGAAATGATCAGCCTTTCCAAATCAATCAGAATAATCACTCCTCAGAGTGGGTATAAACAGCATGCCCAGGGACAGAAAAGGAAATTGGGCCTTGTGTATATAGGTCATTATCAACTGCAGATCCTACCTAGCTGCAAAATTAGGAAAACTGTGACTTGCAGAAACTTTCTCTTACATTCCTTTGCCAAGTACTGCAGATATGACTTGCCTAAAACATTATGCTTAGAAAAAAACAAACCTGCTGCCTTGTTCTTCTTCCTCAACAGGAAAAATCTCTTTGTGGAATGATTTTTACTTGTTGCAAAGAAAACCATCAGTCTTTGAGGTGATAACCAGAGTAGGTCTAAGTTATATTTGCACCCTCTGTGTGTATAAAAAGGGTTTTAGTTCAAATGGGAATCAGGCCCAGATCACATTTAAGATTGCAAATCTTTTGGCTGTGTCTGTGCAATACAAAGAAGAGAGATGCTCATATGATGCTGAATCTTCTAATTTAATTATTCTCTCCGTCATCGCTCCCAACTTTGGACCATTTCTTATACCCCTGGGCAGTCATCCAGCAATGGAGTTCCCTCCTACTCCACAACTCCCAGGTCCTACAAGGAGATATGTACTGCACAATCCACCTTTATATAAACTCCTTTATAGTGATTCCATTAGTAGAGCAGCTGCTTCCACACAAGTGATGAATATCTGATACATCCCAAGAAAAAAGGAGTGCTCACAGGCTAAAGATTTCTCTAACCCTGTTGATTTTAAAATAACTTCTTTCACAAAGCAAGTCTTCAGATATCTGGGCACCGTGAGAAAATACCACTTGGAGAAAAATCTGCTGAATTTTGTTTGTATGGAAGGACTTAACTAAAAGGTAAAGTTATTCAACAAAGACATTGTTGAAATGTCTCCTTGACTCACCCTAACACTGAAGAGATTTCTTGTAAATATGTGAATATTTATGCTAATGCCCAAACACATTTGGAGTCATAAAGCACTCGCAGCAGCTTCACCTCTAACTTCATTTATTTCCTTTGTAAAGATGTAAATTTACTTTATAGCCATTAAGTTTCAGTGTATTTCATATGGAAAGATTAGAAGGGCTTTGCAATACACCTGTGGAGGTAAAGTTTAGGGAAACTGAGTCAGCAGGATGAAATCTTAAACTAAGTCTGCAGCATATGCTGAAAACACACCCCCGATCTCCAAAGTGATTCTGCACTTAAAAGCCAGCTTCTGACCTTTGCAATAACTCATACTTCCACTTCATTCTCCAAACCCTCCTTCCCACTCAAATTTCATATAAATAGCTCATCACTCACCTTGAACCATCTGCTTGGAAAATTAAAAATGTGCATTTTCTCCCTCAGAATTACTGGCAGAGATTACCCCGGCTTCCACATTACGGGAAATCTGCCCCAATGTCCCACTCACTGCCTGGTGCCCTGACCTTTGTGTCATTTATTTGGTTCTAAACTGCTTCCAAGTCAAAAACACAGACATTTTTACACAACTGACTCCTGAAGCAAATGAGAGCACACAGTCACGAAAACCATGGCAGGACCTGTAGGGGACTTCCCTTGTGTCCTGGAGCTTAGAGTAAAAGTTTTCTTCAGCTTCCTACGCTCCTTCCACTGGACCCAGAGGCTGTGAAACACTTTCACACAAAATTGTTGCCAGAATCTCAGCTGAAGGGCAGTTTCCCAGAATAAAAATGGTATCACAGCCCTGGGAGGGAAGGCAGGCAGACTAGCACCAGTGATGCTGTCCTACATGCAGTATAGGAGCTAAGCTGAAAATCAACCTGATCTCAATTCATTTAAGAAAGGCTGAAATAAAAGAATTATTTCAAACTGGCTGTGGGTCCTCAAAACTGGAGCGAGGAGGTGACAGTGAAGTAAAGGCTGGTTCCACCATGCAGAACCCAGGCTCTGTCTCAAAACTGCTTTCAGAAAGCACAAGAGCCTTTTGATTGTGTTTTCCTGGCTGCAACCCTCAGAGTGCCCTGCCCCAGAATGTAACCTTGCTCTTTTTTAGCCTCTTCTGCGCTTTCATTGCCCAACACAGTTTTTCTTTTCCCACTCTGTGAGCAAACGACACAGTCTGAAGCTGAGGTGTTTTGGCTACTGGGAAAAGGAGCAGCCCTGCACAGACAAGGACACCACAGGCAGCCACACAGCCCCTCCTCCAGCAGCTCCTGGTCCCTGCTCTGCCTTGGGTCCCCAGTGCACCAGGCCAGCAGGAGGGACTGCAGCCCACTGCTGCCAACACCTCCCAGCCAGGTGCAGTGACAGCTGCACAAAAATCCCTTCAGCTTTAATAAAGAACAAAGGCTATTCTTGCAAAACTGCCCGCCTGGAGCAATGCAGCAACAATTGCCAGGGAAGTCTAAGCTTGGTCTAGTATTTCCAACCTATAATACCTAAATTTCAATGTTCACATGAGTGAACACAGAGGGCCTTTCTCGACCATCTGTAACACCTTCTGAGCTCTGTTGCCATTGCACTGGAAATGAGATCAAGAATTGCAAACCACCGATTCTCCCAAGTGCTGTCTAGTGGGCAGCACAAGGGCTGCACAATGTCTTCTCTGAGGAAAATTTCATAACTAGAAGCCAGACACAAAACAGAAGCCAGTCAGCCTCTTGACAGAGGGAAAACTGCAATTATGCTGCTGCTGACACTCACGTATCTGCTTGTGCAACCAAAAGCAGAGCAGCTGTTCTCAGCTACTTCATTACCAAAACACACAGGACACAAAAGACATGGGAGCTTGCTCCCATTCCATGCCTGTCCCAGCCCAGTAGGAAGCTGCTGCTGATTTGTATTGATTGAGCTGTGCAGGTTGCAATTGCACTTCTTCAGTGCCTAGATTCAGAGGTTTATGGATCCCCATCACAAGCCACATTAATAAAATCAGTAGAGGTTCAGCTATCACTGCTGTACAGCACTGGGTTAGCAGAGTATGGCTGCCAGGGACAGGCCATCTGCCACACAGAAAGCACCAAAACAGAGTCATTGCTAGAGAGCAATTTCTGTAATAAGAGGAAAGGTAGCAAAACATGACAAGTAACAGATTGGCTTACAGAGAGGAAAGAAACAACCAGAGTCCTATTGTTCTAGCCTCTATCCAAACTAGTTTTTGCTTTGATGCTTTCAGAGGATTGTGCTCGACCCTTGACAGGACACGTACATCAGAATCCTGTCTTTTAATTGGCAAATGTTCTCCTTCAGTCCCAGCCTCGGAGCCTGCAGAGGGCAGCTGCAGAGCCTGCTGGTGCCCAGCACCAAGGCAGGGAGGGATTCCCACATCAGGGTGCTTTTCCCACCTCGTCCCAGCATCTGGCTGCCCTCAATTGGCAGAACTCCATCCTACCCCTGAACTCCTGAGCCATGCAGTGCCCAGCCTGAGCAGCAGAGTGAACCCATATCCCCCAGCCAAAACCTACAGTTCTTTTCCTGACACGAGAGGCACCAGATGACGAGTGGTCTGGCAAAGGGAGCCCATCCTGTGTGACACTGCAGGCAGGAGAGCTGACAGTGCCGTGGTGAGGACAGCAATGCAGGGAGGAGAGACACACAGAGCTGGCCCAAGCACCACAGAGCAGGAAAAACCCAAAAAACGGAGACAAGCATTAATACACACAGAGTTTATCCCAGAGGAAACTCTTCTCAGTGACAACACAGAGACAGGGCAGCATAAGGCACTCCATCATCCCTGGAAATATCCAAATCCAGCTTGGATGGGGCTTTGACCAGCCTGGCCCTTCTGGCAGCCTGGCAAAGGGGCTGGAATGAGATGCTCTTTAAGGTCCCTTCCAACTCAAACCATTGTTTCACACGAAGGCATAAGAGTGTGGTCTGAATATTTTTCTTGGGTTTTCTCAACATCTGCTTTAGCAGACAGGCTTTTTACATCCCTGCCCATGTTTTCTCCAGCAGCCTGTCCTGGTGCTTTAGGTTTTAGTTTTTGTATTTTTTAGGTTCTGTTTTGGTGGGTAGTTTTGGGTTTCATATTCAGTGCTACTGAGTTCTCTTCACAGAATAGAGAGACAAAACAATTCCTTCTCCAGCTTGGCACCAAGGACAATTTTCAGGCCCAAGAACAAAACCAACAGTGAAGTGAGAAGGAAAAGCCAAGGAGGATGGAGCTTCAGTTAATTGGACAATTAACTCCAATGTGCTGATGGACGAGAACTGATAAAAGTGTGAGCCCTTGTGATCGGGCACCCATTTTGTGACCACTTTGGGGCATCTTGGGTGTGGCCCAGCTGGGCTCTTGTCACAAGCCCCTCTATTTATCCACTACCTAAAGCAATGAAAAACAGTTCCTGAAGAACACAAAACTCCTTATTCATTGCAGTTGCATGTGCACCAGCAGGGATTTTGGTACCAGAATTTTTCCTAGCACCCACTGGGTCAGAGCAGAGGCTGATTTAAATGATGTGATAAAATGATCATCCTGCTGAAAATTCTTTGAGCCATTGTTGCTTTTTTTGGCCAGGCATGAGAAAGTATCTGTTCAGTTTAGCTATTAGCATAAAATAATTAGACTTTGGGGTGTATTTTGCTCCCAGTGCACATACATAACTTGCATTAATATTAATAGGGACTTCTCTATTCACGCTCATTGAAAGGAGCCCTTACCTCAAAGGACTGCAAAAAGCAAAAGCATATTTAGGGTTTAGTCTGTCACTGAAGATTTCCACAGACTCCTGTAAACTACTGTCTTCATTGTCTACTTCTTTCTCTTCCTAGTTTATTTCCAATGAGACAAATGTTTAGCAGAACATGGAAGAAAATAATTTGCTCAGAATTTCCACTGCAGGCAATCAAAAATGTGCATGCAAATTCTATGGAAATCACTCTGTGTCCAGACTTTGAGACCAAATTCATGTTATGGTTTCCACAGAACAAAAATTCAACAGAAAAGCTTCCCTCATGAAAACGTATTTCTTTCATATGATAAGTGATGAATCTCTGATTAATACTAACAGAGCCTGCTGCACACCCATTTAGGGGCTCTTCATATTTCCAAAAAGCCAGAATTAATTTGTGTTATGGCAATCACTCAAGAAGTATCTTCCCAGAGCAACAGAAGGGAGATTTGGAAAAATAAACTACTACTGCAGAAGGATTCACTTCATGGCAATTTGAGGAGATGCCTAAAGTGGCAGCAGGATATAAAGTTCAAGGTGTCTTGGACCTGAAGAAGTACAAAACATCCAGTGCTAAATGACAGAATCATAGACATGGCAAATTGTCACCAATGCAATGACATCAGAGATGACGTCCTTTGTTCTGGCCTCTCCTTCAAGGGCAAGGTGAGCTGCACCCACAAGTGACCATCACCACAGAAAAATGATAAACAGCAAAGCAGTGCCAACAAGACAGCAGAATTATATAAGGGATGAAACTGCCAAAGTCTTGGCTCGAAAGAACATTTTAGGAGACTGAAGATAATAGTAGGGTTCTGCAAAATAGGGAAACCTGAACAAAAAGCCAGAAAAAAACTCTAGGGTCCATGGAAAAGACTGATAATTCCCTTCATCTCTTCTGAGTAGGGCTGCTCATCATTCCTCATTTTCCTTTCAGGGAAGGTCAATCCAGTTATTATTATTATTCTCTCTTGTTCCATCTCACCCCATTTCACCATGGATTGAATTGCAAATGAGATCTGGGTGATGTTCTAGCTTAGAAAGAACTTTTTAAAACACCATCCTATTCCCTATCCTAACCCACTGTGCCACCACAACAAAAACAAAAAAAACAAAACCTAAAAACAACAAAAAACCAAAACAGCAACAAAAGAAAGTGAGAATGGTGTCAGAGGAAAAAACAGTCAGGATGGAGGAGGCAGGAATACATAAACTCAGGAAAACTACAGCAAAAAAAATAGTCAGGTGAATCTCTACAGTGGAACAACAGTGTACAGCTGGTATTAGCTTCTTGGCAAAGATTCAGTTCTCCAGAAGTGCAAAGAGCCAGGTTCCACCTCCTCTTGTCCAAGAATAAACACAATCCATTCATTTCAGTGAGATTACTTCAGATTTTCACTGCTGCAAACTGTAGAAATATCTGCCTCTTGTTTTTAACACCATCCCTCTAGGGAAAAACACTGTTCAAAGCCTCCCTCTGGTTGAACTCTACCTTCACCAGTCCCACAGGTGATGAAAACAGTCCAGGGCAATTTTTCTTCCCCTTATATTAATTCCCAAAGCAGGTAACAATTAGAGAGGCTGAAAGCATAAGCTCATACCTTAAATGAGTGTGTACCTGAGGTCATGGCTGGGCCAAGAATGAAGGAAGCAGATGGTTACTTTGTTTGTTTGTTTTTTCCCCAAGTTCTCAGGAAAACACAGTCCTTGAAAGCTACTTTATTGCTCAGAAATATTATCTGAGGTCATTACATCAAATAGGGCTGGAAAGAAAAGAAAGAACCCCACCTCATCTGCTGTCAACCTTCACAAGAAAAAGAATAAAGGGAGAACTGCAAAAAGTTCTCTCCTATTCCCCCCTCATATGTTTCTTCTCAATTTAACTTGGGACTTGGCAAAAAAAAAACCTCATATAAACCTCAAGCAAATTATTCATCCTGTCTTTCATCAAAATCCTTAGGCTCCTAGTCAGGCTGGGCAGGAGCTGCTGTTTTAATCAGGGAAAACACATTGAAAGAGCTTTCAAATCACTTCACAAAGGGGACAAAAACTATTTATCATTTAATTTTCCATCTCCATCAGAGTGTAATGCACTCACACAGACAACAGAACCAGGGCCTGAAGGCACTGCTGCAGTGTGGGATCAGACCCAAGAAGATTCCTGGTCCTGAGGATGCTCCTGGCAGGTGGGGCAGGAAGACTGGAGCTAAATATCAGCTTCCTACCTGCTGAGATCCAGGAGAGCTCCAATTTCCATCAGCAAATATTGTAATAAAAACCTGCAACACTCACTTAATTCTAATTGCCAAGAAATCACTGATACATCTGTCTGACAAACCATCCCTCCCCCAGGCACTCAGCACAAGTTTGGGGTCAGTAGTACAGTCTAAGGTAGCAAAAAGTTCCCCAAATTTCTGCTGCTTTTCACCAGAAAATACAAAGGCAAGGGGTTGTTGGGTTTTACCTTCTGGGAAATACTACACTTGTATATTTTAGGCATATGAACTAAAACACATTCAGTCAAATAACTTGTGCATAATTAAAAGCTCATGCAAAGCTTATGCAGAAAGTGAGTTGCTCACTGGACAGCAAAGAACGAAAACAGTAAATTAAAAAATGCCATTTAGGTTCAAGTCTCCTGAGCAGGAAGCCTACTCCCTCCAATCTCTATTAACACCAGAGAGGTTTTCTCCATCTGCTGCTGCTTTTACCCAGGATAAGGAAATACCTGGGAAAAGCTGGAATGAGCCACGGGGAAGCAAGGACAGGAACAGAGACAGGACCACTGGTACTGGAGTATACCTAGGGAGAAATGACTCCATACAATTGTGCTGTTATTTTATGCTTAGACAGCCTCTAGCACAGCAATTTCTCCTGTGCCTCCAGATCATGCATGTGGAAACACCAGACAGCTAATTACAGTTTAAGGTTACTGTCCTTTGTCTGAGTCTTTTGGGCTTCAGAGGATCTGCTCTAATCTCTTGGGTTTCATTTTTCTCCCGCTGTTCTCATCTCAGTTTTCTTATTGCTCAGGAAAGACTACAAATGGCTGTAATCCAACTTCTCTTTTTTAGGTTTTTTTTTTTTTTAATTCCAGACAGTAGATTGGGCATCTCAGATCTACTCCTACTTTTGCTCTGCTTTGCTGGATGACCTTCTGGAACATTAAAAGGTCTTCTACTCCCACATTTATTTCCAGCATTTGTGAAACACACATAATCCATATTTGAAATGTGCTTTGAAACCTATATTTGAATATTGTCTCATTAAATACTATAAAAGACCACAAATTATTTCAGATGGACAGATCATTTCAGGGAGAGCTGCAAGTATTAAATGACCAAAGGAGTCCTTCTCTCACTTTTGTCTATTTTGTAGGCAGATAGAAAGAATTTGGGAAGATTCATTTGACTTCGTGGCTCCCACTGAATTATTCATTGTTTGCAAGTCAAGTGGGTAATTCACCTTGCACACACTTCTCAAGTGCAGTGTTAATAAGAAAACCACGCTGAGTTGATTTTTCTGACAAACAACACTTTCATGTAAACAGCTGTCCTTAAAGAAATACATCCTCTCTCTGTGCAAAACTGTTCAGTATTCCACAGTAGATGGCAGGACACCAATAGGTATTGGATCAATTCAGGCTCCTCAAAGCAATGTTCTTTTTCACATCTTCCCATCTCAATCTGGAATTTGCATTTCTTTCCTACATTTCAACCTTCTTCCAAACCTTTCTAGCACGTGAAAGTGAAAACACTTCATGATTAAAATCCAAATTCCACTGAGATAGCATATGGCAACCCTGAAATGAAACAAAAAAAAAAAAAATCTCCCTGTGCCAAGTTGCTCACTCCATGCCAAGTTTTCATCCTGAGGAATACCTGCCCAAACCCAATCATTTATTAAAAAACCTTTTCCAGGTTTTTCACCAGCTAGCTTTCAGGATCTAAAAAAACCACCAAAAAAACCACCAAACCACTAGTTATATCTCACCTCCTCAAATTAAATGGTGGGTTTTTTGCTTTGCAGTGAAATACAGAAATACAGACTTGGAGTCAAGTGTTTTCTCCTTCCAGGGGCTGCAGCACTCAGCTTGCATCAGCTCCTCAGAACAGGCTGCAGGAGATGTGTCAGCTCTGACAGTGGAATCTCAGCCTCCCCAGGTGTTTCTAGAAGAGGCAGAGCGAGCTGAGCTGCCCTGGATTTGTTGATGAGAAGCTCTGGGCCCTCACAGTGGCACTGCTGCCTGCCAGGTGTTAATTGGTTCTTAATCTGGAACCAATTAAGAACACCAGTGAAGTTGGCAGCAAGTTACCCAGGTGAGGCTGGCTGGAGGAGTCCTGGCTGATCATCAGATGCTTCTTTTAGAGGATCTTTCACTACCTATTCTTCCTTGAAACAGCCATGAAATGCACTTTTCACATTCTAGAAACTGGAGTCAGACCGACAGAAGTCTGGGATTAGAATGTTCATTTGGAAAGAATAATGAAACTGAAGAAAACAGTCAAAAATGACTCTGAAACAAAATCTAGACGGCTCCAACCAGAAAATCTGAAACAAAGCAAAACTTTTTTTTTTTTTGCTAAATGAAATAATTGGATGTTATAAAATAGTTTTTTTCCTGATGAAGTATTTCAAATATGAGAATGTAGATTCTACTTCCTTGTGACTCATTATCAACAACATGAGTTGAAGTGTTAAAGATATTTTTTCTTTGGGAAAACAGTAATTATAGTTAGCTGACTGTCAAATGGAAAAATTTGCTTAAGTTTTTCTTATAACGTGCCCTGCACAACTTGGGGAAGGACTCTTGAGAATGATGAGATACGTACGTGGTTAGAGCTGAAAACAGGGAAGTAAATTTAACATGGATATTTCCCCTCCTCTTTTCAGAAAATAAGCAATCCAATTGCAATCAAGGCAAGTATTCCAAGAAAAGCTCATGTTCCAAAAGAAGTAAAACACATTCCAATGAATGTTTTCCTAGGACAGGATCACAATTGAGAAGTGAAAATGGAGCTAGCACTACACAATTATTAGTATATCCTGGCTTAAGATATTCAACATTTTGGTCCAAATTCTGCCAGTGTTACTTGTTGGCCCAAGGGAGCAGGTCCAGGAGATACATGAAGGTTTTATAACACAAGGTCAGAATGTTTTGAGTTGGAAAGAAAAAGCAGATAAAATGGTACTTAATGAGGTTTTATAGAAGGTATCTCAAATTTTTAAGGCACTGTCACTGACTACACCATGGTTTTCCCAAAGCATGAAGCAGCTACAGCCAACAGCTCCTCAAACTTCTTGTTTTGCTGGGAGAAAATGCCTCCAAACATAAGAGGCCTGGCTTTGGAGGAGCCCTAGGGAGGACAAAAGCAGCCCAAGAGCTCTGCAGGGCAAGGCTGGCAGAGCACCAGGGAGAGCAGCAGCCACACGCAGACGATGAGCTCAGCACTGAGTTTATCATATTTACTGCATGACAAAGCCAAGTTAGATGGGAACAAATGTAATCAACCCCTCAGCCTCCAGCAAAAAACACAGGCCATCTCCTCATCCCAGTGGCTTATTTTGTTTTTCATGTTCTCAGTGGGGACACATCCAACGTATGCATCTTCCCTTCCAGAGAAAAGGAATGGGAATGTGAAAAGCTAGCAAGAGAGAAGAGAAGCAGGTATTAATGCTAGCTGCAGTGTTACATAACCTGGAGCCTGGCAGCAGTCAGCTCAGTGACACTGCTGTGTGACCAGGAGCACAGCAATAATCAGATCTGGCAATTCTGGCTCTTCTGTGGAGACTTCAGGTCTGCAAAGCTCATGGATCCCCCACCGTGTATTCCTCTGCGTCAAAGTATAATGCTCAGAATCAAGTAAGATAAAGAGCATGAGGACAGACAATTTACACTGATGACATGTTAAATCTGTACCCAAAATAAGAGTGTATTTCTGTTCAGCACTCAGAGAGTAGACAGCTTGTAATGTAAAACACAAAGCTATATTTTCACAGAAATGTGGTCACATACCACTCCTTATATGCAAAATTGTAATATTTAACAGAGTCCATTCATAATGGTATGGAATTGTTACTACACAAATGATTAGGGAAAACATGTACCACAGAGATGTTTAATATTGCTTAGTCTTTCCACGGTGGTTTGTTCTTCCCAGGCCTGTTCTCTCCCTCAGTATGCAAGTTCCCAAGGCCAAAAAGCCTTTATTAATTCCACTTCACCAACCCACGACACATGTATTAGCATTTTAATTTCTATTGGCTATTTTGAGCTGTTAGAGGTTAAAAATGCTGTATTCCAATGCAGCACCAAATAACTACTGCAGCAGAAATAATTCAGATCTAAACCTTCCATTTATTTCCACTGTACCTCCAAACACTGCAACCAACTTTCAGCGACCTTTGTGAAACCCTTTTTGTATTCATGGAGCACATCGTGCACAGGAACATTAAAGTACCTTAAATGACACGAGTGCATGCACTACATAATACATTTATTGTGGGATATAGCAGCATGTGCCATTACAGCAATTCTTTTAACTTAAGTCTCTTAGGAGAAAAGGGGTGGGGCTTTTAAAGTCACAGCCCTGTGACAAAAACTCTGGTACACCATGCTTAGATACCTCCTAAAAGTTACACCAAAAAGTATTCCAGTCCTACGTTGTCAATCAGTTGCACTGCCTTTTATTTACTGCCAATGTCATGTACATTAAATGGTTCTGGTCATTTAACTGTACAGACAAGAAACTCCATCACTGCTTTAACAGCTGATTTTCTGACATCAAGAGAGAGAAGAAACAAACTTACAAATTTATTTTGCTTCATTCTGGGCATACCTTCTCACAGTCTGTGTACCATATACTATCAGATAAACGTTCTACTAGTTCTATAATCGTCCCAAATCCTATGTTGAACAATGCATTTAAAATCTTTTGAAAGACAGTTTTCCAGCCTCCATATTTTCTATTAGGCTTAGGGATTTATCCAAAAGAAAACAGAGCCCGAAATGTTTGTAGCATTTTTACTGAGGAGGATTTCTTAGCATACAATTTACTTGCACAGGAGAAAAGGAAGTATAGCTGAATACACCCACTTCCTAAACTGGAAGTGAAGCCAACCCTGGAGCCAGAGTTGCACATGGCAGTCTGAATTCTGTCACAGCTCTAATGTTGGTGTCTTTGTCAGTTTTGGACCCCCACATACTTTGCACTCATCAAGCACCAACAGTATCCCTATGGATTCCTTGATCCAGTGAATGCTGAGATGCTCACAACCTTAAGCAACTGTTAGCTCAGAAAATCAAAGCACTACATTCCTTTTTCAAAATCAAACCAAACTTGTCCTAAACCAAGGCAGAATTCTGCATCACACTGGGTTCCATGTTAATGCAAAGGCATCTGTCCATTCCTCTCTACATCCTACTAAAAAACCCTAACTAAGCCACACAGCCTCCCCACTGTCACTGCTTGTATTGCAATATTTGACAGACCTCTAAGAAGAGCCAAGGCTGGAAATTGTATGCACAAATAACAAAATCAAGGCCTGCTCTATGAAACAGAGACCCTGCATCAGGCAGGAAACAAGAAGGAAACAGGAGAAGGCAGAGGGAGACAGGAGAGTGACACTGCAGTCCGGAGAAATGACATCTACAATAAAACAGAAACTTAACTAATGCCAACTCAGCAATTCCCAGGCAGCAGAACAGAGGTTCAATGTGGCCAGCTATCACAAAAAGCTTTTTGGTAAAAGCACTCAACTTCCTCATGGTTACAAGTGGTTTTGAGAGATAAAGCTCATTCTATTGCCTCACTCCAAGTATCACACTGAACAATATGAAAATGATGCAGTACGTGACACGAAGCAGCTTCAAGGGGTCACCTGAACCATCCCAGAGCCACAGAGAGAAATTAGCCACAACCAACCCAGCCATGGCCACTGTCTAACCTTGTCTTAAAACCACCAACCACGCAGATTCCCCACATCCTGGTGGCTACAGTACATCACCGCTTTCGTTTCTGGAAAATTCTACATTAATCTGCACAGTGCTGCCTTTGCCCATCAGTACATTCTTTTATATTATTTTTTTTCTAATAGAAACACTTACTGAGATTACAGGGTAATTTCAGTATTTTCATAAAAGACACTATGTTTGAATTTGATGTCATTTTGATAGTCTGTTATTTTACTGTGTGTGGCTAATGGTGCTTTTTCATAAAGCATAGGTATAAAAGATGTCCAACATTCTTTAACATTGATGTTGATTGATTGGGTTTTTTCTCTGTCTTTCTAGTTACAAATAGAAATAACAGATCAGTTAAGACTAGCTTTTACATTGTGCTGGACACAATTTTCTCCAGCAGCAAACTGCTTGAAATATTTAATATTCCATACTCAGTGGCGTTGCGATATTTTACTTTAGAATTGTATTGCACATCACAAATATAATATACATATGCAGTCCAAAGATGAACGTCACACCAAATCTGAGGAATTTAAACTTAGAAACTGTGAAATTCTTCAGCACATTCACAACACCCTCATACTGCAGTGAAGAGGACTTCCACGTCAATCTAAGTGACAGCTTAAGTATCTGAATAACTCTAGGCCTCATTATTTTTTTATTATCAGAATCCTTTTTCTGACGACAGAAACTGATCACGTAATAGTTGTGGTTTCTGAATTAAAGAGCAGCTAGGTGCTTTACAGCTGGAACCCCCACTGGGAAACTACACAAAACAGAGCTGGACAAGGCTTTCCATCAGCAGCTAAATCCAGTAACTGGGCAGGAACAGAGCCTACAAAGGCACAGGGCAACAAAAAAGACTCCCTCAGATTCAGTTTTCAACAGGCAATCACAGGGAATTCAGCAATCACTGTTGAATTCAACAATCACAAGAACCATGCTATGTGTATTGTACAGTCCCAAACCAAACTTGATACCTCACTGCATTTCTGGTACATCTCTTCTGACATTAGCACAGAAACAATTTCATGACCTAAGGACTCGTTTATTCCCTGTGTGCCAGAGGCAGAGGAGTACCCCCTTACCTAAAAAAGCAGGGTAAAAAGGGCAGAAGAGTGGGAAAAACTTTTTCCTCTCTTAACAAACACTTAAATCTCCTTTTTGCAGCCCTGATGATTTCTTGTTTGGAATGACACAGTTCACACAACATAAGCAGCATATTTTCTGCAATTACTTATCTCTGCCCTGCTGCCTGAAGGACCCTTTCTCTTTCCATGTCTGAGGCACAGGTTGAATTCTACCTTCCCAAAAACTGACTCTGTGTCCAGTCTTTTTTATTTCTTTTTAACACTGTGCTGTAATCTCTGCTGCTCCTTTCTTCTTGTGTTCTCAGATAATAACACTCATAAACCTGTATATCTCAATAAGCACCCACCAATACCAGCAAAGGGTCCAATTGTCATAAAAGAAAAATGCCCATTTGAGCATTAAATTTTCTCCTCAATAAGACACACACAAGATCAATTGCCAGATGACATACAGGTGACTAAAGTTTCCCCCTAAAAACTGTCTTTTTTTTTTTCCTTACAATGCTGGCCAGTTGGCTTCATTATGAATTGCAAACACAAAATCTTCAAAAACAGCCCTGAGCCGTGTGGGAAAGCAACATAAATACAATTCAAGATGGTATCAACCTGAAAAAGTTAACACTGGCAGAAAAGGCTTCTCTCTGTGAACTGGTACAGACTTTTGTAAAACCCCTCCTCAAACACACAGGATAAATACAATTTACACCAGAAATGATAACCCAGGGACCCATTCCTGGAAGTCACTGCCTATTTTCTGTACAATATGCTTCATTTCATCAGAGTGACTGAGACAAAAATTTCTTCAGTACTTATTTGCAGTGAATAGTGTGTAGGTTTGAGGGTGGTTTGGGGTTTTTTCAGCATTAGAAAGAAGACATTTTCTCTCATGAGTTTTCCTTGGCTGTTCAATATTTATTACAGATACTTAAGCAGAGCTTTTACTACCTAACGTTCCATTTCATATCAAAAAGATAGCACTGATGCAGCTGTAATGCTGCCCTGTAGTCTCATAAAATCATGGCAGCTCCAAACTTCTCCTGAACAGAACCCTACCAGAATGCCAGCCCCATGACAACAGTTATTACAGCAAAATGCTAAATAGGTTTTACTGGGAAGTCTGTCAACCTCCACCATCTGCAGCATGTATTTACATGAAAGAGACACAAAAACATGAAGGGCTTTTTGTCCTGCCATTCTCCCATCTCTATCCTAACACACACATAGCTCCCTGCACGGCAGAGAACTGGATGATGAACCTGAAGCCTCTAAGATTTGAGAGGGGATGGCAAGACTTGGGCATTACATTCATTTATATAATGTTTAGCTCCACTGAAGTTGAAAATTTTGTATGAATATGGGATCACCGCTGTGGTGAACTGCACAAAAGCCTTGCAGCTTTTTCCCTCTGCCCAGTGTCAACAGCAAGATTAACAACAGGGAACTAACTGGTCAAGTGATGGCCCTTTCTATTCCTGCTGCCCCTTTGCTTTCAGGAGCAAACCAGCTTTCTTCTTGGGACACCTTCCAAGCTTTTATCAGAAACTTCCCAGGGAATCAAAGTCACTAGCACTGGTCAGCAATCTGAGAAATCAAGGTGTGGGGCATAGAGCAGGAGGAAAAATGACAAAAACTGCCATTTAAAAAAAAAACCCAGTTGTTAATTGCTCTTATTGCTTTGCTCCAGGGACAGAATATTATTTGCCTCCAGTAACAGAAGGCTGGAGAAACAAGTTACACCTCCACAGCAAATAGAAAGGAAAGCTCCAAGGGATCCCAGCCCTTGTGTCCCCAAATCACTGTGCTCCACACTGGCTGGAGAACTAGGGATAACTGAGGAAAACTGGCTTTTCCTAATCTTATCAGGAAGATTGGAGTTCTTTCAAAGGGGCAGATCTGTGCTGACACCTAAGAGAGTAAGACAAAGGCTCCACCTTTAGTCCAGCTCAAACCTGTCATTAACATTGAAAAGGCCCTGGAGATTGACTGATATTGTGCTGCTTCTTGCCAAGCTGCCATCCATCTCTCTTTTTCCCTGCTAAAGATGAGGCATGGATGGAATATTAAGCTCTGGCAGCACTGGACAACCCCTGCCTGAGGGGGGCAGAGGCACTTCTGCCTTCACAGGCTTCAAGGATCCCATCACAAGTAAGCCAGTCACATCAAGGGGGCATGGAAAGGATCTCAGGTGAGGAAGGAGAAGAAAGATTGTAATTTCTTCCATTCCAAGCTCAGATCCTCTGCATTTACAGCCCCTTTCTTCTCCTTGTCCCATGAAACAAGCAGTTTGGGAGAACTGCTAACCATGGGCACCTGGTTAACTATTCTAGGGAGAAGCTCTGCATCCATCCTCACCAGACTCCTGGATCAGCACAGCCAAGTCTCCCTCACTAATCCCTTTCTGAAACCTAACAACTGCCATCACTGAGACGTTTATTTCCAAAGAAGTCATCAGCTAAGTGCCAAACCCACTCTGAGTGGAACATTTTCATTTAACCTTTCCTCCCTCCACACATACATATTTATTCTCCCAATAGCAACACAGATCCAGTAGCACAGAGATATCAGTAATGGGACTCAGCTCTTCTCTGTGTATTATAGCTCCTTTCCTGAGCAGGATTAATCTTGGCAGCTGTCTGACAAGAGAGACTGCGTGGGAGGAAAATGGTTTTATCTACAACTTGAAAAAAGCCAAAATAATCTTCGAGAGAACAAATTATGTTTCAACCCTTCTCTATCAGTAGAAGGCTATTTACTAACAGAAAATACCCACCAACAGCAAAAAATACAGAAGTACTGGTCAGAAAGGTAACAAAAATGGGCATGCATTTTTTTTCTTTCTTCTTATGTATGTGGCCACTTTTCAAAAAGCTTATATAATAATACAGCAGGGGGCCACACTGTATTTATAAAATAAACACAAAAATATGAAAAAAACAGAAGACAAGCTTTGAAAATAACAACGAAGCTGTACTGGGTCTGAATGGCCTGGTTCTGGCAGCAGTGGGGCTGCAGGGGTGGCCTTTGTGAGAAGCTTCTAGAAGCTTCCACCACACCTGGCAGTGACAAGCCCTGGCAGCTCCAAGGACAGACTGGCTACTGGCAAGCCTGGGACAATTAGGAATGGTGGAAATGCTTCTGTGACAGAATGTTTAAGAAGAAGGAGAAGGCCCCTGGGCAACCATGGAGATGCAGAGATCCACCCCCAGCCCCTGGGGATCCATGAGGGATGCAGAGATCCACCCACAGCCCCTGGGGATCCACGGGGATGCAGAGATCCACCCAGAGCCCCTGGGGATCCACGGGGATGCAGAGATCCACCCACAGCCCATGGGGATCCATAGGGATGCAGAGATCCACCCACAGCCCCTGGAGGATCTGTGGATCCCTCAGAGGAAGCTGTGACCCCGTGGGAGGCCCCTGGAGAGAGGAGCCCAGGTTGGAGCAGCCAGTCCTGGAAGGAGAAGGCCCCTGGGGATCCATAGGGGTGCAGAGATCCAGCGACAGCCCCTGGGGATCCATGAGGGATGCAGGGATCCACCCACAGCCCCTGAGGATCCATGAGGGATGCAGGGATCCACCCACAGCCCCTGAGGATCCATGAGGGATGCAGGGATCCACCCACAGCCCCTGAGGATCCATGAGGGATGCAGGGATCCACCCACAGCCCCTGAGGATCCATGAGGGATGCAGGGATCCACCCACAGCCCCTGAGGATCCATGAGGGATGCAGGGATCCACCCACAGCCCCTGAGGATCCATGAGGGATGCAGGGATCCACCCACAGCCCCTGAGGATCCATGAGGGATGCAGAGATCCACCTCCAGCCCCTGGAGATCCTTGGGGATGCAGAGATTCACCCACAGCCCATGGGGATCCATGGGGATGCAGAGATCCACCCACAGCCCCTGGGGATCCACGGGGATGCAGAGATCCACCCACAGCCCCTGGGGATCCACGGGGAAGCAGAGACCCACTCACAGCCCCTGGTTTTGTTTCCTTTTAGCTGTGGTGGAGCAGCAGAGGACTCCATTTCCCATCCTGCCTCTCCTCTACTAACAAACAAGGCAATATGAATTATCTCCATATTTCTGGTTCACTTTTCCTGGGCAATCACGTTGATGAAACGTGCCTCTGGCTCTCATCATTAAAAGCAAAGTTTGCACTTACAGAAGCTGCAATCCCCCTTGCCCACAGGGAAGACTCTCTGAAGTTCCCCATGCTCTGAGACTGTGATGTGAGCTGCACCTGGGGAAGTTACACGTTTTGATGACAGTGTGAGCACCTTTTTTTCAGTCTCTCCAGCCAACACATGCTCCTCCACGTCCCATTCAGCTCAAGGGCTCCTCCACGCCCACATCACTCAACCTTCTCCCTGACTCTGGCCTTTTGTTCCAGCCTGTCCCAGTTATTCTCTCTCCACATTTACACTGATGCCTGGTCCCATCCTACTCTGGCTCCTCACAGATTTATTCCACCCTTATCCTCGCTGTCACCTCCTCCATGGGTCATGGCAAGGGCTTCTTTCCTATCTGCAGCTCCAGGGCAAAGCACAGCAGTCCCTTAAATCAAGACTTCCAAGGCCAAAACATCTCTAATGGCTGCCCTTTTGGTCTGAGACATTTCTGCTAAAACAATAAACAGATAAAAGCACATGGAAGTGCAATTTCACAAAGAAATTGGAGATGCTGCTGCTATGTCTTAGCTCATTAAGAATTCTAGCTTAAAGATGCAAAAATGACAAAGGCAATCCCTTCCCTCCCCGCAATGCATTTGGCATCAAAGGTATACAAACTAAAATCACAAAATAGAAGTGCACCTGAAAATCACAGAATTTCACAACTGATGCAAAAGAGTCAAAGCTAACCTCTCCTCAGATAATGTAATTAAAATAACAGTCTCCCTTTGAAGCAGTTCAGTTCACTGTAGAATTTGCCACCCTGACAGCAAGGATCCCTGACAGGACAGCTCTGACAGCAAAAGCCACGGTGCCTCTTGCACCTGCACTTCCTTCTTGAACAGTTCAACAGGACAACACATTATGTGACAGCACTTACATGTACCTTCAACCAGAGCCAGGACTGCTCCAGGCTTCAGCAGCAGGAATCTATTAAATAACGTTAAAACCACTGTATTTGAGATGGTTCCTCAAAACTAAGATTAATTCTTGCTGGATTTCTAGGAACTGAACAATGTACCATTCCCGCTCCCTGGACTGCTGTGATGTTTTTTGCATAGCTCCAAATTGTTTTAGCTCAAACACAGAGTAAATTTTACACAACAAAGCATTTTTGAGCATTTTAAAAGACATGCAGATCACGGAAATGATGCAGTAACCTGTTTGCACAGGGCTGTGTCATCTGTCTTAGATTCCTGAAAAACTGACATGGATTCTCAAGGGACTTACTTGATTAAAAAACATTAATTAATTGAGTGAACATCTGTGCTGTTTTTCAGCTATTAACTAAAATGAGCTAGGCATTGTAACCTCCTTAGAAGTGAAAAGCATGCAGAATTAAGTGCAGCCCACTTTCTCACATTTGGGTAGGGCCAAGCAACTTTTTGCAACAGCATTTACCATAACATCTCCTGAGAGATTTTTATAGCCCTGTGGTGGAAGTTTTCTTCCTGGCTAGTCTGAAAACAGGAACATTTTATTCTTGGCTTCACACACTAACATATTAACCATGACAGTGCTGACATTTGTTGCTAAGTAAAATTGATCATAAATGGTCCAGAAAGCTGTCATTACATTTCGAAATTACTTTTCGAGTTTGAAATTAAGTACTGTCAACACAACTCATGTTTCCATTTACACGCAAATTTGACAGCAATTTTTATGGCTTCACATACAAAAGAAGGGAGATAAGACTAATGATTTTAATTGCTCTCAAACTGTATTATATAAAGCAACTGACCTATATGGTATCATAAGAGCTGAAGGACTATTCAACAGGACAAGCTAGATGAGAAAATGTCATGTTACACATGGAAATGAAGCATTGCTTCATCCCCCTTCCATTTCCCAGTGCAAACCACAAAGTCAGAATTCACCCAGGATCATCTTTTTGCTCACGGGGGAGATATTCTCAGTTATATAAACACAGATTTATCCCCTGAAATCAAATGAGGGAGCCATTGGTGTGCAGTACCAGGATGAGGTGGAGATCATCAGGAAAAATGAGGTTTCACTGCATGTTACAGAAGGCAGCTGGGAGTACAGAGACTGCAAATATCAGATGGCTACAGAAGGGAACATCTGGATGAGAAGGTAGATTCACTTAAGTTGTTCCTAACAGCAGGGCAGACACTGAGTCTGGAGGTATCTGAGAGCCAGTCTGAAATTAGTAGAGTGCTCAGACATGCATTATTGGGCTGCAGTGAGAATCAGTAGTTCCATACAAATACCACAGGTATTTGCAAAATTTTCAGAGACCTACAGAAATATTTACTTCCAAAGAGAATATGAAATGAGTCCACACAGTGGCTGTAGCCAGCCACTACTTTTCAATGTTCTGACTTAATTGTGTCCTTTTTCTCTTAAATTTTCTCATGCATTTTCTTATAAATAACTTTACGAGACTGAATGGTTCAGAGACAGTAAACATCTCAGGACATTTGTTCAAGTACCCACTAATTGCAGATTTCCCCCAGTGATTTACTCTCTGATCCCTGCTTAGTACACAAAACAATGGAAGTCTGTGAATTTCTGTTCAAGGCAGGTTGGACATGACTCTGTCTCATAGCCCCCCAGCTTTATCTGGTTTCTCTTTAGGGCAGGGGACCAGGAAGAGTTCTCCTAGAGCACCCAGCTATCAGCATCTCAGACACAGAGTCGTGGGGCAGGCAGCACCTGGACCTGTGTGGTTCCCTCACACAGCTCTCAACCACAGAAGTGACCAACCTAGTTTGATCTGGGCCTGGAATCACTCAAAATTTCTGCAGAAGCTGGAAAATTAATCTGGGAATTCATCAGACCTTGCCTGCTCTGGTACCACAACAACAATTATTATTTATCCTATTTTCCTCTTCTCCCTACTCAAGGGTTTCATCATGGGTGTTCCAATAATGCAAATCTGGCAATCACATTCTGTCTGGAATAAAATTGCTTCCCCCTCTTCACAGTGCAGTGAATTGCAGGATTAAAAAATAACCTATTTGCTGTCATATATTGTTCCTCAGGCCAACCTACTCTCTTTGAGCAGTAAATATACTTTTTGTGCTAGTTGGTCTAATTTCAGCCCAGCATTAAACTGGTGCAAGAACTCTGCCTATAAGGAAAAAAGATTTTGTCAGTACCATCTCATACCCTTCCACAAAAGGGGTCTTTTTCTCCTGCCTGAGAGGTTTATGCACCTGAAAACTGAGCACACTGTTTGCAGACTGCAATCAAGACCCTCTAGAAGGAATGCTCAAGTCTGACAGCTCACACTCCTCTAGTAACTGGAGTTTCTGCTATTCCCTGAGAAGCAGGGAATCTGTGGCAACTGCTGACAAAGTGCCACCACTCACACCACAAGGAATTGGGGGCTGAATAACTCGTGGGGAGCAGGACCCATGGAGGGGACAAGCAGGAGATGTACATCAGATAGCTGCTCCCCACATTGCAGAGGCCACAGGGGTGTCCTGGAGGCTGTGGCATCACCAAATCTTACTGGAGAGAGGATACATCACAGAGAATGTACAACTACTTCCCAAGTGACATACAAAAACAGTGCCTAAACAGTGACAATAAAAGCTGAGGTCATTTAGGGAGTGTGTGCATACAGAAGCCACTGAGCTTGAAACAAGCATGAGGGAAAAAAAAACCCATAATCATAGCCATAGATCTGATCAACACCCTGATCTCACAAAGAAAAGGTCTGTGTCATGAAGAAAACAGGAGAGCTGCACTTAATGATGGAACACTTACCCTGGGGTCCTTTTCCAGACGAAGCTTGTGTTGGAGGCTGCGTCTTCTCCTGGCTTTAGCAAGACCATTGTGATAAAAAAAGTATCCAGATTCTAAAAAAGGGAGCTGAGGAAGAGAAAAAAAAAAAAAACATCATGGAGCTACTGGCTGTTAATGAGGATGACAAGATAACTTTTACCTGTGAAATGATTCAGGAATGTACAAAACTTGTGAGTTATATATACCAAAGAGCCCAAATCACTCTTAAGAATGCCACTCCTGAGTTATTTTTGAAAAGTGCACCCAGCAGCATTAAAGTTGTTTGCTACAGGTCTACAGTGCATAACTTCACTTGTATACACTTGGTACTCCTTCCACCTTACATTTAAGGTCAACAGTGCCACTATTTCTGATGGGCTCCCCAAAACACAAGAGAAAGCATTCCCTATTTCCTGAAAAAGACAGAATAAAAAAATCAAAATGAACTGCAAAAGATCTGAGACTCCAGAGAATATCCCTTACCAAGACAGTTTTACATGAACGCTTTGCTGAGCAGTTCTAACATACCCAAACTGACAGAAAACAAAGAGATTTCCACTTTCAGAAAAATATGATGCTAGGAATTTCTTCTGAGCACCCCGAAATGGATCATACAAAACATATTAAGAAAACAAACAGCTCAGTATTCTGCACCTTTAATGTCCAAGACATTTAAGGAGCAAGCAAACACCTCTGGAGGGCTTCCTATTATTAAATGCATTTCTCTCCTCAGGATGAGCAGCTGGAAGGTCAGTAGACATTTAGCTTTTATAGAAGGCTAAAAAACACAGTGTTAGGAGAACAGCATCCCACTTCCAGCACTTGATTAGGAAGCTCCACTTGAATCTCAAATGATCAGCTCTTTCCCCACTTGAACTTAATAGGGACATTTCAGTTGAACATTTAAATCTAAGGAAGCACATTTTAAAACTAAGCTTGTCCTTGTAAAAGTTGAAAAAATGGTTAGGATCTTATACTTTAATGCTGTGAATAATTCAGCTTCAAAGGTTGGACTACACTGCAGGTAAAATACTTTTTAAAAAGAGATATTCTACAACAGCTATGACAGACTGTTCCTCTCCTTTTTGTTATCTATACTTCATGATAACATAAACATCTTAGCAGGAGTTCAAAGTTCTTTACTGAAATAACCAAGGCTGATGTCTAGATAGAAAAAATATTGAGAAAACCTGGGCTGAACACAAGTGGCAGCATCATGCTGCCATGAAAAAAGACTCTGTTCCTGTATACAGGTATTTACACTGCACAAATATAAATTACCTTCTACAAAATTACCTCCTGTTTCAGCCAATCTATCACTGTACCTGGTACACTTCCACAAACATATTTTACTGTACATGGAAAGCAGTGTGGAAATGGAAGACTGTGAATTCTGAAAGATTAAAATCTGATAATTCCAAAAGTGAGTATGCAAGTTTGGATTTTCTTTTTCTTCAAGTACTTTTTAATGTTAATTGAAACATTTACTACCACTGAAATGAAAGCATTTAATTTTCGTGTTCAAGTTCCATTCTGCATGAAGGGAACATGAAGTTACATTTATTTTACTTCACGCTACACATTAAGTAATTTTTAAAAAACCAAAGCATTTTGTTCTGATAAAGAAGATCTCTTCTAAAGTGTTTATAAAAGGTTAAGGAGATTTCATCAAAATCATTATGGTTCCCCGGAGCTGATCTGCATGGCTGACTGGAGAGCTTTTCAGGGCGAATAATCAGAATATTCAGCTCCATACACCTGTGAAAAATACAACAGCTGAGACAGAATGAGAACAAAGGCTATGGAAGCTCACAGGGGAGGCCACAAAAGTCTCCTGCACTTTATATATATCCTCAGTCAGAGCTCTGAAAATTCAAATTCTGTCTGGCTTTAGGTAGCTGTTTAAAAAGCAGATTTATGTTTAAACTTGTACATGACATCTTTACCAACTGGGTCATCAGGTATTTACATAATCCAGAATCTGGTAATAGATCTGACTCTCCAGGGAAAGGCTCTTCCCCCACATTGGATACATCACTCTGTGCCTCAAAAAACGTGAAGGGGAAAAAAAATATTTAAACAGGCAGATTAGTTACAGCTTGAAATCCTCCTGGTGTGGCATCCATTACCATCCTTTGCTGCCTGTGGCCCAATTAGCCCTCTAATCCTCTCCGTGAAATCAGGCTACTTTTCTTCCTTTTATTTCAGTATCAACCATTAAAATCCAATCCAGTCAAATATTGATCTTGATGTTCTTCCACTAAGGATTAGCCTCAACAATTTTGAAGGTATCTGGAAATGTGTAACAGATATTTGCTGATTGTTTCCCATATAAGGTTAGCTTCTAGTACCTCTTAGCATGAAGCAATATTGTACACAGTAACCCTTCAAAGCTGCTGTATTCGAGTTTGACCATAAACAAATACAATTAGTACAACAACGACCAGCTTATGGACAAAGCCATCAATGAGATTGACTGAGATTATTCCACTCTTTCCACAGTTATCCCAGTAATCTTTGAGGAACTTGGATATTTTACGATGATTTTCACACTGTACCAATTAAACCTTGAGGGGGGGCACACTCAAGAAGGCAGCTCAGTGAGGCAATACCTGAAAAATTATGTGAGCCAGCACTGTGGATTGAAAAATCAAGCTATTTTCAGGAAGTACCTAAACTCTGCAGCAAATCCTTGCAATCAATGAACGTACACGTGTGAGAAATCAGACACCAGGGAAAGGGCCTAAAATGTCAAGCTTTGATGAAGATTTTGCACTGAGATCTGTGAAAACCACAAGAAATGACTGAAAATTCCAATTCTCAGGGACTCCTGCTACCAGGCCAGTAACTTCTTGGAAGCAACCAAATGGAGGACACAGGAAACTCACAGCAGGATTTACATTCCCACTATCAGCTGCCCCGGGAAGTCTCCTTTCATTTGGAGCTACAGCAAAAGAGCAAATAGCAAAATGAGCAGGGCAAATAAGGAAGGGAAATGAAAACACGCCTCCTGTACATAAGGACTCCAAAGCATCAGCAGCAGCATCTGCTCTGTCATGTTGCAGCTGTAAAGCTGGAATTGTTATGGAGTAAAACTCCTATTCTGGCAGCAGCAGGCTCAGCATGGACTGTGGAACAATAATGCACTCAGCCTGGTGGCTCGGGTTCTTTTTGTAAGAAAAAAAAAAAATCAAAGCTTCCTGCACTCAAAAAAAAATTAGCAATTAAGATAACTAATTACTGGAAAGCACTTTGACATTCAAGAGAGGAGGATTATTTAGAATTAGAAATGAGCCTACTTAGGGCCTTTGTGCATAAATATTGTCCATTACAAGGCACAACTTTCAGAACCTCCAGAATTACCAGCATTTCATTACCTGCAATATTTGTATGAAAGTACCAATGAAAAACACATACAAGCAAAACCATAATCACTGACACAAAACAGCAAATAGAGCAAAACATTTTATAAACACCTGTCTCCTTGTCTTCTTCATGTTTCCAGCCTCCTTGTGGTTATTAATAACACTTTCTTAAGTAAAGATGAAATGTGTTTAACCCTCTACCTGAAAAATGTGGACCAGAAAGTAACTTTGAAAAAAAATCAGTGATCAACTAAATGCAGGAAAGAAAAAAATCTTTCAATGGAAGGGACTTTACCGAAAGCAAGTAGACTTGATGAACTTAGGGTCTTTTTCAACCTTAACAATCCATGAGGCAATGAAAAGTAAAGGTGTTATGAAGCAGCAATAAAGTCCTAGGAAAACACCCAAGTGGAATAAAGCTGCCAGTGGCATCAATACTTGATCTGCTCCCAGGGAGAGGTGCAGCATTCACAGTCTGTCACTGGTTTTAAGAGGAAATAGGTAATGCAAAAAAAAGATGAACATTGGTTCCAAGGCTTATCTTTAATGTCAAATTGGCAAATTTTACTGGCTCCTTATCTTTAACACTGCCTTTTACAGGCTCACTACACAGCTCTATACACATTATGGTGCCCACAAAAAGCTTAAGAACAACCTGGATTGCTCCCTCTTGTTTTAATGGGAACTGTCTCTGCCCAGCCTTCCCATACTGCCTTTCACACTGTTTCACGAAATGTAGAATCCCTACAGCACACTACTGGCTTTTGTGAATTCTCCCCAATTCTGTAATATTGGAAAACCAATTTATTCAATCTTTTGTTAAGGCTTTTCTCCCAAGTTACTAAAAGGGACAACAGTCTGCAACAAGTTTCTTTTGAGCCAAATCATCTATAAATACAAGCAAAGGGCAATTTTTAGCAAGTTACCACCTTCTTTGGTCACCAAAATGAGCATAAATGGATCTGTCAGTGAATGGGATTCACAGAAAGCCCTCGTTCGGCCAGATAACAAAGACCCTCCCCAGAGCTCCTGGGCATGAGAGTTCAAACACTGGTGCTAAAGGAAAAAAATATTCCCATCTCCCAAATAATACTTTAAAAAAATATTTTTTCTTTTTTTTTTAAAGAAGTATAACACAAAACATGTCACTCCACAGAGTCCAAGCATCACTTCTGACTTTGAAAGGAACCATAAATTGGCACAAGTGAGCTCTTTCATCCTATTACTCCTCAGTAATTACACCAACAGAAAATATGACCTAAACCCAGCACAAATAAATGTATTTGGAGCCTTCACAGGCCCCACACCTTCAGTTACCATTGTAAATCAAGCACAACAAAGTGCCTTGCAGCAGAAATTAAAACACTTTTTCAAAACCTTTTCATCCCAGTTTCACTACATGCAATGAGCATGCTTATAAATATTCAATATGAATTTTTAAACTCTCTTTCTTTAATTTTCTCTCCTCCCAATTAGCATTAGAAATTATTTTACCTTTAAACACACAGATGGGAGCCAAGTCTGAAGACAAAAGCACTCGCTCATTTTAGGGGCAAGGGCCACGTAGGAGGAGAGTCATCTAGAAAAACACAGGCAGCCCCAGGCACCGAAATGACACAGAAGAGAGCACAAAAGGATTAATTCTAACACTGGTAAGGAAATGTGAAACAGCACAGAGGACTGAAGCTGCACCAGAGATCACCCAACACGAAAGCCCCCGCGGCCGCAAGAGGATTTCACACCTTGTCATTTGTGTGCCATAATTGCTCTGAAGGCTCAAAACAAGGATCTCAGGTGGAGCCAGGGCTCTGCACAAGCTCCAAGCAGCCCCAAGACTGGCCCAGGTCTGAGTGCTGTGATTCAGTCTCCCTGGCTCAGTTCTCACTGTACCTGTCTCTTAGTCAGCTGCCTGCCCCAAATCGAATCTGCTTCCCTTGGCAAATCTGGCAGGAGATTTGTTATGGCTGAAGGAGAACCATACAACTGACCTCACGAATGGTTCCAAGCACTGCTGTCTCTTGTTGTTCTTCTGAACACCCTTTTACATCACCCATCCTGCACGCACGACACCTGTGTGCCCTCTGTGCCCTTCTGGGATTGGTCCTCAGCATTCCAGGGCTCGTCACCTTTAACAATTCCCACCTGTCCCACACAGCTGTAGCCTGTTAGGGATGAGGCTGGCCCAGCCCCATTCCCCATAAACTGTGTGCCTACAATAGCCATGGCTTCTACTCTCCCAAAAGGTGCATTTCGGATTAAAACATCATCAGATCGTCCTCGTGACATCAACTCGTTAACACAAAGTGAAGCATTCTCTTACAAATTAATTCATAAATGCCTGGCTTAGACATTTTCAGGTGTTTTCAGCTCCGTTTAATGTAAATATCCAACCATCTCTTAAAGGAATCAGCAACAGGTGGTGGTAGTAAGAAGGGACCAAGGCTAAGTAGAGAGATACAAAAGTCAATGGAAATATTGTAACACACATGATAACAAGGCCACCTGTTAGTGTTAATTAGAATAGTGGTAATTCTGTAAGAATACAGCAATCATACTTTAAAATTTCTGTTATCTCAAGCCAGCAGAAGTCATTTCCCATGGTTTCTGAAAGGTTTCCTCACCCCC
Organism: Thryothorus ludovicianus; assembly: GCA_013397245.1. Taxonomy (NCBI): domain Eukaryota; kingdom Metazoa; phylum Chordata; class Aves; order Passeriformes; family Certhiidae; genus Thryothorus; species Thryothorus ludovicianus. The sequence continues at coordinate 67,193 of VZTB01008040.1, read as the reverse complement.
ACAACAAAATATCTTTTCCTCTAGAAACCGTGTAAAGTCAAAAGTGACAGTCAAAGACTTTGTAGAATATATGCCTTTGGATTTTATTTTATCCAAAAGGATAAAACAAAGCCCTTTGCCTAGTCCCTCTTGCATGCAGCAAGAACAAGGTTAAACTCTCTCCTCAGCAGCTGGGCATGAGGTGTTTAATAAAAACCTGGAAGAAAATGAAAGAAACAGAACCAGTTGCGGACTGCTCTTACACTTATACATCCAACCCGCCCATGTGGAGTTCACCTGAATGCCCTGTACAATTCATGGCAAAAGGGGCCCTTTCAAAGCATGATTTAGCTCACTTATCCCAGGGGGCCACGTTGAAATACAGCAGAGCTGAGCCCCAGGAGCCCTTTCACTCTGGAGTCTGTAGGAGAAGCACTGCTGTTCAGGTGGATCAATTCTGATGTCGAATGGCTATTGCCATTTCCTCCTCACTTTTGTTGTTACATTACCCCACCCAGTGCTTCCAAGCACTTACAAAACACTGCTCCATTGGTTTGGTTACAAGCCTGTGATTTTTTGGAATTTGACCTGCAATTGAATGAATCACACAGGTGCAAGGTTTTACTGGATCTGTATCACTATTAAGTTTGTCGCCCAAGAGCTCCATCCTGCAAGCACATCAAGTCATACAAGTCATCAGTGACAATACCCTGGATTAGCTGATAGCTTTATCAGTGAATTGGAGAAGCCATTTGACACTTTAAAATGATTATTCCAGTTTATGGGAACAGATCTGTGCAATTTAGAGGGTTTTATCTGTTCCTCCCCAATGACTGTAAACACCATTATCAATTCTACCACATGCCCTGCTGAAAGCAGGTTACTTCCCAGATTTCAAGGAGAAAGTTGTTTCTTACAAACCAGCCCTCAAATTGGACTGCCTGGGTTAATCCAGATTGTCATTACCTGGAGTAGGTGATTTTTATTGCTTGGCTGACAGGTTGAAGTGAAGGCTGTGCAATCATCATTATGTCCTCTTACATAAATGTGTGTGTGTGTGCAAGAAGAGCCCTGGACAGCAGCAAAAATTCTGGAGTTCAGCACCAAAAATTTCACTGGGAGCATCTACCAATTGTGTTGGCATTTATAGCTGCAAAAAACGACCACTGGGAAAAGGAGACAACCTCTCCAATCATTCTGCTACTCAACTCCATAACAAGCACACAAACAACAGATAAACATATGCAACATTTAGAATAATTAAGTAAATATGATTTCATCAGAAGGAGAATCAACACAATTTTTTTAAAGCAGGTGTGTGTAACGCAAAATGGTTTTTCTACACAAGTTGGGAGAAATTTATCATCTCATTAATACAAAACAAAAACACCTTTGCCCCTAAAAACAAAACAATAGCAAAGGAACAAAAGAAAATAAACAAACACATGCACCCAAACATAAACAGACAAAAATGAGAAGACAAACAGAAATCAGAATCCAGACATTCTTTAGAGACAGTTGGTCAGCACTTGACCCAGTTAATTAACCATAACTCATTTAGACTGAGGCAGTCAGCGCTGCAGGAATAAAGGGAGGGGAGAAGGATGGTAATCCAGAAGTGGCTTTGCCAGTTCCATATTTTATTAACAAAGCTGAATAAAATTTTGGCTGTAGGCGCCTGTCTCCTGCTTGCAGCAATGGAGCTCCTCAGGGTATCCTGTCACTTTTCTGAGGTTCTGCTGTGTTTTCAGAGCATCTCTCAAGATGTTAATATTCTGTAAAAGCTTTCACACCTCAAATGACCTCCTCTCCAAGATGATTCAACCCGTATCCATTTCCTTTGCTATTTCCCTCTCTGCTTTTGCTTCACATGGTAGCAACTCAGCTCTAGGACAGAGCCAGAACTAAATCTCCAAAGATTTGAGTTTCAGTATCTTCTTGTAATCTTGGGCAATTAGAGCTGTAATATTCTTGTTTCAGTTGCCTCCCATGTAAAATGGCATAGTCTTGTAGGTACTAGTTTAGTAATTTTATTTATTGATAGGATTCATTTAATTAATGTTTGCACAGCACTACAGACTGTGATATGAAACTCTTCACTGTAAAATGCCAAGTGCCATGGCAAACATTTATTAATGGGGGTATCTGCACATGTAATATATCTGTGTGCTATCAGGCACCTCTTCTGCAACAAAAGTTTGTTAAATGTTGTAATATATTTTGGCAATATAAGATGGAAATCTCTTCTATCAGTATATCTTCCTCAGAGAAAAGTCATAAGAAACATTTTGATCCAGTTAGAGTCTGCAAATTGAAATGGCCATGGTGTACTTCTGAGTCGGATCAATATTGCTGACAGCAATTAGCAGTGCTTACAAAAGGCCACTTTGCCTCACTCCTGATTTACAGCCCAACTCTCCTTTCAAGAATGTGGCCAAACAGGATGGCTACTACTGTCACACCAGCTCCAGAAACACAGAGATAAAAGCCACGAGCTAAAGTTTGCTATTTAAAAAGCAACATTAGGATGCAGTGTGCCCCAGATACAAATTACTGGTACTTAAACCTCACAGGTGGAGAAGGGGCAGGGCATGGCTAAGCACTGAGATCCTCATTTTCAGCAAGGCACTTCAGCATTATTTTTAAGTCTATGTTCACATAGCAAAGTGGCTACATAAACACGTGTGCAAGTGCTCAGCTCATGCAGCATCCAAAA
>VZTB01008040.1:53376-63660 GCA_013397245.1 Thryothorus ludovicianus | reverse complement strand
TTGCTTCACATGGTAGCAACTCAGCTCTAGGACAGAGCCAGAACTAAATCTCCAAAGATTAGAGTTTCAGTATCTTCTTGTAATCTTGGGCAATTAGAGCTGTAATATTCATGTTTCAGTTGCCTCCCATGTAAAATGGCATAGTCTTGTAAGTACTAGTTTAGTAATTTTATTTATTGATAGGATTCATTTAATTAATGTTTGCACAGCACTACAGACTGTGATATGAAACTCCTCACTGTAAAATGCCAAGTGCCATGGCAAACATTTATTAATGGGGATATCTGCACATGTAATATATCTGTGTGCTATCAGGCACCTCTTCTGCAACAAAAGTTTGTTCAATGTTGTAATATATTTTGGCAATATAAGATGGAAATATCTTCTTCCTATCAGTATATCTTCCTCAGAGAAAAGTCATAAGAAACATTTTGATCCAGTTAGAGTCTGCAAATTGAAATGGCCATGGTGTACTTCTGAGTCGGATCAATATTGCTGACAGCAATTAGCAGTGCTTACAAAAGGCCACTTTGCCTCACTCCTGATTTACAGCCCAACTCTNCCTATCAGTATATCTTCCTCAGAGAAAAGTCATAAGAAACATTTTGATCCAGTTAGAGTCTGCAAATTGAAATGGCCATGGTGTACTTCTGAGTCGGATCAATATTGCTGACAGCAATTAGCAGTGCTTACAAAAGGCCACTTTGCCTCACTCCTGATTTACAGCCCAACTCTCCTTTCAAGAATGTGGCCAAACAGGATGGCTACTACTGTCACACCAGCTCCAGAAACACAGAGATAAAAGCCACGAGCTAAAGTTTGCTATTTAAAAAGCAACATTAGGATGCAGTGTGCCCCAGATACAAATTACTGGTACTTAAACCTCACAGGTGGAGAAGGGGCAGGGCATGGCTAAGCACTGAGATCCTCATTTTCAGCAAGGCACTTCAGCATTATTTTTAAGTCTATGTTCACATAGCAAAGTGGCTACATAAACACGTGTGCAAGTGCTCAGCTCATGCAGCATCCAAAAGCAGAGTCAGGAACTGAACGAAGTAGAGCTACAGGAGCAACTCAGAGCAAAATTAGTTGGTTACTGACAAGAGCTACTCAAGAAGGCACAGAAGATGTGAATTACTCTAATGCAAAGATGCCAGCTCTTACCGACACTTCAAGAAGATGTGACCTCTCTTGCAATTCAAAATCTTTACTCTTTGCTTTCTGCTCCATGTCTGTTTAATGCTAGGCTGCCAAGCAAGAGCTGATAGACAGAAAGTGCTTCACAGAGAGGTTCCTGTTATTGAACCACTCTGAAACTTCCAGTTGCCAGAGAAGCAGTTGGTTCCCTGAGAAAAATACGTGCTTTATGGAAGAGAAGCCAATGGGTAACATTTAGAAACGAAACTCTGACATTAAGGGACAGAAGGGTCACAAGGCTGCTTCTTTTTTTTTTTAACATAAAGTAGTAGGCTCAAGAAAAGCAAGGGAGTGAAGCTTCAAGAAAAACATTTTCAGCAGAGCCAAGGAAAAGAGAACATTTTGGAACACTGCTGTTTTCCTTATTTTTGTAAAGTCTCTTGATTCCGCTGGGAAGTCACAGGCATTAATCCTCACCATTACAAGATCAGGTCAGAGGCACATCCTTCACTCACACCACCACAACCTGGAGAGAGCTCCTGTTGCCTCGTGACACAGCAGCACAATGGTCCCCCCACAACAAGGAGCAACTGCTCTGAGTGGGGTCAAGAGTTCTGTGGCAGACAGAAGAAACAGGATGACTTAAACCTGGCAGTAACGATGAGAACGGAAAGCAAACAGCAACACCTCCTCTCACCCTTCCTCCCAGGACCTCCCTCACTGACCTTTCAGGCACCTGTGAAATCAGTCTTTTACTGCCAATTAACAAATGATGGAAGTTTATTGCTGGTAGAAATTGTTTTCAGTCCAGCATGTGCTTATGTGTTATCTTGCTTCTATGACATTTGCCAAGCAAGGAAAATGTAGGGCTTTAATTAATCACTCAGCGTTTCAGACTTTAGAGCCTGAAAAACTGGTTTCTCTAACAAGGTAAAATATATTTAGCATGAATAACATATGTTCAGTTAGAAGGGGAAAAAAAGGGATTTTAAAGAATCACACTGAGTGTTTTCATCTCCATCAAAAGAAAGAGAAAAAAATCCACTTGCTCTTCTGACGTGGTTCTATTCTGAACTATATCTCAACTGTAGGAGAAATTGAATGGTTTTACAGTTAAGAGATGAAAAGTACATTTGCCTCTGAAGCTTGGGGGTTTAAACGGCAATATAAAAATTAAAATATGGAAATGCTGTCAAGATGATAATGTCATAATCCACGACCATCATTCCATCTGTGTTAGCAGCCGATTCTTCCAAATCTGCAAATTTGTTCCAGTATTGGTGGTTTACACTTCACCCAAATTCTGAACTGACAGTTCCACTTCACAACTGGCTCAAAACAACTTCTAAATAGCTAAATTCAGTTGAAACAGTCCTAAAATTAATTGATACAGGGAAAAAGAAAGTCCCCATGAGACTGATGGGAATCCAACAGCCATGGTTACAGCTAATTCACCACACCTTGGCTGACAGCTAAAAGCCTTAAAAAGGAGCTTTTGCTGCACTTGGTGTTGCACAGTAGGTGACAGAGACAGTGCTCACCCACAGAGCAGATTTCAGAATCACACTCCTCCGTTTCACTGGCTTTTCATGAAGAATGAGTAGGTAGAAACAAGGATCCTCTGTCATCAGGAAAGGGGAGGCTATATCCCACCTCTTTTACCTCCCACACAAGGAGGAGATTTATCTCTTTGGCTCTAGTTTGGTACCCAACAATCATGTCAAACAGCGAATTTCTCTACCTAATAACAATAATAATATTTAAATATATATTTGCTGTCTTTCAGGTTTTCACAGATTGGCTTTCTGGAGAAAGCCACTCTGACATATCACCATTTTATTCTTCTGGTAAGCAAATAATCTAGTTCAGTCATGAGTACCTGGGAAACATTTGCCAGCTGGTTTGATGTAAACACTGAGGTCACAATTTCCATTTGCTTTCTGTGGATGATATAGTTAAGAATGCAACATTTCCACAAAAGTTTTGTTTGAGAAGGCGGGTGACACAGGACAATGCCCCAGTTCATTCCTTGGGAAAGAGTTATCACTGCCCAATTTATTTATTTATAATCACAGTGTTTAAATGGAGAGAGTGGCCAAGCTCATCACTTCTTGTTCAAGCCGAAGCTCCTCCTACTTGCTGACCACAACTGAGCTCCGCTGCTGGGCTGCTGTCATAAATCCCTGGCCAGACTGTATTTCACATGACAAAATGTATTTTTTGAGACAAACTGTGTTACAGCCACCCAGAACTCACAGAGCACACAGGGAACTCCGCTCTCTCTGTGACTTTCTGTCTCACAGCACAGCCTGAGCCCACTGAGCTGAAACCAAATCTCCATTTCAGCAGCACAGGGTTTGCTTTCCCAGTGAACTCAGGAGAGTTAAATGCAGGGCTCGCCTCCATTTACAAGAGCAACCACTGGACTTTGACAAATGCTGGTGCAGTTCAGCTTCCTCCTGCCAGAGGCCACGGGTGCAGGGAAGTGTTGGGCTGCTTGCTGCAATATTTATAGCCAGCACACAGCAGCATCCTGTAGAGACCTGACCCATTTAATTAGCTGAAAAAGTTGAAAGAAGGAAAAATAAAAAAGAAAAAAAGAGCAGGGTTTCTGATGGTTGGAATAGCACTGCAGGACAAAGGTAAATTTTATATGTATGAATAGCACTGAATTTGCTCCTACTGCTCACTCAGAAACTACCCACCCATTCTGTGGACTGGAACTGCACAAAAGGGTTTCCCAGCTGTAACATCTTAATAAGAACTGGAAGAATTTATCGTTAATTTTAACCATTTGGCTTGATTTCCTGCTCATAGATTTTTCTCTGGGCATGGACATTTCTCAGAACTTACTAATGGAAACCACTGACGAGATAAATTCTACCTATGCTTGGGCAACTACTTGGCAACTGCTTTATTACAAGCATTTGAAGCTTGAGTTGCATTTCTCAATTTTAATTGAACAACTCCATAGACAGATGAGGTTAAGGCTCACATCTATTTAACTACTCTAAGCAGTAACTATTGCTAGCATAACTATTCCAAGAATAGTTATAGATACAGAAGCTCTTATATTGTTGTTGCTTTTGCTTGGTTTAGTTTGTTTTTTTTTTTAAATCATCATTGTCTTACTGTTAAAAGCTCCAGTGGAAATTAAATTTCTGCTAATATTGTTCTGACTTGGAGCGAGCTAAACATGTCAGTACTCCTACACTGATAGTAACAGCACTGGAATTGGGTTTGTTTCCTCACTTTAACCACATCAGCATGGTTACAGCAGTAAAAGCTTTCCTAGGAGTTGGTAGGGTCTTGCATCTTGTCACCTATCATGTTTTGGGAAGAAGATAGAAGGCTATCCTTCCCCTTCACACAACAGTAGGATTTTCAAAAAGATAACAAAATCACAAACACCTCTGTCCTTAGCAGCAGACTCAGTCTCTGGGACCATTTGCCTGCTAATAAACAAATGCCAAGGATATCATGGGACCTCAGAAGGAAGCATTTCAAGCTGGGAGTGAATTGATAATTTCCTCTGGTCTAGGACCTCAACCTGGATTTGAACTCCCAAAACACAAACTGCCCTCCATTATTTGAAGCACCCTAAACCACCCAGGTCTGCTCAGGCACGACAGCAGGATCTGTCAGTCTGGGCTGCTGCAAAAGCCCCAGTCCAAGGCAGATAAAGGACAGGGAACAGACAGATCCACTTCTGGGGGTGCTGACAGCCACACATGTCCATACTGGCTCCCAGGAATGGCCCTCAGACTGCTTTCAGCACCTCGAAAGCCTCCCCAGAGGAATGAGAGCTCCAAGCAGGGCCACAGAGCTGCAGCACGTGGCATCCCAAAGCTCCAGCACGCAGAGGCAATGAATTCATCTGTACATTGTAGAGCCCAGGAAGAGCCTGGAAGGATCATCCTCAGGTGTGGGCAGAAGGAAGGAGAGCCCAGGCTACATGGCAGGAGACAGGCTGGCACATGGCACCTTCAACCCTGGTATGCTGGGATCACAGCATTCAGGGAATGCTGTCCAATTCCCACCTGTTTTCTCCTTGACGCTGGCAAAACTAATGAGAGGGATTTGTCTTTCCAAACTGAGCTGTGGGTCTGCTGGTAGATAAAAGCAGCACTGAGAGATAAAGGGAACAAAGGGAAGGATTCCACTGATTGATGAATGGAAATAAAGGTATTTGCCTTACAAACAAACTGTAGGTTTGCTGATAAATGAAATTGGATATTCAAAGAACCAATGGGGAGAAACCATAAATTCCGTAAGAATTAAAAATTAAAAGGGAGGGTCATACATTAGAGGGAAATCTCAGGCATCAGGTGTTTTGGGCAGTTTGTACCTCTCGAGTTCCTCAGCCAGTGGGGAAAAAGAGGGAAAAGTGGCCTGGAAACTGGGATAAAAAGGAGGCTGCATCCTCCAAAAATTGGAGACACCCCAGGGGAAATGCCCCATGGCCTCTCCCTTTATTGGAATAAAATAAAAGGACTCCTCTGTGTCCTTTTTGGACATAAGCCTCTGGTGTTGGTGGATTCATTTTTTCCTAACACTAAATATAATGTAAATAAAACAATGATTGCATATTCTCCATTGGGCTGCAGCATCAAAAAAATACAAAAAGCAAACAAGTGAAAAAACTGCACTAGTGATGCAGTTCCTGGATCTCTACCACATGTTCTATTTTGCAGATGGGTCCAAACGATACTGAATAAATAAAATTATAAATGCAGGCAGCTTTATAAACAGCCAGAATTCCTTAAGTCCTAAGTTCCATAGTTCAGGAAACAAAACAGAAATGCGTAAAGGCAGGGTTTAATCTGCATGTTTCGCCAAGAAACAACTCCACCACACATCCAAAACAGTAATGAAGCAATTACAGTGGGGATCTACAGTAAGGGAGACTGACCTTATTGTTTTACACTCAAACAAGTGTAAAATCTGACAAGTTAATTATTTTATAGCTCAAACAAAACACTCACCACCAGCAAACAGTCTGAGCCTCTGGTAGAGAAGGAGCTTTAGAGAAACTGGGTTAGGGATGTGCTTGAGCCTGTGGTTAACAGATCTTCTTGAAAATTTACAGCTTTCATGTGCATAATTGATTACATTTAAGTAACAGGGATTTTGTTTGTTTGTTTGTTCCAAGTTAGCCAAGTGTTTGCTCCTGGAGCTGTTTATGCATTCAAGGCAAAACACAAAGTATAAAAAAAAAAAAAAAAAAAAGGCAAGACAAACTCCTGTTTTCCAGTTTTAGAGGTTGATCTGCACAGGAGGATATTTCGTTTTAGCAGCATAAAATGTTCAGGACCCCTGACAGAAATCCCAGCAAAGCACTCGCAAGGCTTAAAACTCATTATTCTGCCTCTTGGTCTGCCTTCCACACCACATCAACTCCCCCTTCCCAGGCTCCCTGCCCAAATGCAGGGAAGTGGGTTGCTGCAGTAAGGAATACAGCTTCTTTATCTGTTAAGTTTTGCTTTTGATAAGTATTTACGCAATGTAAAGAAAAAAAAAAAAGAAAAGCCTGAATGCTCACAGCATTTCACCAAGAAATTGCTGGTTNAATACAGCTTCTTTATCTGCTAAGTTTTGCTTTTGATAAGTATTTATGCAATGTAAAGAAAAAAAAATAAAAGAAAAGCCAAGAAAGCCTGAATGCTCGCAGCGTTTCACCAAGAAATTGCTGGTTGGTTCTACAAAGCCTGGTCCTAAACCAGCAGCCTCCTAAGCAAAAAACAGGAAGCCAAGAAGTCACAGCTGTGAGAGCTGGACTGAGTTTTACAAGATTTAGAGGGATAAGGATGATACATCAAGGAAAAAAATAGACCAGCTTTAGGCAACGCAAACATAAAATTCTCCGTGTTTTCAAATCCATGTTTGGTTCTTATTTTAAAATCTGAGTCCACTGAAAGCTAATTGTTTAAAACCCTTCACCTCAATGCTACTAGAAGCAGAAGATTTAGCTTTTTGGTTATGGGGGCATTTTGTGGATTGTCTTAGTCTTGCTGTTGTTGATGAAATGAAAGAAATGCCTAAACTCTGATCTCCAAATAGAAGACCTTTCTAAATGCATCTTCCAACTCCCCTTGTTAGAAATTAATTGACAATTGCAAAGCAAGGTCAGAAAGTAGCTTTTTTCAGCCTGCATTAAGAAATGTATTCTGATGACAACCATGCCAAGAGGCAAATAAATCAAATAGGGGAAAAAGAAACCCCAGTTGAAACAAAAAACTTGTTCTTTTTGCAGTTTGTACAATATTAGTGGGGCATTCCCACAACTCCTGAATGCTCAACGATGCTAAGACTCACCATTCCAAGAAAAAAATGTTTCATCACAGCATCTGTTTAATCAGAAACACATAGAATCAGTTTTAGCAGGTAAAATGGATTGAAAAATTTCAAATATTAAAAATAAAAATCAGCATTGCAAAAATGTCAGAATTTGAGCTTAATTCAGGGAAAATGAAAAAGAAACTGACTTGTGTTTTTGACACGCTTGGGTCCTAGACCTAAACAAAAGCACTTGTTTATGTAAGCACCGAGCCCCTTCTTCATCAATTCATCAAACACTGAATTTAAAGCCCACATTCAGCCTACCTGAAGTCTTGTGGTTTCTGAACGATGGCAGGAAGCGTGGCCAAAGAATCAATTAGAAAGTGCATCATGCAGCCCATAACATCAGTCTTAAAGGCAGTGCTTTCTCATGCAGTTCTACAGAAATCTGCTCTTAAGTAAATGTAACATGCACTTGCTCAGAGACTGCTCATTATTGGGGAAAAAAAACACATGTGTGCTAGAAATACATAATTTAAAAAGCAGCTCCTGTAAAGTCATGTTAAAAGAGAGCTGTGATGCCCTAACAGGCATAAAAGAAATCTTTCTCATACACATCTTAAATTCACACACAGTAAAAAAAAAAAAAAAAAGAAAAGAGGAATTTGCTCTTGTGTTCCTACTGGGAAAGTCCCTGCTCTGAAATAAAGGTGATTATCTTCAGACTGTGGCTCTTCTCCAACACAGGTAAAGCTAACTGTATTTGGTTTCAGTAAATGGCTCAATATATCAAATATTCAAACAGCATGTCATTGAAGTATCTAAAACACCCCTTCTCTTTGTGATGCAATTTTGGGGGGATATTTTGAATAATCCACTAGACAGCATATCCAGGCAGAGCACTTTCCCTCGAGAGTTCCCCACTAACAGCTCTATGCTTCTCCACACACAGCCACGTTCTACTCCCTGCCCATGGGTGTCACCACGAAAGCTGAGTCTGCAGGCTGCTAGACAAGCCCGACGGCAGCAAAACAGAGAGGAGAGCCCTCAGCAGGGCTCCAGAGCCACCAGCACAAGCGGCACAATCTTCTACCAGCAGGCAATTGCCACCGCCCAAACCCTGTCAGGACAGAGACTGCCACCAACCTCCCACAGAGCATCCCCCAGCACAACCAGCAATGTGCCAAACCCGACCAACTTTCCCCTCTGCCCTAGGGGACCCACGGGTCAGAGTGGGACCCAAAGGTCAGTGTGGGAGCTGCTGCAGCCACCTGCTGCCCCATGCCATGAGCACACACACTCATCATGCCATGGTCCTGCTGGGCATCATCCCGGGAGACACCCGTGTCCACATCCCCCTGGAGAGCAGGATTCTCTCTCCCCTCAGATGAGCTACAAGGCTCATTTCCATGAAGGAGATGTATGTCTCCTAACAGGGCTGAGGCATCCTGGGGAGAGGGTTCTAACAGCCCAGAAGTTGCATTTCTCCATCCCACAAAATCCTCTCTCTTTGCCCATCTCCTCCCCACTTGGGCCATTTGAAAGCACCTAGCAGAAGTCGTAAGAAATTGAGCTGCACAGGAAAGCACCTTTCTATCCCCATAGAGCCTTATCAATCAGATAACCCCAGGACAGGGGGAAGGGAGCACAACCAGGAAGAGAATAGAGGAGGAAAGCTGTTAACCAAAAAGATCTATCTGTATGTCATGTAACAAAACCTAATCCCTAGCGTGAATCCTTTCCCAAAAGTATCAGCAGCCCAGCTCTGTCACTATCACCACAAGGCTGTGAGCCTAAAACAAAAGCATCTTATCAGAGCAAGGATTAGCTGTGGTCACAGCAACAATGATCTTGTCCTCATTTCTCTAACAAGCTCCCACTGGAGTTGAAACGAGGCAACCTGAGGGAGGGAGTCTCACTTGATAGCTTTTTTAGGTTTTAGTTTTAAAGCGAGGTTTAAAGCCATGTCACTCATTCAAGTTCAAAGTGCTATTAGTATTCATTTCCTTGGATGTAGGACCAGGCTACCATTGCATAACTACCAGGAAAATAATAAAAAAAAAGAAACAAACAAGCAGCAGCAGCACTCACAGCCCGCTTTCCTTTTGCACCCCACCAAGCAAGTCTGACGGGAATTGTATTGACCAGGGTGCTCTATCAGCCTCTTACTGTACCCCAAAATATTTAGAGGTCTAATTATGGTTTGAATGGGAGAGATTTCTAGCAGAGTGGACACTCTAGGAACCGGGAGGGGACCTGGCTGTGCTTGCTTCTCTAGGACCTCAGGAGCGAAAACAACCTCCAATGGCACTTGAAGTTTCCCAACTTACATTCATTAGTGAAAACCGCTCATTGCTTATCGTGGGGTCATGCTATCTCTCTAGGAGAATAATACGGTTATTAAGAAGCCCACCAGCATCAACAATTGAGCCTCAAAACGCCTATGAAATGTTCTATTTAAATTGCATGCAGGCTTCTCCATGGAGATGAGGCTTTCATCTTCCCGTGGGTGCTCCGAGTCTCTAGAGTCGCGCCCGGGCGTCCCCAGCCGGGCAGGATGGGAGCCCCTCCACGGCAGGATGTTTACGGAGTCAAAAGGCACCATGTGGCAAACTCCACTCGCCCCGCAGCCCCAGACACCCGCCCCGAGGAGCTCCTGCCCTGGCTCTTGGCACCGCTGCTCCCCGGGGAGCGGGGATGAAGGCGGGCGCGCATCCCGCGCATCCCTCCCGCAGGTGAGCGGCGGCAGAGCCGCGCCGCGCCCCGCTCCAAGGGCACCGCTTACCTTGCGCACCCCGCCGAAGCCGTGCTCCGCCGCCACCCGCTCGGCCTCCGCCGGGCCCCCGCCGTGCAGCTCCACCAAGAAAT
>VZTB01008040.1:0-53152 GCA_013397245.1 Thryothorus ludovicianus | reverse complement strand
AAAAACCCAACAACAACAACAGAAAAATCGCACCGAACGCGAGCGGCAGAGGCGAGCGGCGCGGGGAGGACCGGCCGGCGGCGCGGCTGTGCGCTCCGCGGCGGCCGAGGGGGCGGCGGGGGNNNNCGAGCTGCCCGGGGAGGCGGCCGAGGGGCCGCGGGCACCCCGGAGCCGGAGCCACACGCGAGAGGCTGCAGGGACAGGGCAGGGAAGGACTTTGCCCACACCCGCACCCAGCGAAGCCAAAATATCTGGAGTTCCCCCTCAAACCTCCCGTTCTAGTCGGAATCCCGCACCAGCCGCCCGCAGAGCCATCAGCAACCTGTCCTTTATCCCTCTTTTTACAAAAGCAAAGGGACAGGGAGGTGGTCAAGCAGTGACAGGGCAAAACCTCGGGCCCAAGGCTCCTCACTCTGCACTAGCTCCCGGTCTACAATGCCAGGATGCTCAGGAGCACACAGGTAGGTGTGCAGGCTCCCTGGGCTATCCCCCCAAACAGTTTGCAGGGGATGACTGGCAGGGAAGTACCCGGGCCTTGCCTGTGCTGAGAGAGCAAAGGATTGAGCATTCCGTGAACCGCTGGCATTGCAGAGGGAGCCGCACCTCAAAAGAATGGGAGCTCAGTCCTCTAAGTCATCTGCCATCTGCAAAACTGTGATTGGAAAGGAACAGAACAGATTACACAAGTTTATGGCAAAGTAGAGTTTGTTTTTTTCCCCACAGATACATCTGTTCATTTGTCATACCAAAGGTTAAGCCTTTGATGGATCCCTAAATGATCTCCTAGGAAAGACTTGGGGCACAGAAAGCACAGTCATCTTTAAATCAAACAAAATTATAGATTTACTGTAATCTGCCCTGCAAATGGTCAAATGGAGTACAGATGTTAAATAAATCAGGGAAAACAAAGGAAAACACCCAAAGTCACAAACAAGACTCTTCCTCCATTATCCTAAAAAGCTTTAGAAAATGACAGAAGAGCAGACCGCATCACTGTGAATCCAAATGAGCGTTGGTTTGTCATGAAAAATTATCGATTTCCTTCCTCTGGATAAAAGAAATCCCTATTCAAACAGAAAGGAAATGGCAACTCGAAGCCTAATCCAAAGCCCAGACACATCAACCGACGTGTTGTAAATGAGTAACTGACTTGGAAAAAAGAAATTCAAACAAGAGGGAAAGGTAGAACATGAGAAATGGTACAGTAGAGAAGGAAAACAGCTTTGCAGTCTCATTAAGAGATTAGTGTTAGCAGAACTCAGCTTTTAGATGCTTGTTTTAGGAAGAGACAGTTATTAAAACCAACTTTATATATTATTTCTTCAAGCCAAGTTGGTTGTTTTCATCAGTAGTCAGCAACACCTCTCCTTACAGCATCTTTGCAGTATTAAAACATTTCCAGCTAACTCAGGGCCTGTGAGCTCCTGGCTCTGTGAAACCTCCTGGTGACTGCTTGGCAGCCAATGGAAACCCTGCTGGATTCCATCTACAGCTGTTCCTCAGTATCAGAAACAAAAGGAAAATAAAAGCAGGGGAAAGGCATTTTCTCTACTTTAAATTCCTGTATATAGGTTGGTTTTTTTTCCCCAGAGGTCTTCCCTCTTTTTATTTTGGTGCCATTCCATAGGAAGAGGATCATCAACAACAAAGGCAATGGAGCAGCCCTCCTGGCTCCCTCTAAGCATCAAGGCAAGATGCTGCACACATCCAGAAATGAGCATCCTAACACAGGTCTGGGTGAGGGGTGTGGCTGAATCCCTCACTGTGCACACTGTGACAGCCCCAGCTGTCACCTGTCAGCACTGCTCTGCAAGGTGGGGCCACTAAAGGGACACTGCCAAGGGAGCCTCCACTGCCCACAGCTTGTAAACCTTACAACGACAAGCTCTGATGGTGATGTCTGTGCAATGCTAAGAAATAATAAAAATCTTTAAAAGGGTTAGTCCAGGAAAGACTGGTTTAGAAAGTAAAATCTAAACACCAGGAAGAGAAAACTGCATCAAAATCTGCAATTTAAAGTAAAATAGTCATTGTGTTGATGACTAGAGAAGTTTGAGAGCAGACAAGAGCGCTGGGATTTCTACCCCAGTATTTTGTTAAGTGTAGGGCTTCTTGGCATCAACTCTTGCGTCTGGTCTGAAGTCCTTTTTTTCCCCCCTTAACATACAAACATTAAATTAACAATCAAGACTGATCCATTACAGCCACTGGGGAAACGTTCTAATGACTGCTCACAGTCATTTGTAAAAAACTTATATCCCTGCATCTCTTTAAAATGCTGAGCAGTCCTACTTCTTCTAGGTTTCTGGGTTTTGTTCTTGTAATGAACCTTTTCATGGAAGTACTGAACTGTTATTTTCTCCAAACAACACAGATCGCTCAGCACTAATCTCCTTTATGCTTTATGGCTTTCTTCTTTAACCTACTCACTTTATTAGCGATGAGTTTATATTGATGTACTGGATTAGCAAGATTCTACAGAGATAATTTCTTGGCCTCAGTCCTTTGGAACCTCTGCACAATCAAATCAACTCCAGCAATGACTCCCAGTTTCTAATTATACTTAAGAACCCAGCATTTAATCAATTGTTAATCTGTGTCATAAAGGCCATTTTGATTTTTGTATCCTATTTACTGACATCCCACACAATATTAAGGATCTCCCAGACACAAGAAATGTCTTAGATACAACGGATCAAAAAAAACCTATAATTTTCTTCAATTTCATCAGGTAGTCCAGTAAAGGAGGGTAGGGTACCCCCCATAAATTCTGGCTTGTCTAACAGAAGGCAAATAAACAAGAGCACTAGCTCTACCAGTGAAAACTACACTGCTTAAAAAAAAATGATACAAAATTAATTTAAAAATTCCAGTTCCCAAAATGGATTGCTGACTACGTTTTAAAACAACCATTAAATTACTACAATTATTTTACAACACATAATTGCCTTTCACTACGAGGTCAATGGAGTGCTAAGTCTAAAGGAGATGTTCCTTTCCCTGGGGGCTGCACAGGATGGTGCCATGCCAAGAGACCAGCATGTAAGAGGAAGTTGCAGGAGCTCATTTCCTAGCTGTGGAAGTAAACAGAATCCTAAGCCCAAGATTTACATTGCTTTCATCTTTAATCATTCATCCTAGCAGATGCATGAGCAGTAGTGTTCTGAAGAGCTGGAAACAGAATGTTGCAGTAATTAAATTTCACATTACGAGAGAACAAAACACATCAGCATCCTTTGGCACAACTCTGAGTCTCCCTTAAACCTATCTCTCTGAAGCTGTGAAGGGAGCATATATGCTTTAAGTGGACTCTGGAGCAGGCTCAAAGCTAATACCTACGTTTAGAGGAACATAAATGGGATTAAAAAGGCTTGGAAAGGCATTTCCAAAGAAAGGAATTGGATGCATACTTAAAAAGGCCAGAGCTGAAACAAAGTGAAACAGCATCATTTGATAATTTTATTTAGGACAGGGAATAAAAGCAAGAACTAGAGAGTATAGAAAAAAATAAAATTGGTATTGTCTGTGTCTCAAGAACACAGGACAACAGGCACAGCTGAAAGTGCAGAACAAAAAGCACAGAGTGAAACTCTGTGAGGAAATGCCGTAGAAGCTGAGCTGAAAAATCCCTGCTGAGTTGGCCCACTACAGCCACAGGGTGGAAGTCACTCGAGGATTCTAGAAGCTCTCTAGTGGTGTGTCTGTCTGCTGGCACTGCTGTGGATCACCTTATGACAGTGTAGAAAAGCAAGTTTTAATTGGTTTGTTTTGGTAATGAGCAGCATGGTAGGAGCTGAGCAAAACAGAAACCACAGTAAAATGAGTTCAGAGAGCACAGCTACAATCCACTCTGGCTGACTTGGTAACAGCCACGACTGCCTTCAAGAGAATTTTCATAAAATACATCTAGGCCATTTTAGCACCATGCTGAAAAGATGGATGTATGAGTTACGGCAGCAAAGCAACAGCAGTGCTCCTGTGCAGAGGTTCTAGATTAAAGAGCTTGGGATACATTTATCCAAGGTGACTTCATTTTCCCTATTGCAAAACACTTCCCTGACCATTTTTATTGTTTTGTACTATCAAAATACTTTATTGCTGTTACATTAACAATGGCAGCATTACTTATAGGCACGTGGCTCCTGCTCTGTTGCATGTTATATTAAATGCTGTTACTGAAGAGACAGAGCTACAGCAGAGACTCCTTCTGTATCTAAGATATACGAGTCCAGGAAGCTTAGCAGTGACCAGGCACAGGAATTACAACCAAGGATAAAATATTTTGTGCCAACACCAAGTGAAACTGCGTGGATCTTTCAAAGTTAAAAGGCCTTTGGAAACTGGGAGTCTATTCCACAGCTTCTAGTTACATTAGCTTGAAGTTGCAGGCAGAACCTTTTCAACATGCTTGTACCTATGCGAGTTTTATAGTGTCAGAGTGAACAGGTACTAATTTAGAGACCTGATAATGCAAATAGTAAAGAATGCAGTTTTCAGCAAGCATTGCCTGCAGGCAAGCAGGGCTGTGCAAAGAGAACAGGAGAAAGAAAGGTGTAATTACCCCTTCAAGCAGTTTGGGTTTTCTTTGATTTATTGCTCCCAGATGAGGACCAGAGGGGCTCTAAAGCAACCTGGTACCTGACAGGGAAGTGAAAACTACTGAGATAACCAAAGAGCATAATCTCCTAGACTTAGTTAATGGGGGTACAACAAAATCAACAGAGAGAATTAGCTTACAAAATTTACAAAACAGAAAACCAAAGCCCTTGAAAGAAGAGTTTGAGGTTTGGCCTGTGCTGAAAGCCACAAGAGACTATGGCAGGTACTTGTCTGTTTGCTAAATAACAATGTGATTACCCATGCACAGTTGTTTCCTGAATCTGACTCTTGGCTACTGCTTAATATCCATGTAGGCAAACGCTCAGCTCAGGCAGCTATGGCAAAGAGGTACTAAAATCAATGAAAATATGTGGTTCCTTTATTTCAAAAGGATATCCTTGCTACTTGTTTGCTTTCCCTGCTACTGAGCCTTTTGCACAGACATTATTTTTCCAGACAGACTGTCCTCCCCAATGGTCTTCGAGAACTCAGAGTCAGTTTGGAGCAAATGGTTTCAGTGATATTTTGGAAGATAACAATGGGTGAGAAAAAGCTTCTAAGCAAGACCTGTAAATTCTAGCATTAAAAAACAGCCAAGACAAAACCACAAGCCAACAAGAGACTTAGGGAAAAGGGTACAAGAAATCCAAGGTAAGAAGATACCTGTTGACCCTGGGAATGATTGGGTGAAGGGAAATGACTGGATTTGTGGAGCTAGGGACAGAAATTATGCATTGGAAAAAAAGACTCAAGGTGGCAATCAAACCAAAGCATCAAAAGATCCAGAGTGTGGACCTCCAAGCAGTCCACCCACACAGGTGATGAAAGTTGCATCAATTACTAACTAATCCAACTTTGCTTCGGGAAGCTCCCAACTGTGTCTCAAATTAATTACAGAAAAGCTGAGCAACAGGAAGCAGTAATTACAGTTTGTTCAACTTCCTGAGCCCTTGCAATTGTTCATCTCCCTGACAGAAGGGGATGGGTGACAACATACAGGTGGGGCAGAAATAATGGTGAGCTCCTCAGCATTGGTGGAATGCTAATAGTGAACATTTGACTCCAACAACAAAACAGAACAGCTATCCCCAAAGATACAATTTATTGTAATCCTAGCTCACACAATCATAACATTGTTCTATAACAATTTTTTGGCGCGTTTGATTCCTAATTAAAAAACATGGAAAAATCTTGCATTTACTGTTTCCCTTTCATTTTATACTTCATTCATTCAAACATGTTATGCTTCCCACAGAAGGCTTGATTATTTTCATCTTAGCAGTTAATAATCATCTATATGAAACATATTTATAGAATTTTTTTTATTTCCATGCATTAATATCTCAGGCTTCGCTTTCAACCAACAGTAACAACTCAGAAGAAAATGCATTTAATTTAAAAGAAAAACCAAGAGGAATGACCACAACAAAGTTATAAAGGTAAGATTGAAAATAAAACAAGAAGTTGTCTGAGTAAAAACCTATCTATGAACAGACTTAATTTTGCATTCATAAATTAAGGACGTGCCCCATATATCCAGATAAACATGGATTGCTTTCAAGTTTATATTTGCAACTTCAGCTTTATAAAAGGCAAATTAAACTCCTCTGCTACTAACTGGGTTCTAGTTGTCAATAGGAAAACCAACATATCACAACTTCATATAAATATCCTTTTGCTGGAACTTACAATATTTCTGTAGAAAATACAAATTAAAGCTTTGCAGCCCTTCAAAAAGCACAGGCAGATACAAGTAAACAACTCTGCCACCTCTGCTGGGCAGCTTTGATCCACTTCCTCACAATTCAGCTGCCAAGTGCCACCAGAGTTAAGGGGCTTGATTAATGTCTGAGATGAGTTAGCCTGTGATCATCCTAGTACCAATTTCACACACCCACAGCTCATCTCCCACCCTGGTGAAGATTACAGACCTTCATGTCAGCAGGAACTATGAGGAAACCCACAAAACAGATTAAGGCATCACACCAAAATATCAGTTTTAAGTTGATAGATGTTTACCCCTGCTGAGATTCATTTCCTCCAGGATCTCTGCATAGAACCCTCACCAGTTCCATCCTATTTGGGTGCCTCGTTCTCAGACTGCCTAAAAAATCCTTTTCCTAGAAACCAGGGGGGTTTTCCACACTCCTGGTAGGGAGGCCCTGAGGCTGGAACTTAGGCATCCCCTGAAATCCGTGGAGGCAAGCACAGAGGATGCTGCAAACATTCCACCAGAGATGCTGGCTTGCCATCAGCAGATGTGCCAACACGCCCCAGTGTAGTAGGATCCAGGTTAGGCTGCCACAAAAATCTGCCTGCCAGGGGTTAGCAATGGCAAAGAGAGATAAAAACTCAGCTTTTCCCCTTGATCTCATACCTGGTGCAGTGATTACTGAGACTGTTTGCACAGAGAAATTTAATTCTACTCAGAGGTTCCCGAGTGCTTGTGCTGTAGGCAGCAGCAATAAATAACATTTTGTAAAGGAAAACAGCATTTTCTAAAAGTCAGGCCATACAAAGCCCACTGAAATGCAGTGGGAGGTTGGTAACAAAGCTGTTTATTCTTTGAAATTCTCACTGGCAGAAATGGTTATGTCTGGATTTTTAGCACGAAAACAAACATATCTATTCCTTCACCTTTGTTTCTGTGGGGTTGTCCTCTTCCAAATCATTAAGTAAATGCATATTGTCACTCTCAGCTCAGCAGTATCATGGCTTCCTAAACAACTCACCAAAAAGCCACCACACATTCTAAATTCAAAAAGTAAATTTTCAGTAAGAAAAAAAAACCCATGAACAAGTAAATTCTAGGAAAAAAAACATGACTTGTCCCCTAAACATCTCTATCATCATTCTATTCACAAAGAAATGCATTACCTGCTACTATTTCTTCTGTGAGATAACTGCAATGAAAACAACAAAAGCATGTGCAGGCTGTGCTCAAGAGATCATTTCAAAACTATTACAAGGATCTGGTGTTTGGCTACATCTTTATTTCACTTACAGAAAATAAAGAAGCCTCAAGGAACAGATGAGAATGCAAGCCTTCAATAAACACCTTAGTATGGGAAAACTGAAAGTTATTTTACTGTCTGGTTTGGGTGTCATTTTAGTTTTGTTTCTACTTTGCTGCATGATCAAACTCCAAAAATTGAGAACCTATTTTCCATGACAACAACCATGCTGGCTTCAAGGTGGGGGGCCTTTCAAGAGACTTCTCAATTTTTAGTTCTTTAGAATCCTTATCTCTTGATGGAAGCAGAGTTGCATCTAAAAAGAAATAAGAGGTCTCATTTTTAAGACAGGTTTGCCTTTTTATACATATCTTACCCACTATATATGGTAAGACACTGGTCTTGGCAGAGCCATGGATGATTATTTTTAAAAAATGGAAGAGAGAGAGAATCTAGCTCCCCAAATGTGCATTGCTGTTCTGCCCAAAGGCTTATTTTGGCACGTTCTTTTAGTCATATCCTGTTCAGGTCACTCTCAGGAGCCATCTCTTTGAAACATGGTGATATACCCCATGAAGAAATTAAACAGAAGGATCATCAACAGCATGGAGGGCATCATGAGATAAAAACAAACTCAGTGGGAAATACATCAATTCTGTCTTCTTATGGAAGTGCATAATATTAGTCTGAATAATGTTTCTTTGTTAAAGGCTCACAGAAATGCATTGCAGGTATTGAACACCAGTTTGCACGACCAGAAAACACTAAAATGAAAAGAAGTTTAGGAAGAAAAAAAACAAGGAAACAATCAGAAAACTGAGCATAGGAAAAGGAAAGCCTACAATGTTCTAATTCTTATGCAGCAACCATGGATATCTTATCAAATCATTGTATCTTTGTATAGACTCCCCTGTGAGATTACAGTCAAAATATGGGAAAAAATATGAGACATCCCTATATTAAACTGATATAGGCTGAAAAAAAGATTATTTTTTAAAAAATATGGAACAGATGGTCACCTTACTCAAGCAGCTGTTGTGGGGGAGCAATTATTCACCATCAAGCATCAAAGGCTAAAAAACAATCAAATTCAAATGCACACCCTCCTGCTAAGCAGTGGTATCAGCACCCAGCCCTACCTGGTACAAGACAGGAGAAGGGAGGTGAGGCCAGAAGGTTCCTCCTGGTCAGCTCTCTCTCAGTGATATATGAGCCATAATACCAAATCCAAGCTGGTGCTGAGCAAATCCTCTCCCTGCCTCAAGGCAGTTTTTTGATGTCCGAATTTAGTGCCAACAAGCGGCGTTGCCAAAAAAGCAATAAAAACCCTACAGCTTGCTACAATTAAAATTTATTTCTTTATTTTAGGAAATTTAATTTTAGCAGTAGGAGGAATTGCTCTTTCTACCAGGGACAGCAGAGTGGGTTACAAGCTCATCTTCACATGTTACACAACAGCTGTAAGACCAGGGCTTTTTGTCAATTCACTGCACTGCTGGGTTGACTCATTGGCCTGTGGAATTTGAAAGATGTTTTTTAAAGTTGTTTTCTTCCTCTTTTCTACTAGAACTATTGAATTTTATGTGGAAGCCATTAATGAAAAGTCTAGCAGCATAAGAACAAGAAAAAAGCATGGATCTCTATGAACAAAGTTTTCAACTTACACAAGCCCTCAAACCTCCATTTTCAAACAACCTTAGCAAAATGCATCCCTAATTCAATTTTGACAGCTCCTGAAATCTCATTCTGACTTCACCCACCAAATCTTAGGCTCTGTGTCTGAGGCTTGTGACCCTATGTACAACAGTGCCATGTCCCAGGAGGATTTAAAGCTTCAAGAAGCTAAAGTTGACCAAGTCCAGAATCACAATGCTGAAATTCCAAAGCCTGTAACCACCTAAAGCATACTCTGCATGGAAAGGCTCTTTATGCACTTCATATTCAGCAGTCACTGGATAAAAATAAGCCAGAGTCTTGGAAAAGTGATTAGAGCCCAGAACTCCTCACCCTCAGCTGCAAACCTCAGGCACCAGATAGGTCATAACTCGTCCAGTTTTACCATTTCAAGAGGACAAGTGAGGACGTTCAGCCCCTCACACAAGAAATTAATGCATGTTTCCCATCTTAACCACCTCATCCTCAGTTCTATTGCTAAATTTTCTCTTTCTTTCCAAGCCAAACCCTTTAAAAGGATGTACTCTGAGGGCCAGGTGACACTGCCTGCTTTACTGATTTGACAGGGTGATCTGTGTTTGCCTCTGTTTCAACAAATAAACTCAGTTAAATCAGCAGCAATGACACTTCCCATTTTCCTGAGCTACACCAAGAAGTCAGAAGACTGCTCACTGTGTTCCTGTGATGCCTCCAGTCACCAGATTTTATCCTGGGAATGAGGTGATTTGTAACACCAAACATCACTGAGTTTGGGCAGAAATACATTCAGGCTTCTTTTAAACCACTTCAGGGCAAAGACAGAGTGCTGTTCAGCAGAGGAAAACAAGGGAGTCAAACAACAGGTGGCTATTTTCACTTGCAATACTCCGTGGAGTTAATTTCCAAAAGTGAGAGAATTTACGTGAAACAGCCTTTTTATCCTTTACATTCTACCTTCAGTGCCCTCTCATGCCAACAAACAACTCCAGCTCTGAGGAGCAAGTCACAGCCTCACAGAAGGGGCCAAGGAATCTTTCCCCACTGCCTGATCCCACACAGCCTGAGCTGCATTCTCCAGGTTCTCCAACAATTGCCTCAAGTCTTTGTAACTGGGCAGGTGAAACTGTTCAATCAGATGGATAACACTCACCCTTCCAAAGCACTTGAGCTCTAGGGATAAAAACAGCTTAGCACTAATGATAATTATTGCTTTTGTTCTACAAGGGCCTTGAATACATACTGGGATTAAAGAAAAAAAGAAAGGGAATAAATGTTTCAGCTCTTTAACTGAATGAGTTTAGATAAAAATCAGTCAACGTCCCTTATTCTGGCCTTCGTGAAAACATTTGTAAATCAGACTCTGAGCCCTTGAGAAGGAGCAGAGAACTGCTGTGCTGTGCTCTCAGCTCAAGGCTCATGGCACATACCAGTGTGCTCCTTGCCTGAGAGACACCACTGATGTCCTGGTACAGCAATCACCCTTCTCTCCCCTCTTTACTGAAAGAAATTCCTTGGCAAGTGTAGCTGGGAAACAGCCCCTCCTTCACGAAGGGTAGAGGGCTTTGTTTGTTTAGGGGTGCTTTTTTGTTTTTCACTTTTCCATCCATTCACATAAATGACAGTCCCCAGTTCACATCCAATTTCCACTCCTGTTACCTTGCAAGTTCCAATTCTTCACAGCCCAGTGCAGATGGACCAGGATATTCATTTGTTTGTACTTTGAAAATCACACATTGGATCACCATGTTTAAAAGTGACTATCACAGCTTGGCACTGCTATACAGACACAGGTTAAGTGCACCCATTACAACATTGTGGGACAATTAAGCACTCTGTTAATAGTCCTAAAACTGAACTGTGATTGCTAGTATCAGTCTTCTTAATAAATCCATGATAAATGATGGCCCGGACAAAAGGATTTAAAGAAGTGTGGTGATTGCAAACCCTCAAAGGGAAAAAGTTAAGCATCAATTCAGAGACTAAATTCCTTCAAATCCAACATGACATTCACCTGCATAACAGGAATATATATATAAATTAGGGATATCTAATCACACACCAGGTGTTGAAACACTTGCATTCAATTTTCTGAGGAAACATCAAGTGCCACACTGGTCCTCTCCAGAAGCAACTGACTGGACTCCACACAGATTCTAATGTTTTGGCAGAGAAACATCTTTTCCTTCTCAAGAACAGAGTGTTCTTATTTATCCTTGGCTTCCTCAGCTGTCTGTTTAAGGTCTGGCATTTCTCAGGGAATGATTCTGTTCGTTTCTGTAGCATCCCTCGTGAGAGTCTCAGCGGGGCTGAGTGCTGAAAGGAAAGGTCACCAGCAAATCAAAGCAGGAGTGGGCTGGGAGCTGGCACTCACAGCAGCAGGAGATCCTTGTGGCTACACACACACGGGCTTCACTGCAGCTTCCTTGACCTCCAAGGATTTGGCTAAGATGTCAGATCTGAATTTCTCTTATTGAACGTAAAAAGCGAAGCCAAGCAAATGCTAGGAGGGAGAATGATTTCTGCCAAGAAGGCATAAAAACTACATGAACTACTCACATATGCATAAAGGAAATTATATTTTAAAATCGGTGTTTGGAGCAAGGTTAAAATAGCATCTGAACTGAAATACTAATTAACTATTTTTCTGCTAATAGTCATTGGTAATTGTTAGTTACCTAACATTTCTGACAAAAGCAGGCTTTCTCTGTAGTCAAGAATTCAGTTAGTTGCACTGGGAATATTTGGAATAACATAATTCTGGTCACTTAGATTCAAGAAAAATTGAGACTGCTGCAGGTATTAAAAACAAAACCCAACCAATTAAGATAGTCGTGGGAACCAAGAGTCAGTCCAACCATTGCAAAGCCCAGCTGGATTTTTTCAATCAACCAAAACAGAAAAGAAGGGACAGGGCTGCTCTGAAAAACACTGTCACAGAATCAGATATCTAGGGGAAAACACAGACAAAGAAAGGGCATTTAAGACAAGGCACATTATTGTTATAACATACATAACACATATTGTTATAACAACATATCCTTGTGGCAGGATAACACCTGTACCTTTTGTACTTTACCAGTTCTGACTACATTAAACCAAGGACAACTGAAGGAAAAAAAAATAAAAAAATCACAAGAACATGCTGACCTGACCTCCTCTACAAAGCNGAAAGGGCATTTAAGACAAGGCACATTATTGTTATAACATACATAACACATATTGTTATAACAACATATCCTTGTGGCAGGATAACACCTGTACCTTTTGTACTTTACCAGTTCTGACTACATTAAACCAAGGACAACTGAAGGAAAAAAAAATAAAAAAATCACAAGAACATGCTGACCTGACCTCCTCTACAAAGCAGTACTGGAGACCTTGATCCAAACATGGCAATTCAGGTTCTGGTTGTACCTTGAGGGTCTCCTTGGGAAAGGATGGAGGTCCCAGAGCCTCCCTAAAGAAGAAACCAAGCTGCAGCTCCCGTTCTGGATTGCCTGTGATCAGTCAGGATCCGTGTGCTGGTCTCCTCCTTGGCCAGAGCCCAGGGCTGTCCAGACAAGGCAATGGTTTGAGGGCTCAAAGAAGCTTCAGCCCTGCTCCCATTTGCATGTGGCAGGGGTAATGAATTAGATCCTGCCAGCTGGCCCCTGCATGCTGCCCAGGAAAAGGTAGAGATGGAATTAATCAAGAAAAAGTGGCCAAGGTGCCTGAAGAAAGAATGTATGGGACTGTGGGAGAGGAAGAATGAGGACAGAAGGCAATGGGAATGCAGAAGAGAACGAAGGACGCAAATAAGTGAAAGACTGATAACTCAAGGAAAATTTCAAAAACAAAAATGTTTGGAAAGAGACACAGAGGAGAGATGAGGCCAAAAATATGCACAAAGCCCACTTGAGAAAGACACAGCAAGAAACTGCTAAAGGAGATTGAGAAACTGAGCAAATGCGTGAACAAGACGAATTTCTGCCATGGCAAACGAGAATCCCCATGTTTGCCTCCTCTCAGGCAGATTCCATTTCTGGTACAGCTGCCCAGTGCTCATCTCCATATGTATTGATTCTAATATTTGACTGGGTGTCTTGCAAAGCAGCTAACACCAGCTCTAAATAATCAGCTCATCCAGTCTCTGTACATCTGTAAGGGCTGGAATGCAGCCCCTTTCCAGCACAGCATCATCACTGGATGCCCTTAACACTCTGCAAACAAATCCAACTGGTGAAGAGTTATTAATTTATCATACACGTCCCTGGAGCCACAGTAAGGTTCAATCCACCTACCAGAGCCACCATAAATACCTGAGAGGTCACTTGAATTCCATTTAGTCTTTGCTGGAATATGAAACCATTGAGGTGTGAAATGCCTCCATCCCTGTAAATAAAACAGAACTGCTCCATTCCCAGGAAAGGAAAGGTGCTGCTTCAGCTCCATCAGGCAACACAACTTCTGCTGAAGTCACAGAAGTGTCACTGGTGCAGTGGAGGCAGAACAGATTGCAATTCTGCACTGTTTTTATTTGGTAGCAGTCCTCTCAGACTCGCAGACTGCGCCCCAGAGTGTGCTGGCTCTGCAGCAGGGCTGCTTGTGTGAACACAATCAGGCAGTAGCTTTAAGTCAGTGTAAAGCTGCAAATTTACCATTCATAAGCTTTCAACATTTATTTGCTTCTGGCTCCCAAAAGTTGCCAAAGACCAGAGAGAAACTACACCTGCTCTTGTGAAATGCTAGAATAGTGCTAGTCCCCTCAGCTGCAGAGCTGTAAAAAGATGATTGCTGTCAGACATGCTCTTGCTGACAGTACAGGAGGAAAATTTACAGGTGAATAGGCATAATTCAAGGTTGCTTCCTCAAAGATGGTGGTTGAAAACGATTTGGGGTATTTTTTTAATATGACAAAAACCCTCAGGAGAACAGAACTACCACAATGACAAAATTCCTATATGTACCTCATAAAAACAAACATACGTAACTGATAAGGTGCATATAGGTAGCTTATAAAAAAAATTGCTTCTAAAAATAAAATCTCCAAAAGTTTTAAAACTTTTATAGGTAATTCCTACCCTTCTCAGTTTGCTTATCTCAATCATGAAAAACCTACACAAAGTCCTTTATGGAATTAGGTTCACTAATGCACCATAGTACTTCAAGCAGCTTGTCTCTGCAGAGGACCAAGGATATCAGTGACAGCAAAGATACTCCCTAAGTTATGCAATACTTTTATGAGAACTATTTTAATTTAGAAACCAGAGCACATACTTCTGCAGAGGTGGAACAGAAACAGTGGGCAAGTAAAGTCTTCTTACCTTGAAACACACTCTTTCCTCATTTTTAAGTGATCTTTCAGTCTTACAGCTCACTCACTTGCCTTTTCCCCTCTGGCATTGCAGAGCAAAGAGCAGGGTTTGAAAAACACCACGTGCCCCAAGGTCGATAGCAAGAGAAACATCATGGGGATGGGACAGGATGCTGACAGTAAATATTCAAATCTGGGTTTAAGGTCCCAAAACAGATTAAACTTGCCACTCACTTGGGCTGCAGGATTCCTTGCACTGCTCATTCGAGTGCTACACTGCATTTACACATGCAGCTGACACTTAGGGCTTTCAGAAACCTTCCTCAGAAGAGATCTCATTAATATAGAAGGGAGCTGACTCCAGGACTCAAATGGAACACCTGGGGGGAGCTGGGACCATGAGTGGCCCCAGCACAGGGTGAACAGTGACCACGAGTCACTGTCAGACACATCATGCACCCAGCACCACTGAGGCACTGATCATGCAGGAAAAGCTGAGGACATGTGAAATGCTAGAAGAGAAAGTGCCACACTTTGTGGAAAGAAAGAAAAAAAAAAAAAAGCTGAATCATTTCAGTGGCCTTTAATGTTTATACCCTAGAATTTGAGACTTTGCACGCAGCGGGAGGTATTTGACATTTTCCTCCTCAGAGATTAGCACTTCCAGGTATTGATTTAAGCTAGGATTTACACCATGACTACCACTTTTATGAAGGGCATAATAAGAGAGATTTGCAAGAAATTGCCAGGCACACCATCCTTAATCAGCTGCAAATTGTTTTCATCCTAAACCTGCGGGTTTCTCAAGAAAAGCAAAATGTTCATAACTGAGTGAGGCAGCAGAAAAAGAACATTCAGCCTGATTTTGAATACAGATAGCCACTGAGAGAAGCTAAAAAGCTCCCTTATGGTACTCTTTCTTTTTAACCTGGAATAGATTAATAATTCCTGCTCATCTTAAATCTTGTTATCTGGTTTGGATAAAGTTCCTCCTCATGAACCAAGTCCTCCCCACACCCTTAAAAGGACTTGGGGTCCATCTGAGCAGGTCAGAAGGCTGCCAGGCAAACTTCACATACCCAAGTCCCTTGCTGAACACAGCCTCAAGTAATGCACATCCTTTTTTAGCCCATGAGTCTTCCTATAAAAAAAATACATTTAAAACCACAATACACAAAGAAAAACCCCACCCAGATCTGTGTCAAGGTAGCCTGAGTACTGAATAGATTATTAAGAAATATTTTCTTTTGCACAAATACACCTAAAAGCCCTGCTTCTTTTGATTTTCAGAAAGAGTTCAGCACATACTTTGTTCTCAGTGAAATTTTCCAAGGTGTCTTTCAACATGCCTTGTCCATCTAATCAGTTCTGAAAAGCCTATTTTTGCCTACTTGGCAGTTGTGGAAATGTTTGCTAAAACCAGATGTATTTTAATAACAAATAATAAAAATTGAAGGGAAAATATATTACATTTTCTGCCTCTTTTCTAGTTACTCAAACCATAAATTAAAAGCAGGAAAATAGGTGCCTCATTCATTGCTCAGGTCTTCTTGGAAATTGGTTGCCTCTATAGCCTGCACCATAAGATTTAAATCATTATTAGCTACAAAGCACCCAAGGTTCTTGCCACTGAATAAAATGGATTAATATTGACAAGAATCATATTCTCCTTGGTAAACTTCAATTGGCATAGTCCTGTATCAACGGTGCCATGACAAGGTAGAGTTGTTTCTGTTGAGGTTAGGTTCAGGCAACAAGCAGAGCAGGTTTTGTTCACTTTCTGCCTTGTCAGGTAAAGCACAGTGCTGGTCCCTGCGAGGCTCAATTGATTTCCTGAATGCTAAAACCCTTTGATATCTCTTCTGCTCTGTCCACAACCAATAAAATTTTCACAACTACCTAGCCAAGGAAAAAAAATACTTTAAAACATGTCTCTCACTCATACTGTCTTTTGAGTTCATGTTATTAATCCAGAGATAATTGAGCATTCATCTGTTACAAAACGAAAGCAAGGGAGCCAAGGACGTGAGGGAGCTGTCCATGGTACAGAGGGATCACCATGGGTGTGGTGCCTTAAGTTTTATCTTTTATATTTTTTACATTCTGGGCTGTTTTACTGGGTAGTTTTAGGTTCTATATTAAATGCTACTAAGCTCTTTTCACAGAGTAGGGAGACAAAACAATTCCTTCTCCAGCTCGGGACCAAGGACAACTTTCAGGCCCAAGAACAAAACCGACAGGGAAGGGAGAAGGAAAAACAAGGAGAATGGAGATTCAGCAAATTGGACAATGAACTCCAATGTGCTGATGGACCAGAACTGATAAAAGTGTGAGGCCTCGTGATCAGGTGTCCATTTTGGGGCATCTTGGGTGTGGCCCAGCTGGGCTCTTGTGCTGCCCAGATGTGCCCAGTGAGGCCTTTTAATAAATTCCCAATTTATCCTTTTGCTCTGGCTGGGCTCTGCTCCAGGGCAGCCTCCAGAGGTCATCAGGTGTAGAAACCTATCTCACCTGGGCCTGCTGCACTTCTCCAAAGCTGTTTCTCCTGGAAGCAGCCAGCTTTGGAGCTAGATTTCCTCCTATCCTGTGGTGTAAGGTCACAGAGGCCAGCCTATGCTGGGCTATTTTTGTCAAAAAAATTGGAGAGTAAGAAAAAAGAGGAAGGGCTGGGAACAGAGACCTGGAGCCTTGGTGGGCTGATTCCAAGGGAATCCCAGAGCTGAGGCACGGTCACACCTGTCACCTACCCCAAAGAGCAGCTCTGCCCCTGGGAACAGCAGGCTGGCTTCTGCCATGGTTTCACCTCAGCCAGCAGCTGAGCCTCAGGCAGCCTCACTGTTCCACCAGCAAGGTCAGGGAGAGAAGAGCAAGACAAAAGCTGGAGAACTTGTGGGTTGAGATAATGACAGTTTAATAGAGAAAAAGCTGCATGTCCAAGCAAAGCAAAACAAGGAATTAATTCAGTGTTTCCCATGGGCAGGCAGGTGTTCAGATACCACCGTCCCATGTAACAGTTCCTTGGAGTGATGACATTTGTCCACCCAAACATCCCACTCTGCCTCCTTCTTTCCTCCACTCTATTCTGAGCATGATGCCATGCAGCATGGAAAATCCCTTCTGGCTCCATGTAACCCCTGCTCAGCAATACTAAACTATTTCTATAAGATCAGCTCCACGTTCAGCAAAAACCCAAGACACAGCCCTACACCAGCCACTGTGAAGAAAGTTAACTCCAGCCCAGTCAAACCCAGCACAACCTCCCAGACCTGTGGCCAAAAGTCAAATAGAGAGCACTTTGCTCTATGGGGGATTAAAAAAAATTATCTGTACTCTATAGCTTGAGAAAAGTAGGGAAGTTTTCTCCAGTGGCAAGCACTCAACAGAACAATGTCAGAATGCAGCACCACCTCCATTTCCCACTGGGGCAGGTTTTATGATGCCTGAAGATCTGACCCTGACTGCTTTTCTCATTTCTCTGTTACTCAAGCTATAGTCAAAATGTTAGAGGCTTATCTTATGAAATATTAATGCTATTCTCATTCAGTGCTAAGGGATGGCAATACAGGAAATCAGCTAAATAACTGAACTGTCACTCACAGCTCTCTGAAACTATCCTGGTAATAATAAACGTTGTCAGGTAGACTCATGGCTGATGCATTTAAAAAGAACATCCAGCAAAATCTAGACTTACCTCTCTGTACACAATGTGACTTACAAAATAACAATGATCCAATCAACCAGCCAGAAAATAATTTTAGTTCCTTTATAAGCATCTATTTTTAAACAGGGATACACAACCATCTCAGAGGGAACTCACTAAACATTATTAACTTTAAATAAAGCACAACTGAACATCATTACCAAAGTATAAAATTAAGACTGTGCCCCAAAAAAACCCAAAAGCTTCTGGAAGAAAAAAAATCCCACCCATATTTTTTGTTTATTGTAGAAGGGCTGTACTGTTAGCTAGACCACATTTTAAAAACACTAGACTGGACTTGGAAAAAAAGGCTAATATAGCAAACCAACCAGACCATACACCCTCTACAGACTTAATCTAGTGGGGCAGAATGTGAGTGTGCTTGCATTCCTGATTTCTTCCATGTCAAGACAGTTTTAAGAGGTGGAAGGTAACACTTTTTTAAGGGCCAAATGGTAGCAAAATTGTCAGCCCTCAGTGATTTACAGCACATCAGAAATCATCCTTGCTCTGGCCTTGCCTATTCTCAAGACAGTTGCCTGGCATCCATGATCAACTACATGTTTTTACTCACATGACAGAAAAATTTACTTAGAATTAAAGATAAACTCCCCCAGTCATGACAGAGTCTTATATGGGAGAAGTGGAACTGTACTTTTGACTACAGATGGCCAGAAATATTTAAATTTAAAAAAATTCTCTCAAAATTGAAAGGTAAAAGCAGCTTGGGGTTTGGAGGGGGAAAATGTCCCTTCTCTGCATAGAAAAATGCTAAGAAACAGAAAGGAAAACTGGACATGACACTGAGGAGCTGCAGGAAACACCCAGAAAAATGCCCAAGTACTGCTCCTTGAGTCCTCACACCCTAATAGCCAGTTATCAGCACTGACACCAATCAATTCCCCACAGCCAGAAACCACCCAAACCTTTTGACCCTCAAACTGGGCACAGACCCTTCAAGAACTGACAGGCTTTCTTCCTGAAATAGGAGAGGGTCAAAGAGTTATTCTATCTGGAAAAGCATCTGAACATCATCTNAGCTTGGGGGTTGGAGGGGGAAATGTTCCTTCTCTACATAGAAAAATGTTAAGAAACAGAAAGAAAAACTGGATATGACACTGAGGAGCTGCAGGAAACACCCAGAAAAATGCCCAAGTACTGCTCCTTGAGTCCTCACACCCTAATAGCCAGTTATCAGCACTGACACCAATCAATTCCCCACAGCCAGAAACCACCCAAACCTTTTGAACCTCAAACTGGGCACAGACCCCTTCAAGAACTGACAGGCTTTCTTCCTGAAATAGGAGAGGGTCAAAGAGTTATTCTATCTGGAAAAGCATCTGAACATCATCTTTGAGCCCCTCAGCACTGCAGAGGCACTCCAAGAGGGAGAATTCACACATGTCAACACTTGTCATCTAGATTGTATATCTATCAAATCTTGTCAAATCCAGGTCTATCTCTCCCTCTACTTGGAAAAGATATAACACTAATATTTTTCTTGTGCCCAGCATTGCAGCAGACCTTTTGTTAGGGGTAGAAACAAGCCAAGGCACAAACTCTCATTTAACAACATGAAAAAGGCCCCAGTTTATTCTTTTTTACAGCTCTGTCACCCTGACTGTGCCCACAGGCTCTTACCTGGCTCAGCTGTGGCTGCAGGCTCCAGCAGCAGCTCCAGCCCCATCACACCCAGAGGGACCCCACAGCTGAGCTTGGACAGCAGCAACTCTCCTCCCTGGCTCCTTCTTCTTTGGGTCTCTCTGGATTGTTCCCTCAAGGTTCTCCTCTTCCTCCAGGATGCCTCTTCCCAGCCAACCCATCCCTTTTATCCCACCCATCTTTAATTATCCACAGCTGTGACCCATTAAGGGCAAGGCCGTTCCCCTGCCTTGGTAATTGGTGCAGCTGTGATTTCTCAAGGGAAATGTCACCTGTGATCCCTCCTTCCACACCACACCCCCTGTTCCTGCCACAGGCAGGGTGCTGAGAAGCACCATTCCCACATCCTTCCAGCAGCATCCCACTGACTTTTCCCAATCCCATCTAAAATGTCCTTAGGTTCAAGTTCCTTGAGTTTCCCTTTTCACATACACTCCTCCCAGGAATGGATGACTGTACTTTAAGTGTTTGAATTGCTGGCCTCCATCATCAACTCAGCATGCTCTCTGCTATCTGATTAAAATGCACTTGTTTTCCTGTTGTGCACAACAACTTTTAGTTAATATACCCCCAGACCAGAGAAGCCATCAATGAAATATTAATTTGTTCGTTGTGCTTCTTGAGTTATTGCTCCTGGCTGGGCAAACTAAAAGGTCCTCTATCACAGGAATGGGTTTATTACACTTAATTGCGTGTCTTACTCTGAGTCACCAAAACATTTGGTGTCTCTGAACAACATCAAAATGTCCAACTCAAGCAGGAAAAGCTAGCAAAAAAAATCAAAAAGCTGAATGCTGGCTCACACTGCCTCATATGATTAAAGAGAATTCCAGATTGAGCAGAAAAAGGCCCTGGAGTCCCTGACACTGATGTTGTGCAGAAAGATGTATCTAGGGAGATGC
This sequence comes from Thryothorus ludovicianus, assembly GCA_013397245.1. Lineage (NCBI taxonomy): Eukaryota > Metazoa > Chordata > Aves > Passeriformes > Certhiidae > Thryothorus > Thryothorus ludovicianus. The sequence continues at coordinate 32,389 of VZTB01008040.1, read as the reverse complement.
TCAAACTGCTTCCACTTGGGACTCCAGTGTTTTTCTCACTGTGGGAGATAAAGCAATTAACCTAGAGCTTGTGTGCCTTGGCCAGCCCAAGAAAGGAAGGAGGAGATAAGCAGAAAGTTTATCACAACTAAAATTTATGATATCTGAAGCATTTTTGTGTTTCCTTACTTATCTCTTTGTCCGCTCTATCCAATTAAACAAAAGTGTTTTGTGCTTGCAAATTGGCACCCTGATCATGAATAAGACCAGAACGTGCAGCATGTTATAAAACAAGCATGTTATATCAAAACTGTCTTTGTTTGGGAGGCTACTTCACACATTGGGTCAGAGAAGTCATTCCTGCCATGCTTGACAATAAAAGCCATTCCACAGGAATTTTCCTTTCTTGCTGTGTTGGCCAGAGCAGACCTAACAGTGAGGAAATCAGAGGCAGCAGGAATTCAAAGCCCAATCCAAAATTTGAATCCTTCCTTTGTTTAAACAGAGAACCAAATCACCTATAAAATACGTCATTAAAACACACTCTATTTAAATTAAAGATTCTATTCCTACACAACCTATCCAGTCCTAACATCAGATTTGGTCTATTCTGAACAAAAAGGGTCTCTTCAAACAATACTGAGAAATTTTTAAAAGGAGAAGGGTTGGGTGTACCTCCAAGTAGATTTCCTCCACTTCTTTCCTCCCCAAAGAAAGCCTGCATAAGAATAAAAACTTGCTTAAACTAGCATTTTTCATTTCTTCTTCAATATATGCAGAAATTATTCAAAAAAGTGATGGAACTAAGAGTAGCTAAGGAGTAAAACCTTTTATCCAGGAAACAGGCCACTGTCCAAGCCCAATAATATTTTCTCCTAGTAGTGACAAACTAAGATGAGCACTTGACTCAGTTTGCCTTAAATAGCCTTAGAAATCACTTAGAATTTGATATGTCATTGAGGAAATAAAGGAAAAATGCATATTGGATTATTGCATGCATGTGTATCAATAGCTCTTTAAAAACACACATCACTGTTAATTCTTATTTTTTTTTGAGAATGCCAAAGCAAAGGGGAAGTGGAACATCTGTTTAATATGTTAATTGTGTATCAGTGTTACACCATGAAAGAAATTACACTTTTAATACATTCCTCTTCTAGATGTGGTTCCTTTCTTGACATGCCACAAAATGCTGAGTCAATACGTTTTAGATGAAATTTAGTGCCCATATTATTGAAGCAAATTAATCTATAAAGAAAAATAAGACCTACTAAAAAACATGGATTGAAAAATATGCAGAAGTACATTAAACAATTCACCCAGATCATTAACAATCTTGCAAGATTGTTCATGGAAAACTGAATTACAGACTCAAAACACATTCTCTCTCTCAACTGAACTCAACCAGAGCAGAACATATTGAATTTAAAGCTAATCTTATCTAGGCTTTGCTGTCCCTCTCTAAGGACAGGGAATTCTATGACATTTGGAAATGGCAGCTGATTACACACCATGCATTTTTCAGTAGCATCCATTTCAAATTGGTATCATTACATGAATGATACTCACTACTTGAGGAGGTCTTTGCCTGGTCTGGTTTGTTATTTTTCTTTTACAAATGATTATATAGCATAAAGCTCTGACTAGCATGCATTTATCAACCTGAGTGTCAGTCTGCTGCTATTCTCACAGGAAAACTGCCATTGCAAAAAAAAAAACAAAACAAAAAACAAACAAACAAAATCCAAGCACATGTCCTTATGTCACTTACCTTCACAAGACAATTCCTTTCGTGGAGCAGACATCAGCAGCTGCATTATCAACTGATGTGATGGATAAATAATAAAAACTGGATCTGTGTGTGAGGAGAAAGATATGGAAATAAATTCATCTTTGCAGCTCCTCTTCAGAACATCAAATCTGACTAATGAAAGATCTTACAGCTGCACACACAGACAGCGTTTGTTTTAATGAGACCATGTAAATGCACCCAAAAAGCTCCAGAAGAGGGATTTTAACTTGTAGATTTGAGAACTTTGGTATTTAGCCCAAAATTATTTTGTAATTATTTTTTTATCCATACCTTTGTTTTATTCAATTATCAGACACAGCATAATCTATGGAGAGAAAAAGAAAACAAATTACTCTAAATGCACTGAAACTCAATAAAAATGCAGTATTATCTAGTCCATACATATTTCATAGGTAACACAAAGTCTTGTCAATGCATTCTATAGAAAAAGATGTTTCAGTTCCTTGCCCTTACAATGAGACCTCAGCCTAAATTGCTTCCCTGTTTAAAAGCTGTCAGCTCTAGAAAGCAGAATACTACTTCAGAAGATGAATAACTGGATACCTTGAGATACCCTGAGATAATCAACTACTTCACCATGACCCCTCTCCTTTGCTCATTGTAAACCCATCTTTTTTGCCAAAAATCTATTGATAACTTGTTGGCCATCAATCCTGCTTAAGTATTTCTAGCTTAAAACAACCAAAATATTCATTTGGCACTGAACAAATCCATCTAACATAACTTGCATGAAATGAACTTATTTATCCTTTTGCCCACTGAACCATGGTTGATACTTTCTCTGACCACGTAAAATTTTAGCTATTATTCTAAACAAATTAGATCAAAATAGAAGCAGCCATTAAAAGTTCATGCTACTGTATAACTCGTTTCCAATTCTTTCTACATATATAATTGCAAATTGTGTAAATTCTTCATTATACTCAAATCAAGCTGAGTTAAAATGCTTTTCAGACATGATTTTGTGCCGTATCAGCTTGTCTCAATAAAAATTTAGCAGAAGGAAACACCCTTGTGACTATGAGCTAAAATACTGCTGATGCTGCTTTTTCATAGACAGGCAGACTGTTTGTACTCCCACATTGCTTATTTTTACAAATAAAAGAAAAGAGTGATCAGAAGTCAATACATACATCCAGAACCTCCACAGCAGAACTGATGAGTAATAACAGGACATCAAGCTGGCCTAACAAAGTCATGCCCCAAACACAGCAGCACTGCAGTTGAAGGTGGCAAAATAGCAGAAACGGAGCCTTCTGTACAATAGCTGATTAATGGGACAGTTTTGACAACAAAAAAAAGGGAATTAAAAGTAATTACGACCTCCAGGAAGATGTTTCCTCCATATCATGACTTAACCTGATGATGAGGTTGTGCAGCAGGGTTGCAGATCTTGGTGACCTGAAGCACTGTTCTGTATAAACAGCTTTTTCATTGCCTAGCTAAGAAAGCCTTGTAATTATTCCAGGGCTCCTTTCCATTCCTTTGTTGGCACTGTGAGGTGATTAAAATTCTGTGAAAGTATCCAGCATATGAGTTTCCACATTGCCATGTCTATTCAAATGCAGCAAATTCCTCAAAGCTGTGCTTGGTCCATACCAGGGAGGGTTTGGGGTGGAGGATTCCTGAGACAGATTTCTCAGAGGAAAAATGTGCAACTGCAAAGGCAATCAGGATTTTCACAACGAACTGCAGAAATCTGTTTTGCATCCAGGTACAGAACTACTGAGAGGCAGCAGAGCTGCCCCTGATCCTCATGACCACAGCAGACAGCTGCATACACATTTCAGAGGGGAAACTTGCTGATCAATTGTGGTTATATCAAGAAGGAAAGGAGGCAGAGCACCTGGTAGGGAAGAAAACCTGGGCCCTGAGAGATCAGAGGCTCTTGATCCTCTATTCTTTTAATTATTTCTCCCACAAGAATAACACAACATACTGACTTCTTTCAATTCTCCCAGTACCTTATCTGAAGTGGTTATGCCATGCTGCCAGTCTGTCCCAGGATTTTCCACATCTCTGTTTTAAATGTCACAGCTGAGTCAAAAACCATCATCAGAATGAATATGCTGTCACCTGTAGAAGAGCTTGCTCTAAGAGATCCTCTGTGCCCATTCTCTGATCAAAGACATTTCCCATCTCACCATTTACCCCTCAGGGATAACATGACCCAGAAAACTATCAGTTTCATAACAAGCTATTTTTAAATAAAATTCTCTTCCCAGATTCAACAGTCTTCATCAACCCATGACGTAATGGTGACAGAGGTGGCAGGTGAGAAAAACACTATCAGTTGAGCAATTTTTTTATCTATAACTTAACTGGCTGCTCTTAAAGTAGCTTCAAGTTTTCTTACCTTTTTCAATATCTTTCTTTGTACAGAAAGTTGTAGTGAAGCAAATGCCTGAACAGAAATTGTCAGATGAAAAGCTGCAGCTTAAATGGCAGCAATATCACTTTTGTTTGCTAAGCAGGACAACAGAAGAGAAGGGATTGGATCTAAAAGGCCAGGAGCTCTGTCATCTGTAATTTGAAGAGGAATCATCGGGGAAAAAAGAGAGGAGAAAGCATTCCAAACAAAAAAAATTGTCACAAGGAGAGGAAGAATCAAATGGAAAACTTAGTGACTCTTGCTCAGGCCTTTGGCTGTGATGGTTGCAGTGTTAGAAAATGAGAAAATTCCTGGCAATCCTGGGTGTTCTCCACACCCATAGCAAGCAAAGACAGAATAGTGAGGCTTAAATCTACACAAATGAAAAATCAGGTTACTTCTGAAGAAAAGCAGAACCAAAGTTTCCTCTGTCAAAAAGCACAATGATTCTTCTAACTGAATAGTCAAAGGCAAGACAGGATTTCCATCAAAGGAATTTTTTTCAAAAAAGCCTCTTTTCAGGGCATGACACAAATGCTGCCTTTAGAGAGAAAAATGGACTGCATGGCTATCAAACCTTCTCTCATCTTATGACAGAATGATTTAATCTTGAAAGGTTGTCCACCCACCCCCCTCCTGGCATAAATGGTGTGTGGATTGGTTTGAGAGATCTGAGCTAACTGGGAAACATCTGGCTGGAGCACACCTATCATGCTAAATATTATTTCCCTAAGGTAATAACTAAAATAAAAGAGGTGAGGAAGAACCTATCTACCCAAGGCTGCTGCTGGGTCAGTTCCTGGGCACTAACCAACACAGATCTGCCAACACACTCTAGGAACCTTCTTTTCATGTTGAAAATGTCTTTGCAAACTGGTTGCTAGGAGCTCTACTCCTTGACATTTACACGCCTGAGCAAAAACATGCTGTTTAGCAAAATGTCATGATAAATGCGTCAGGGGGTTGACACTGGCTGGAAGCCAGGTGCCCATGAAAAAAAAAAAATCATTCACTCATTCTCCTCTGTTGGTGTTGAGCAGAGGAGGGGGAAAGAATGATTAAAAAGTTTATAGGATGTGAGAAGGATTAGGAGAAAACACAACAGGCAAAATAGGCTCAAAATTTTTAAGATATAAAGAAAAAATATAAACGGAATTAAAAAGAAGGTGGTGAGAACTAAAATCTTCAGAACACTTCCCTCCTCTCCCCACTCCCACCAACCATGGAGGGAGACAAAACATGAAGTTTTTAGTCAGTTTTTCACTCCTAAAATTTTTCTTCAGTTCGCTTAAGGAGAGAAGCTTCTTTTGCTATGCCTTGGGGTCCTTCTCATGGGAGACAGCTCCCTGTGAACTTTCTTGGTTTTAATTTTCACAAGCAACAGTTCCAGCCAATGTGCTGCAACGTGAGTCCCTCCCACAGGCAAACCACTCTTCCCACAACTGTTCCATCGTGGTCCATTTGATCCACTTGGGGTAGTTTTAAATGATGAGCTGTTCCAGTCAAAAAGCAAGGGTTCTCTTCCTCTATCTTTGAAAGCAATGGTTCTCTCTCTCTCTTTTCAAGCCTCTCACCAGATCACAGCTTCCCAGCATCCACGTGTTCCAGCACGACTGCCTTTTTCTCATGGGCTGTGGGTAAATTCAACATCCCCTCAGGCACTTCATGAGTTAAAGGGAAAAAATGTCTTACAGTCCTCACTTGGCTTGCAGAGTTATCTCAGCTCCGAGGCTCAGGGCACCTCCTCCAACCCCCCCTTTTGCACCAACCTTAACTCTTACATGTTGTTCTCCTCACTCGTCTTCACCTTTCCCTTTTCTCCAATTTGAGAGAGAATTAGCATCCATAAGTTAGTTTGTTTTCAAGGCCTATCAATTAAAAGGTTTTTATGGAATTCTGGAATGCTGAAAGGTTGATCCAGTCCAGGTCATTGCTCACTGTGCCTCTTGCTCCTGGGTGTGTGGTCCCTGCTGGCACTGCACCACCCTCACCCCTCCTTGGTAGGCAGGAAAAAAGAGGATTCCCATGGTTTTTTCCTTTCCTCCTTGGTAGGCAGGAAAAAAGAGGATTCCCATGGTTTTTTCCTTTCCTAACCCTGTTATCACAGAGACATCACCAGCTTTTGTAATTAGCAGCCAGTGATTGGTTTTGCTGGGCACAGAGGAAGCTTTGGTGACTGGCTTCTTCCCTTCTCACCAAAAATAAAGCCATGCAAAACCAACACAAAAAGTCACTTTTAAACATTGTCTGCTACAGTTCTGATTAGACTGTAAGCAAGGCATGAACATCATATTAGATCTTTTGCAACAGCCAAACAATTTTGAGGTTGTCTCAAAATTGTGGGGGCTAGCGAAGCCGCTTGAAAGCAAATTAAAAAAATTAATTCAAAAATAGCTATTTTACTGACAGCAGTATCTCTTTTTAAAATCTCAACAAAATTAAACTGCTTTGTAGGAATACTCCTATTAATTCATTACCTCTCAATAACCCAAGCTAGGATGAACACAAACAGATTTATGCAATCCATTGCTAGACATGAGCATGACCTCATAAAAAGAAGAAGTCTATATTTCACCTCCAATTCTGGCAGATTAGTAGCTTTTTCTCCATGTGCTGGTTTTTTTAGGCATTAGAGGAGAAAAATGCCACTGCTTTCTACTTGAAGAGCTGCAGGGACTGTTCCTTGCCTTTGAAGGTGTTTGGGGGGAGAGCTTTATCAGCACAGGAGCAAGGGAATAAGCAACCTCTGGGAAGTGTCTTTCAGAGACAGAACCCTATGGGTTTGCTGGACCAAGAAAACTTTTTTTCTCAACAGCTCTCTAGATCAGCTTTGAATTGATAAAATCATCATTTGCTGAGTAGGTCTGGGACTTGCTGCCATCAGGGCTGGCTGCAGCTTGGACACTGTGAGAATTGCAATCCCTACAACCCCACTGCAGGAAGGACTTGGATGAAAAGTCCTGCTGAGCTGCAAGAAGCTGTGAAAAATGGAGATGAAAAAGCTAGTCCTTTTCTCATCCCTGCTGCTATTATACAAATCAATCAGCAGAGCCTTTCAACTTGTAAACAAAGTGACAGTGATCAAAAGCCTTTACTGGCCTGGCTGCTCATTGACAAGGGGAAGGGTTTGAGCAGCACAGCTCCCAGGATGTCCATGACCTTCACAGGACAGACTGCTAGTGACAGGAAACCACCAGCAACAGCGTGGTGCAGGGGTTTGGGGCACTTCTCACACCTGTGGCTCCTGCAGTGGGACTGTGAGAACAGCACATTTGGGCAGAGCTTGCAACCCTCAGCCATTACTTCATATAGAGAACAAGACAGAGGTAAAGGTCTTGGTTGTGTCTCCTGGGACAGTGCAGGGACTCCAGGCCATCCATTTGAAGACTGATGAACTAACAAAGTCTGGTAAATAATGCTTTCCATTCTAGTTTGGCTTGATTTCAGTAACCCAAAAGTCTTCTGCACCACTGGGTGTACGAAACCATCCATTAGCTGGTAGATCTGAATTTAGCAACGCTGAAAAAACTCATCACATGGGCCAGATTTGTCATGGTACATCAGTTAAGGAAGCTAGAGAACCCTGCTTACCAAAACGTGTCAATCTACATCTAGCCCTAGTATTGGATAGAGTACAAGCATAGAAAACTGGCTCTAGTTAAAGTCTGAGCTTGTGTTGAAACACGACGAGGAAAAAATACATCAGTTATGGATTATGGGAAACACAAGTAGTTATAATTGACATAAAGCTGTTCTAAATATGAAAGCACAGATAAAAAGCTGCTCACTTGCCACTGCATGTTCTGGGGAGTCCACTGGGGTTACCTTGAAATACCAGTGCTGAGAAGGGAGATGCTGCTGCTCCTGGTGCAAGGGTCTGGCTCAGAACATGATCCCAAAGCAGAGTCACTGTCACCCGTGTGACACAGGGACACCTGGCCAAGCTCCAGGAAGGAACTTTCTCATACATTCTTTAGGCACCATGCATGGACTCCATGGACACACACAGACCTGCCAGGGCGGGCTCTCTCTGATCATCATATTTTAATGTATCTTCTTCTGAAAGACAGAAAAGGAACAACATTGCTCTGCATGTTCAGTGGATTGCATCTGCAGAAAAGATACTGAATTTGATGAAGGATTCCCTGCCATCCTCAGACAAGCTAATTTTTGGTGTTTGTCAAGTTGACACACCATCAATTACTCTTAAAAATGATGTATTTGCCCTGAAACCCTATGGCTCAGGCTATAAGCTAAGGAACTGAGAAACTCAGTTACTAACCTAAAAAAATTAACAGTCCTAGTAATGAAAACTTCCAAGTCAGCCACAATATCAGCATTTTTCCTTTTTCATCTGCTATGAGAGATTTATCAACACACATTTGACAACAAGCACTTATAATCAAGACAAATAACACTGGTAGGTGTTCAAATTGCTCTTGTAAATTTGTGTTAACTGGAGCTACAAACGCTTAGCAGGGGAGGTCTGTTTCACAGCATCTGATGTTTATCCATGTTTGGGGGACTATTTTAAGGAAGCTGAACTCAGAGTGAGGTTATTTCACAAACATTTCAATGCACTGCTTCTCACAAAGCCTGAGTGATTAGCGCTGAAAGTCGAGCTAGAAATACAAAATACAAGTTAAATATCTACAAGTTATTCAAGACCATGTATTTAATAACTGCATCTGAGAGGAATGAAAAAAAGATATTTAGGATCCAACCCTGTGCTATGTTTTCTTCCCATAGATTTCAGAAGTACTGAGTAAAATTTAGACTAGCATACAATTCAAGATTGACAGTTTTGCCCACATAGTAATAGAAAAAAAAATATAGTTCAGGTTATATTAAGGAATGTGCATTGTGTGTAGAAGGAGAACCCTCTGTAAAATTTTGCTTAAGTGATCTAAAAATTTCCTTTTTTACAGGGAAAGTGCACTAGATATTATGAGATACACAACATCAGAGATTAGCACTCAAACTTGAGAGAAAATATTCTGAAATGTCAATATCTAGCATTTATTCAATATTTTTCCTGTGCTGTACAGCCATTTCCGTCTGTTAATAAACAGGGTTTTTTCACTTCCACCCACTTGTATTCTTTTTGTTTCATTGGCAGAAAGGATTGCTGAATCCCTTCTCTTTAGGGGAAACACTAATTCCAGAGTATTTCCTCCTAAATTTTTCAACAAACCAAGAAAATCTGTAAAGATGAGTACAATAAACTTCTCAGAGTCATGTCAAAACCCTCTTTTCAGATGGAGCCCTTAAGGAGCTCAACTTCATAAGGGAAGTCAACATTTGGATTGCTGGCAGATGATAAACTCTGTAAGCAGGTGACATCACAAGTTGAACCCCAAAAATGGTCACAAAATGAACCACTGATCACGAGGTCCCACACTTGCACAAGTCCTGGTCCACCAGCACGCTGGAGCCAAAAATCCAACCACAGCCCCAGGCTGTGAGGCTCCATCCTCCTGCCATCCACACTCCTGGGTCCAGAATTTCTATTGCTTGTCCCTAGTCCCAAGCCAGAAAAGGAATTGCCTTGTCCAGCCACTCTGGAGGAGAGCTCAGCAAGCTTGAACATGAAACCCAGAACCACACACCAAAACAGAACCCAAAAAAGACAAAAGCCAAAACACAAGGCATAGGTGTAAGGGACAGGAAGGAGTTAGCTGGTCATGCAGAAGGAAGGAGAGAGAAGGAAAAGAGAAGGAAAGAAGGAACTAATGTTGAGTGGAGCTCTCTTGGGAAGGGTACAGAGAAAAAAATGAGCTGCTGTGTCTACCATTAGTCAGGGGAGATTTTATAGGGAGACTTTGAAGTGATGAGTGACTGAGGAAAGGGCTGCCTCAGTCAAGCCACCACCACTGAGTGATGGCCTGTGTGGGGACTGAAATTGTCCCCCATATGTGTAGAGGAGAGGCAAAACACATTAATATGTTTGGGAAAATGATTATCATATTCTGGGGGAATCTGTAATTATGTATGTAAAATGCAGTACATAAAGAGAAATTTACCTGTGCTCAGCATGCACAGATTTGGGAGGTTTCCCCCCTGCAATCAAGCCAAAGGAAGAATGTCTGGTTCTTAATGCTACATTGATGTTAAGGGGTTTGTTTATTTTACTGAATTTTTGGTAATAACTTCACATTAAAAAAAAGCCACACAACTATGTACCACCCAAATGTATTTCTCAATGCAGCTGTCTGAAAATGAGCTCCACCATTTGCACAAAGAGATCCATCTTTTATTGAAAGTTAAACTTTCTGGAGTGCTGATCCACCTATCATAACATCAAATCATGATATTAAAATATTCCTTCAACACAAAAATGTGAGCTGGGAACACAAGCTTCATACCACCCATTGTAGCATAAATTGAATTGTTTAGTTGCACATTCCTGTACTACCCTGCAGAGCACAAAGTTTTTATAAGCAGAAATAATTTTCTCAAGTTTTAGGTTACGTTTCAAGCAAAAGCCCCTCATTTATTCTGAGGGTAATTTATTACACATGCTGTCAAATGCCACTTTTGCATTTGCTGATAAAGGAGACCTGATATCTCTTACCCTGTGTGCAAACAGATCTCTTCAGCACAGCATATTAGTGTCCCCTTTATTTTATCTAGGATGTTTAACTCACAGTCCAAAACTCCAGTCAGGCATCTTCAAGGAGAGGTGACATTTTGTAGTTGTATCTTCTCTATACAGATTTTTGCTATAATGGGCAAAACTCCTTCATAATGTTTAAGGTATGAACCATTTCAATCTCTGACACATGCATAGATGATGATAAAGAAATTCATGACATGAAAATATTTTTGTTATATACTTAGAAAAAAAAGCCCACACTGCAATTGGAAGAGCTTTCTTATGATGAGAAAATTAAGAGTTAATGAAAATAAATTATCACAAGGCTTTTAATATAAAAATGTTATCTTTAAAAGTGTTTTCAATGAGCTTGCCTATTTTGAATAAACAGGGAGTAGGGTAATGTTTATTTTTTTAAATAAACATTTCACAAGATGTTAGAAAAATATTCTCTAACATTGTGTCCTGCCAAAGCAATTTATTTTTCTACTTCACTAAATTAAAGAACAGGTCAAATTACCAAAACCTAATTTGCAGCACTGAGATCACAGTGAGTAATCTCACTTAATGAAGCTGTAATCAAAGTCTAAGCAACTCCATTATTAGTATCATTACATTATATATTTATGCATGATGAACACTTCACCACAAATAATCTTCAAAGGCAAAGTTTTCATATGTTGATTCATAACTCCAGAGTTCTCCAGATTCCAGTTAAAGCATTTTTTCACCTTTTAACAACAAAAGCAGCTAAAATGGAGAGAAGATTTAGCAGTTGTTAGAGTTCTGACAGGAGATAGTGCTTGCTAGTGGCAATTACAGCAGCTTTCTTCAGGACCACTCCTGAGAAAACTCCTAGACCATTTCAGAGTGACTGTGAGACCATGAGATATGTTCTGTTCTTTTACTAAAGATTCCACTTGTAAGCTCCACTGAAAGCAACAGAGAAAAGCTCAATGTGAGCAGATAAAACATAGCCAAATAATAAAATAAACACAGGAAACAGGTGTCCACTGCCTTCTCTGGAAGCAGCTCTTTTGTTTTCAGATGCCTCCTATGACACATCAGCAATAACTTCAATTCACTCAGCTGCTGGAGGAACTTCGGGTGTTAAACGATTTGTGACATCCCAATGCACAAACAACAACAGAATCACTTTCTGTCCTGGTACTGGAGGCAGCAGCTCTGTCCTGATCATCCACCTAGGACCTGTCACACTTGTTTCACCCAGTGGCACCTGCAGTAACTTGGGATCAGAACTCCTAGAATGACTGAGGTAACAAGACCTCCTCAGCACTAGCACCAAAACACAAAAGGCAAGGATGCAGAAATACCTTTGTTCCAAAGCCTTTAGAGTCACCTTTCCTAGAGCTTCTAAACCCCTTAAGAGTCTCTCTTTACCACCTCAGGATAGAAGTGAGAGTAATGAGAGATCTGTCTTTCCAAACAAGCTGTGGATCTGCTGGTAGATAAAACCAGCACTGAGAGAGAAAGGAAACAATGGGAAGGATTCCACTGATTGATGAGTGGAAAAAAGGTGTTTGCCTTTATAAACAAACTGTAGGTTTGTTAATAAATGAAATTGGATACTGAAAGATGAAAAACAATGGGGATAAACCATCGATTTAATAAGAACTAGAAATGAAAAGGGAGGTCTAAACATTAGAGGGGAATCTTAGGGAAGCCTGTACCTCTCAAGTTCCTCAGCCAGTGGGAAAAGAGAGAGGGAAATGCAGCCAGGAAATTGAGATAAAAAGGAAGCTGCAGCCTCTAAAAATTGCAGAGACCCCAGAGGAAATGCCCCATGGCCTCTCCCTGTATTCAAATAAAATCAAAGGACTCCTCTGTCTCCTTTTTGGACATGAACCTCTGGTGTTTGTGGATTAGTTTTCCTAACAGAAGTAATAGTTTGATTTATATATTAAGATGAATGATTTTATTGTAATTAAAATGAAGGCAAACCAACAGTTTTCCATCAGTTTTGTTATGAAAATATTCAATAGCCTGGTCAAGGCCAAAAAAGAGGCAGAGAAGTCCCCTAGATCTATGGCAAACTAATTAAATGCATTTTCCCGTTAACCTCAGGCACAACAGGTAGTGTTTCTTTCATGAGATTCAGTTTTATGTAGTGATAGAGGTACAAAGCAATGTTTCAGAATCTCAAAAACATATATAATTTAGTATCAAAAGTTATACCCTGCCTACTCATGTAAAATTAAATTGTGTCCTAGAGATATGCACTTTTTAATACCCATAGTCACTGTGTAGATGGATGTCAAATTAAGGCTAACAAGGCATAGAAAGCTGTTAAATGGCCAGATCCCACCTATCCACCACTGGAATGAATGAGATGGTTTCAGCTGAAATGTGCCACACAGACACATAGGAGAGGAGCAAATGTACAGATTTAATTCCAGTTATAAAAGAGCACGAGGGAGATCAACTTCCATCATTGCTGGGAGTAACTTGAGGCAACTGCCTGTACTTGTACAGCTTGGATGATCACAAACCTTGTGAGAACACACACATTCAGCACGTTTTGAAGTGATAAACAAAGGATGCCTTTATAAATTCACAACATGAAGCTTTGATGTCTACAAGAGTAAGAGCCCACGTTGCTGCAGAATGCACCCTGTGAAGTGCTGATGTGGTGATTCTGTCTCTGGCCTCCACACAATCTTCATGCTCGTGTACAAGCCACTGAAACATGAAAGGCATCAATGAAACATAGAAAATGAGGGTTTTAAAACCCAAACAGAACTCTCTCAGAGTTAAGCTCTTCCATACTAATACCACAGTTTAGATGTGTCCAGCTAAACCATCTTTCAAGCCCACGTAAAAATGCCAGATCTCAAAGGATTATAGAGAAAGGGGGAATGGAAATCAGCTCTCCTTTATTTCCAAACAGATGATACACAAGTAAGTTTCTTGATCATTTGCGTTACAAAATTTGCAGATACATTTACATTGAAGTTGCTGCCAGTGGCATGTGACATAATCCAATTATGGAGATGCCAAGTTTGCACCAAACACTTTCATTCTCCAGTGTTCTGTGTAGAAAGGGACAGACTCTGATCCCAAGATCTAGGTCTGGACTAATTGATATTTTTAGATAAATCCTATTTTATTTGAGAAAAAGCATTGATTGTCCCAGCTGCCACAGCGATTGCCAACAAGCAGAACTTCTAACTGGAAAGAATCTTTCCAAGAAAATAGAACATAATTTCTCAGCACTCATCTTAGAAAGAAGAGACACTTGACAGTCATATTTTGTTACCAGAGCTGTTATTTATCCTTCAGAGTCTTCTCCTGCACCCCTAAATCAGGCAGAATTTTAGACAAAGAACAAAAAATTCAGAGGATGAAACGCCAAAGTTTTTTACAGCTGATGTCTGCCACAAAAATGGCAGAGCCAAAGAAAACCTCAAATCAAATCAGAACCCGTCTGTGTAACAAAAAGCTGTTTCTTTTAGGAGGTGGGGAGCTGCTTTCCACCTGCTGCTCTGGGTGGAAGTGGCACTCTTGTAAACTATTAAATAAACCAAGCCTAACCAATGTACTTGTACCTATTGATGTCAGTAACCATAACTTGCCCAAATAGGTTGCAGTCAGATATTAACCTAGTATAGTGGAAGATTACTTTAAAATCTCATTATTAAAACAGATGTTGAAACAAAAACAATGGTGAATAAGCGCCCTCTTAAGGGCATTAAGTATGAATAACACTCCTTCAATGCACTTGCATAATTTTGAAGTCGAATTCTGAACATTTTGTCACACTAAAATGGCAGCTACTATCATTTTCCCCCTTCACAATACTGTAAAAGTGCTGTGAAATACTTGGAAATACTTGAGTTGCAGCCATTTCTAAACAAAATTATCAGTCACACGATGTACTGAGTTAGCAAAAAGCTACATAAAACTGTTCATTCCAGCACATGAATAATCACCTGGTCCATTCCTCTAATGGGAATTAATACCAGGATTTTTTTACCTATATGGGATAAGAGGAAAATAAGTACAGGAAGAATAAACAGAGGTTTAGTCTTTGGTTACAGTAAATGAAAATAAAAATAAGATAGCTTCATAATTATCTGTATTTCAGACATTGTTCTCCTGATCACCCCTGCCTGTAAGAGAAAAAAACCCTCACTTTTTCTCCTGACATTACTGCAGGTGGTGGATTTAGGTCTCTGCCCTTTCAGGGCACTCACATGATCACAGAGAGGCACTTTCAATGCAATGTGTTTGAGATGGAGAACCTCCTCTCCCTTGGCAGGATGTCCTAATTATTTTTTCCACATCTTATGTCAGTGAAGTGAACATTTCAACATGCCTGCTCTTGCTTACAACAGGTAACCATGATACAGGCACACGTGATTGTCGTGTGTATTCAGCTTTAAAACTAAAAAGGCAACTTCTTCAGAGAGGTTCCCTTCCATAAGGCCCCAAAATCCAGGTCAGTTATTCTTCACATCTTTAATCAAGTCAGCTAACATTAGAGGGGCATCAAGGATTGTCTTAGGCACTGTTCTCACATAGCTTAAGTACAGTCAAAAAGAGCAGATAAAAGCATGACTGCCTGTTAGGAGACACCTATAAAGAGCAGAAATATTTGCTTTGGACATTGATAGACAAAAGCTTGGTTTTGGAGTGTTCTTCCCAAAAACATGCAGGGTCAGAGAGCAGAAAGAGGAGCAATCCCAGGGGAAAGCACAATCTGATATAGACAAAAGAAAAATGAATCTTTCGTAGTCTGCTTATGTAAACTATTGTCTAAAATTTTTCTTCACTTTCAGAAAAAACACTAGAGTAATGGCAAACAGAAGAAGCAACAGAAAGGAGCCTACCTTAAGGTTGTCAGTAATGTTCCACCAAGGGATCTTTTTGCCTTTTTTCTCATGTCTGTTTAAGTTTTGGAACACTGGTTCCCTTACAGAAGGTTCCACCACTTGCTTTGTCTGCATAGCATTACACTCCTAAATTAACACTCCTGGCTCACCATTACTTCAGAAAACCAGGCATGAGAGGAATTAAATTAATGTCTCCCTTTTTTCACTTCAAGTATCCTTTCAGGAGAAGCCTGGCAGCAAATGAAAGGTGATATGAGAGGATAGAATTCCCAAACCACAAACTAAAAAGCACACTACAGCACCTGCACACACTGTTTGGTACCTGCAACCCCTCAGACTCTGCAGACTGGGTAAGAAAGTGCCAAGAGTGTTATAAAAACCTTTTTTGACTCCTTTGAAAAGTTATTTTTCATAGGAGCATAAGTCCTTGTAGGCAACCCAGGGAGATGAGTAATCATGGGTGACACAACATGGATGGAAATTTATGTTTTACAGATTTAAAACGAAAAAGTTACAGAACCACTGTGGAAATACTAAAAGTTATCCTCCCATAACTGTTGTCCTTCATAAGCAGCATTGTTACTGAATTTAGCTTTTGAATAATTGTCTTAATTTAGCATATTCAACTGTCACAGGACATCTTCACAATAGAGCAGCCAACCAGCCCCCTGATATGCCACTGCCATTGCTAAAAAAAGGTGATGCACTGAGTTGGAAGGACTGACACTCACCAGCCTCCCTCTATCTGAGCTTATCTTGACCTGCCTGCAATTTAATTTTAGTTTAATGTAGTTTCCTGGAACAAGACATTTTTTTGCTAATTGACTAGGTATCTGTGGCTAATTCATTTTACATCTGTGTATCTTTGTATGGTACAGTCTGATTTGACAGAGGCCTGGGGATGCTCATTTATGGGATGCCATATAAAAAAACCAGGCACAGTGTAAAAGATGTGGCACAGGCTTGGCACTAGGACAACCATAGCTATAAACCACTCACCAGGGGCCAGGTGAGGAAATACAAATTAAACATGGGAAAATCTTTGCTTACAAGTAAAAAAGAAAGGAAATATCATCCAGCATAAGATTGCCACCCATATATTGCAGATTTGAATGCAATACAGAGCTGTAAAACACTGAAGAAAAAGTAAAGGTGGACAGTTGGGTTGCAGAGAGATAAAAAAGAAACTGATATATCCCAGGGTGAGTTTAACTAAAAATTTTCTCTTTAGGTTTGTACACAGCTATTGGTAATTACATGCAAGGCTTCCTTTCTGCTCAGATTCAACACTCACAGGTGGCTTTAATCTTGCACATCCCTGGGGTAGCAGGGAGGTAACAGAACTGAGAGGCTGGGGCAGGGAGGGAATTCTTTCCATCATATGGCTGCAATGACAGAAATTGGGAAGTGCTAGCAGCAGAGGGGGCACTGATAGCTTTGCACCCTTTCTAGCAGGAGTCTGTGACAGCTCTTACGAAATTTAATTACACTGACACAAAAACTAGCACTCCAAGTCTCTTAGACTGAAAAATTCAAGTCCTTGTTCTAACATAAAATGCTGTTTAATGTAAAAACAATATTAATTGGTTTATCTAGGACTGAACATCCAGTTTTTTCATTTCATTCCCCAGGAAGAGCTAGAACTGCAAAGGTATAAAAGGAAGATAAAAATCCTTTTTATAAAGAAACCAAGAAGAGCACTTTTTGAGAGCTAAACCATGCAGCTTGTGCCTTAACAAGGTAAACCATCACAGTTTTGTTAAGTACCTCTTAATAACAATGGATTCATTACCATTACAAACATAGATAACTCCATTTCTCAGACAGATACACATTTATTGCTTCAACTAATTAAGCCTTGTACTTCTGAACACAGCATTACCAACAGCCTACATTTAGTCTCTTTTCAATTACATTCATAAAGAAAATATGTTTAGGAGATGCAAGTGAAGACATGAAAGGCAGCTGAAAAAAAGCAATAAGGGTGAGTGACTATTGCACAAGTTCTCTGAATATATTCACTCCTCTTCCTGCTCAAATTTGTCATATGACATTCTCTTACTCTCCTACATGTGCATACGCATTTCACACACACAAGTCTGACCAACAGCAGCTGAGGAAGAGAAATACTATTATAGACAGTAAACATGAAAATCTAACCTTTTCTCCAATTGGATGATGTCCTGTAATATATTCAGAGTATCTTTTTTTTTTCCTCAGTTACAAGAATGTGAACCATGATGAGTTTCTGAGATCAGAAAAACTGTTTTCTTAGACTTTATGCCTTTTGGTGGTTTATTGCCCAAAAGGACACAAATCCTTTTGCCTAGAGGTGAGACCCTTTTCCCTCTGGCACTTTGCCAGTAGGATCCAAGGTGAACTGTCCTCTTTGATTAACCTGATGCCTGCTGGAGGCTGCCCTGGAGCAGAGCCCAGCCAGAGCAAAAGGATAAAGCAGGGATTTATTAAAGGGCCTCACTGGGCACACCTGGGCAGCACAAGAGTCTGGCTGGGCCACACCCAAGATGCCCCAAAATGGTCACAAAATGGACACCTGATCACAAGGTCTCAGACTTTTATCAGTTCTGGTCCATCAGCACATTGGAGTGAATTGTCCAATTACAGCTCCAGGTTATGAAGCTCCATCCTCACCTTTGGTTTTGTTCTTGGGCCTGAAAGTTGTCCTTGGTATTAAGCTGGAGAAAGAATTGTTTTGTCTCCCTGCTCTGTGAAGAGAGCTCAGTAGCACACAATATGAAATCTAAAACTACCCACCAAAACAGCCTAGAACATAAAAAAATACAAAAACTAAAACCAAAGGCATCAAAGCTATTGGGCAAGATCCAGCAGATGTGGGCTGTAACAATGGATTTGTCCAGTCCTGGGATCACCAGAAGCTCAACTGTGGCCAGCTCTTCAGGTCTAAGGAAACCTGTTCATGAGGATTTGGATACGTTGAGCCAGCTCTTGGAGACTGGGTCCCAAAAGCAGGAGAGAATTAGAGACTTCCGTAAGCTGAGGGCAGCTAGCCCCCAAGTCAACTGCACTGCTTAAACATGAAAGTTTACCCTTATAATCACCAGCCATAGAAATAAATTAAGCATTATATTCTCAAGATATCTCACAGTTTTCTCTTGGAAGGAGGCTACCTTCTGGCTATAAACCAATAGCCCACTAATAAGTGGCTTGGGAACAGCATATAGGAATGTGGAAAAGCTCTCTTGTCAGAATTCAGAAGTTATCATCTCAATTTGAGCCAGGAAAAAACAAGTGGTTTTGAAAGTGCTCCAAATAATTCAAAGAAACCCATCAAAACAGCATTTTCAACCAAGCATACAATAAAATCTAATCTACAGGAAACCCACGTTTCTAACTCCCAGTTAGATACAGGAAGTTTCTATAGTTCCTTTTGTTGAAGAGAATTGAAAGTCTCCATAAGAGCAGACACAAACTACTGAAAAAAGCAGCATGGCTAAAATCCTGGCCATAAGCTTGAAGAATATAAAACATCAAAGCATTTTAGGGCATTGGCAAGTGAAGACGGATTTAATCAAAAGAATATTTACATATGAATAAAAAACTCATACACATTTATAGCCATCCATGAAAAATTAAGTTGATTTGCAATGCAAACCAAATGGAGCAACTAGGGAATGCCAATGAATGATGAGCACCACTAATGACAGAACTGTATTTAATTGGTTCTAAAAAGGCATATTAGTTTCTCAGTAAGTGGTTATTGTACATTATAAAGATTTTCTAAGGTCACTGTGCTAATGGTAAAGTGTCCAGCTCAGGAATCCATCAGAGCAGGTTATGATCTTTCCATTTCTTCATGTACACAAGCATTAGCTTAACCATCAGTGAAAAGAACTTTTGAAATGTGGTTAAAAAAAAATAGAGGCTGAAAGGAAACACCACACACTTGGCTGCAGCTTGTTTGTACCTACAGGGCACGAAGGCAATGACAACATCACCTCTACTCAATGATGGCACACCCAAGCTTCAGTGGCACAGAGCAGCCAGCCCAGGGCTGAGCCAAGCTCTGAGCACCTTCCCAGCCTGTTTTTAGCAGCACTCAGCTCAGGAGGCCAGGCTAAATGTAGTCCCACTGAGACCTGACAGGCAATGCTCAGTGCAGATGTAAAGGCCTCATCAGCAAGTTTTTAATTTACTTTTGGTGCACCAAATGCTTAGTACACATGGATGCAGGATAAAAGTAAGAGGAAAAGAAAATGAGCCGTCAAACTGCTTCTTGTATTTCCAAATTGTACAGAAAAGGCTTAAAAGCTGGTTGTTGAGACCACTGCTTGTGAGAGCTCACTAAGAGCTGAAAACCAAAGTTACACAGCTGATGAAACAACGAGCAGGTAAATAACCTAAAACATTTGTTCAGAATAGTAGCATTTGTTTAAAATTAACCCAAATCTCAACGTGGCCACAGTTGCTCTCCAAACCCCAAAACACACAGGAGTATTTCAGCACACCTAGAACACCTCACCTTCAAAATCATGTGCAATGATGGCTGCTGTCTTTAGGACAATCTGAGGGGATGGACATAGTAAAATAAGTTACCACCCCCTAGTATCAGCCAGTGCCTCTCCTCCAATAAGGAGAAAAAAATGTATGAGCAAAGTGAAAAAAAAGAAGTGTTTATTAAAGGGCAGAAAACCAAATAATCACTCAATCCAAAATTACTAAGTCCCAAGATCACTCTTCAATTAAGATTTACTCTAGGACTATCATGATAAAAACAAATATTAATCCAACACCACACTATATTTTCCATTTTTCATATTACTTAATAGGGAACTAACCAAGACCTGTGGTAGTCAGCAATTAAGCAATCAATTAGTGTTTCCAAGTCAAAACCCTCAGACTGAAACACTTCTGATAAAATCCATCCTGAGGAATGTTTCCCAAACAAACAAAAGAAAGTTAGAAGACACAACCCAATCTGGAGTGCTGCTATGATGTGTCAAGTTTTGCCCAAGTTTTTTTCTTCATATTTGGTCATGAGATACTTTCTAGATGTTTTTACAGCAAGGAACTTATATGTTCAAGGCACTAAAAACTAAGACCTCAAGCATAACTAAGAAAAAGAACCAATCACACCAAGCTCCTGAAGGACACAAATGTGCTCAAGTTTCTGCTCTACCTGTCCAGAAAATATTTCACAACTCAACTTGAGTAAACACATCCAGACAGTGAAGCACTGCCCAAAATAATTTTAAACACCTTCTCCCCCTTAATAATGGCACCTTCCTGTGGCATGCAGTGGTTAGGATGCACAAGAGCAGATCCTGAAACTCTTTTCTACAGTCTGCCATCTGGAGGGTTGTGATATCACACACCTCCACGTCTCTTGGTTAGGAGAGCCCGTAATGCCTGGCTGCCATCTGTTGTTTTGTGACTCTTTCATGGTCCTGTCAGTGCCACTTGGCTGTTCTTGCTCCTGCTGGGGGATGAGCAGCAAGCTCTGGCATTGCTGCACATCCTGGGATATCCCAGGCAGCTCTTCCTTCCAGAGCAATGCAGCAGCTGATAAATAGGGTGTGTGACAGCAAAATGAAATATAACCCTACTCAGTAAATCACATGTGAACTTGGTTATGCTGGTACCATTCATAAGTGGTTATTAAAAGTTGTGAGAAAGTTGCTGTGAACCCCTAGAACTCTAGAATATTAAAGAACAAATATAACACTGCTGCTGTAGTGCAGCAGTAAGTACTGTTATTGAATGCAGGTCGTGTTAAGAAAAAACTTAACAGCAGATACGATGATTTTGTCACAGCCCTCTTTGAGCAAGGGAAAATTATGATTACATTTATTCTGGTTAAATTAAAAATAAATATGAGCTTAACTGAGCAGAAACAGGTAGAAGTGCAAGGATGGTTTAGTAGTTCCTCTGAATCTATTGATAGAAACACTGTTGCTATAACAACAGCATATCAGAGGGATGGGGGAAGTGCCAGAAACACATAACTTGAATAACTACAAAGATTTAGTTTCAGATCATCTCATTACATGCTAGAGCTCATTTACCACAGATAAATAAGCACAGGCTTTATGCCATACATTTCAAGATATGACATATCTATTTTTGCTTGCTACTGCCACCTTTNGGGAACCAAGCCCCTCTACCTGGATAAAAACCTGAGCCTTGGAACACCAAGGCAGCCTTTTCCACTGGACTCCCAGAGGAAGAACAGGCCCATCCATCACCACTGCACCTTCAGCAGAGGCTGCACCTTTCTCCAGGATCACTGCTCCACCAGAGCCACAGCTGCTGCTCCAGGAGGGCTGCAGCCACCATTGCAACTGCACTGCCACCAACACCCTGAGCAACAGGGTGTCAGGTTGTATTCTGACTCAGTGATTTTCTTTTTCCTAATTGGATGTATTTTGGTTTCCTTTCTGTTTTATTTTCCCTTTTCCTAATAAATTTTATTTCTGACTTGGGGTGTCTCACTGGTTTTGCTTCTCAAACCAGAACAACATCCAAATACCTCAGAAAGTGTTAGGCACGGCAGTACCCTTGTGAGGCAAGGAGCTTTACTGGTGCTGCTTGCCACCAGGGTAAGGCAGAGGGCAGTGCCTCCAATTAAATTGCCTCCAATCATATGAGAAGCCTTTGCAGAATCAGGGCTGTATTTCTGACTGACATACCCGTGTGTGACCTTACCTTCAGGTTCTGCCTTTCCACCAGTGTTTAGCAGATGCTCAGCACCCTGCCCACCTTTCAGAAAAAGGTCAGATATGGATATTTTGGTAACAGAGGAGGCTCTGTGCAGATTAACTAACTTTGTGAGCATTAAGGATTGATCTATTGTTTGTCCCAACTACACAATAGGCTCCCCAGGTCCCAGTGAAAAGTACTGTTTTCCTCATTTGCACAAGCTGTACTTATGGAGAAGAAAATGTCTGGAATGGCATCTCCCTTGGAAGAGAAAAAATTGTGTCCAAAACAATAAACCAAAATTTATTGTCTGCATGAAACTGCCTGGAAGAATTACCCCTCAGGCCAAAAATTGCCAAGCTACCTAGTTAATGTAATTTCTTTTCCCTCCCTTTAGAGTATTCCAAGGGCTGAGTTAGCACAGTTCTTTATTTCCCTGGCGTTCCTAAATGCTGTCATTATTCCTTGAGCACAGCTGACTCAGAGCTCTAGAACTAGACTAGGTTTCAGCCTAGTCTGACATGGTCTGACAAATTCTTATCAAGACTCTGTAGCTGATTTATAAAGTTTTGCATGTTTCATGGAAGGCTGATTTATAGCTATCACTTTTATCAGTCTTCTTTCCTCAAATACATTTAGGACATCACAAGGATTTTAGCAAGTCACCTACTAGGCTTCTATTGAATATTTTTGATGACCATTGAAATTTTATTTCTGCACATCTGTCTTGTGGTCATGAAACTAGATCCCAGAGAGTGTTTCAGGTAACTCCAGCATGCACTTCTGTTGCTAGCACAGATGGGGAATAGGACCCTGGCAAGCAGCAAAATCTAGAGTTAATAATGCCTTTTACCTGGAACACTACTGTTCTATTTCTTTACAGATGCCATTAGAGGAAGCATTAGTGAGTGCCACAGCATGCAGCCCCCAGATGCTTTTCTGCTCACCTTCCCTCTGCCCATCAGAGCTGTGTGCAGAGTGAAATTCCTGCTCCTCTTTGGGAGTTCTGACCCCACCTCTCCCATCTCTTGGTAAATGTGCCACCCCACAAGGCTTTACAAGGTAGAGAGGGGGACCACAGGAGGATGAATTCTGGGAGGATTTATCTTGTGGTCTTCCGCTTGAAAAATATATTCTCTGTGACCATCTTTTCTCCCCTAGAAAAGCAATTTGGGTCTCTCAAGATCAAATGACCAGACCTACAGCTTGTCTAGAGACAACCATCAGCACAGCAGTACCAAAATCGTGGCACACAGGTTCATTTACAGGAACAGACCATTCCATGAGTTTCTCTGCACAACAAGCAAGTGGAATGCCACAGAACATCAGGGCCCTTCACTGCATTCAGCTCACCCTGAGCTTAAGCCTTCAGTTTGATAATAGGACCAAGTATTTTGTCCCTCAGGGAAAAATGAGAAAGAAAAAAACCACAAATATATATATATAGAAACCAGACTTTCCCAACTTGAAAGAAACTGCCAAAGAGTAAAAAATACCTGAAAGTTTTTTCCTGTAAATGGCAGCAAGTCATTGACTTCTTTATTTCCCATGTCATTTACTAGGTGAATCTAGCCACTCTCCATTATGCTCTGGTATTCTTTTACTAGCTACTTTTTTCAAAACAGAAGAGGGCTAAATCCTCTTCCCTTGGTGAGAGATCAATGAAAATCTCTAAGGGTAGGCATAACCATCAAATCTCTTTGAAAAATCTGATGATCCAACTGTATTTGCAATTTTTTTGTGCTCGCAGAGACTCACTCAAGGTCACAAAACATTGCATTGCCATAGCCAGCATGGTTTCTCTTCTCTAGGCCCCTTCCCAAAAAACTTCAGAGTCCCAGCTTCAATGTCTCTCTTCGTCTCTTCTCCAAATACACCCATTTTTGGCTTTCTGTTCTCCCTCCATGTACAGTTTATCCTCATGTAGTTTTTCTTAGCTATTGCTACTGCACTTGAACTTGGAGCACTTGCATCCCTTTTTTTCCTTGGTGATGACAAATATCACTAAGGGCCTGTGATAGGACAGGTGTACTGCCAGAGCCTAATGACTTTTGTCTAGATTTCCAATTTGTTTTTAATTGTAAGTTTATTGAGTGCTGAGGTGTTCCTTTCACACTGCCTGGGATTCTTTGCAATTTGCCAGATATGTATTTGCTAAAGCCAACGAGCTGTACTTGGAAGAGACACATTTGTGCCATGCAAAGGTCTCATTCAAATGCTTTTCAGCAGGAAGCTGAGTCCAAGGACAGCAAATTGTTTATCCCTTGTCCCTGTTTCTTATGCAATGTTATTCTGGAAGAACAACATTGGCCAGCAGCATCGCCCTGGATCTCAGGCACAGCTCGTTCCCTCTGGAGAGAACACCCTCCCCCTGACCCTGATAAACCATTACAGGGCAGCTCTGATTCAACAATGACTTTCCTGCTCTGCATCATCAGGCTGAAACACAATAAAACGCTCCCTGCCATTGTCCACAGCTCTCAGCATTCTCCACCCTTCTAAAAACTAGTTTGGTGCTTGAAATTATCTCTGCACTTCACAAAGGCAGCACACTGGGCGCTTTATTCTCCCTGGCAGAGTCACATTTACATTAAAACTGTATACATGCCCAGACAAAGAAACTCTTGCTGTTAAATATCCAATCTTGCAAGATTTTTGCTTCTCCAGAAGAATTATCCAGCAGTGATTCAAGTTCCCAATAGAACCCCATCATAATCCAGAACAATCAAGTCGTACATCCTTATTATGGTTTTGTGCCCTCATTACCATGACTCCATATAAAATATTGGCTTTCTGCAAAATATTCTGCAGTGTGCAAGGCAAGTTAACCATCCTTTACTACACACAAACAGTGAGGAATTACTAGTCTCTTCCAGAGGCTTCCCAAGGGCAGCCCACAGGAAACTAAACTCCTACTTAAGGAATACAAGAGGTCCTAAAATTCTGCATGTGGACTCATCAAGTTTGCCTCCACAGCCCCATTTTTAACATGAATCCAACTAGAGGATTTCATGCAGATCACAGAAAGATGTCAGCAGACTAAATTACCTCACAGTGGTCACACCTGCTTAGTTTACACCTACTCTCAGCTGGGAGAATTCAGGATGTGTCCATTTCTGTAAATGTCAGTCACAAAACTGCTCAGCTTTGCTCCTAGAATTATGCAAGATTTTCAGAACCAATGGATCCCTTCTTTTGTTTTCCCTGTACTTTCAAATATACAAAATTAACTGCAAAAAGGTCACAGCAAACTAAAAGGATGGTTAAAAATAATTGCTGGATCATTAGCAATAGTCCAAAGCAGAATTAGCATGGAAAAAAAAAACCAATTTTTCCTTATCCTGCCAAGCGGCTGGCTGCCTCCAATGGGAGGAAAGCAAGCAG
Organism: Thryothorus ludovicianus; assembly: GCA_013397245.1. Classification (NCBI taxonomy): domain Eukaryota; kingdom Metazoa; phylum Chordata; class Aves; order Passeriformes; family Certhiidae; genus Thryothorus; species Thryothorus ludovicianus. The sequence goes on along the minus strand of VZTB01008040.1, from coordinate 6,716 downwards.
GACAGCTCAATTTTGTAAACACAGGGAGCAGAGACCAAGAAACACCTGCCAAAAGGAGTGATCCTCTGCAAGAATTTTGAACATTTGTAGAGCTGGTACCAAGAAGAAAAGTTTCTCCTGCAATTCCAGCTCGTAGAAACCAATTCCTCACTCAGAATGCCAGCTTCCCTTTTCTCCGTAAAATAGAAGTCTTTAAACAGGGAACACAAAGCTCAGTAAGTATAGAAAGTAAAGAGTTGTCACAATATTTAATCATATTTTCAGTCTAATTTTTTTCGACCTGCATCAGGGAGTTATGCAACAAAGGAAAGCTAGAAGCACTATTCTATGACTTTGTAAAAGAGAATATTGATTTGGTCTCTCGAACATTTTCTTTAACATAAGAAAAACAGGCTTAAATCTTAACAGGAAATAACAGTCAGTTATTTATAAAGATCCACTGGAAGATTCAGGAAATCAAAATAAGAAGATACTATATAACACTGTGTAGGTAAAACCAACAAATCCCAGAAAAACAGATTTTTTTCAGGTATGTTTACATACCTGAATAGATTTTACATACCCCAATAGAATTCAGTTGATAAGTTCAAATTGTCTTCCTAAAAATTTAACAAAATAAGAGCCAAAATCTGACCAAGGTACAACAGGGTCTCTTCCCTGTCTATCTGAGGACAGGCTCTCTCTGCCACCCTGACATGCTCTACTGCAAGGCCAGAAGAGAGATTGATGGATGACTGTGACTGGAAATCTACCCAGAGATGAAGGAAAAAAAAAAAAAATCCCATAGAATGGGTGGGAATTTTAAGATTTCCTTGATTCCTTTGGCAAATGAGGTAGCAAGTGGATTATGAGTGGAAACACTGTCATGTAAAGCCTCAGGGACAGCTGGGACAGAGGTGCTCAAAGCCTCATCTTCAGAATATGTAACAACTTCAAGTGTTGTGTCCATTCTTCCATTAATGCAGACAGCTTTATAGAGAATTTCTCATCATAAGTGTTGTTGACAAAATCTTGTTCATTTGTACCAAACTCCCCCTCCCAAAAATATCCATGCTATTTTACAGCTGGATAGATGAAGGCACAAAAGGGAGCTCAAACCCAGAGCTGAGAAGGAGACACAGATGGCCTGTCCCAAACAGCCTGGGCAGGTTTCTTTCCTCAGCAGGGATCACAGCAGGCCTGACAAGGCACCACCCTTGCTCCCTCTCCCAACACACCATGGAGAGCTGAAGCAGACAGCAATTATCCCACCCAGATGTGCTCAGCCCTGCTTCAGCAGCACTGAGCTCCTGCAGGCACAGCCCAGAGATTTCTGAGACACTTCTGCATCACAAATGAGCTTAACTTCAGGAGAGGCGAGTGTCCAACATGCATCAGCAAACAGGGAGGAACAGCAGTGGTTTCCATGGCAATGTTCTTCTGAAAAGAGCTCTCCCCCTCCATCCATGCTGCTCCTCTCTGGCCTGTATCCCAGAAGTGCAGCTCTCTCAGGAGCACACCCACATGCAGGGCCTCCTGCTCACAGGATTCCCATGGGAGAGAAGAGAAGTCCTCTGGGACACGCCCTGAATTTTTCACAACGATGAACAATCACATGGTGAAAGCCCCGGTGGACTGAGAGTAGAGGTTTGTTTTGACTGTGGGCAGTTCCATCCTCAGATTGCAAATTAGGGTACAAACACACAATAACCTTGGTACCCAGGCTGAGGTTCTAGTGACACAACACACTCCAAGCAAGGCACAATCAGTACTTCTACAACTGTGAAAAACCAAGTTCACCTTTTTGGTAGGATTTTAAAAGTTCAATAAAAGACAAAAAGGACAAGACAATAAAAGAAAATACACAGCTGGGGTGTCTGTGGCCAAGAGCACACCTGTCCCAGAGACAATTCCCCCCTTAAATACATATATTTGACCTTTTCTAAGAAGTTATTTTTATGTTTCTGTGAGCTGCTTTGCAGGGCCACTCCTTGGTCCTGCTTTTCAGAGCATCCATGTTTCTTGGCTGTGGTTTTAATTAATTCTTATCAGTGTTAATTTGGGCCTTGGTCTATAATTTCTGCAGATGATCAGTGTTGAGAGATATCAGTAGCAGACTCTTCATATCAGTTGCAGGGAGTCTTCTCTGGGTGCAATTCCAACCAGGCAGTCAGTTCACTCACTACAGACACTTTATCAACTTCCTTTACTCCTAAAGAAAACTATCTTTAAAACCATTCCCACACCACATAGAAAACAAAAACCAATATCATAACACATTTATAACAACTTTACATTTACAACACACATTGAATATCTGCAGAAAGTTATAATAACACGTATTTATAACATAACCTAAAGGCAGATCTCCACTGGCCATTTCTTCACTCCTGCTAGTGTCCATATTCTCATTCCTCCTCTCCTGCATTAGCAGGCAGTTCCAACCACATCCAAGGTAAAGAGAAAAGCCCTCCAGAGCCTGGCTACCTGAGGCTGTCACACACAGAGCAGATTTCTACATGCAAACAGCAAGAAGACACAAATCCTGCTCTGGGATCCAACATGCACAAGGCAGGTCCTGACATTGCACTAAATCAGATGTGTAGGGATGAAAAATGCTGGCCTATCCCTCCTCTGCAAAGCACATGGAGATCTACAGAAGAAAATCTTGCTCCAAGTTATAAAGTTGATACCTTTCATGCATCTGCAACCTCAAGTGTTTGTTCCCTTCCACATAAGGAAGATGCAAACCCTAGGCAGGAATCAATGCCTTATTCATGGCACCTACCACGTCTTGCTGAACCTGTAAGTCTGTTTTAAAGAAAATTTGTAATTTTTTTTTGCTGCTGCTTATTTCCAGGCAAGTGAAGTTCATGCCAGAACTTTCTACTTGCAGCTCTCCTTATTTAATCCCTCATCTTTCCTCTATTAGAAATACCTCTTGGTCTGTTCCCTCCCAAAGCCTCAGATCCCTTGCATTTTATTTCTAGTTATGTGAAGAGTAACTGAGACTTTTCTACAGTACCTGCATCTTTAAAGACAGTTAAGTGCTCTGGTATGAGTGCAGCCCCAAAATGCAATTATTTTCCAGCAGAGTCTGTTTCAGTGGCTCACTGCACAGCACCCAGGCACAAACCTGATCAGCAGCACCAGACAGAGGCATCTGCCACTGCCACCACTCTGCTTTTCTGGGGATGCCAACACTTCCAGCAGGGTGGGAAAGCCTGGCAAAGCTCACCCCCCCAGCAGGAACACCCATGGAAGAAGTTACTTTTGCTGAATACACTTGCAACTCTGAATTTCCAGCCTTGCAGTGCCAAGCTCTTAGTGCTGAAGCTGCAGTGTGTGAGAAAAAAAGGGGAGAGGACTGTCCAATGGGCATGAAACAAGTGGTAATAAATGTTTGCTTGAGACAGAAACCAGTCATCTAACAAAATAACCAACACTAAACCACAGCTGCAAGCAAAGTTTAGTGTACTAGTTATTAAGATAGTAAATCAGCTGGCTCCTTTTTTGAGTTCAACACTAAGAAAATGAATAAAAACACAAAGAAAGCCTCCCTTTCCCACAGCACAGGATATTTACTCTAGTCAAGGTTGAAATCTCTGTAAAGGTTACAGAAGAATTCCTCTGCCTCAAGAACTTGTCTCCCAAAATAGAAGCAATACATTTTGCAAGCACAAGTTGTACCTGAGCTGGCATCAAGCTAGGGTGCCAGATTTTGGTTTATAATAACCCATACTGAGAGATAATGCTGAGTCATTTCACAACTAGCTACAAAGATGCTATTTGGGACTGGAAAAAACAGGTATCTACTCCCAAAACAGCATGGAAGATGTCAGTTCCTATAAATCATTTATACCCCACAACCTAAAATCGCTCCAATTTTACTTCTTCCTACTCATCTTATGGCACTGCAGTTTCCATCCAGATTTGATCTTTCAGACAGCAAAAGTACAGCTATTCTGGAAAACGTCAAAAACATTTCATTTCTCCTCCACTTAATTAAGGAAAATACAGGGTTTGCATTCTGGGCCATTAACGACCTGAGCTTAAACTTGGAAAAGAACAAGCAAAAATATGACCTTAAATGCTAAAAAATATGACACTCATCTATAATTAGATTTCAAGGAAAAGGAATATTTTTTAATTATTAAGTTTAATAGGCCTCAATTAAAGACTAGAGGAACAAAACACATGATCAATATTCACAGTGTACTAAAAAGGAAAAAAAAAGACTCTTGCTAAAGAGCACTAAATATTTTTGACATTTGAGAGCTACCTTTTGCTTTTGCAAAATTTTGCTGTCCACTTGAAAACCGAAATGAAAAGTGGACAAAAAAGCAGTTCTCATACATAATGCTATCCTTATTACCACATTTTGAGATTTAAAATTCCTCTGAAGATACCTAAAGAAATTATATGCTTTTATTTAACAGGAAGAAGTTTTTCTGGGCAACATATATGCTGCAACCAAATCTACACCAGGCTCTCCCACTCACAGACTAATTTCCCTGCCAAAAAAACCCAAAGCCTCTATATCCCAGGCTCACATCAGGCAAGTTGGGAGTAGTTCGTAGAAAAAGAGCTCCTTCTTGGCACAGAGGAATGCTCTCTACAAAGGAGCATCAGCTGAATGGCACAGGGATGGAGGGAGAGCCTGCCCCTCCCTGCCAAACTTCTCCTGGCAGGACAGCAAGCATGCAGGGAAGAGAGCAAAATCCTTAAATGCCACGTTGAGCAAAGATTCAAACACTTGTGTGCCCTCTGCAGCATAAGAGAGCCACTTTATTTAGAGTTCAACCACAGTTTGCAAGATAACTGCTCCACATTAGGTGGGATATGAGTTATTGGGGAGAAACAGCAGCAGGAACAGCAATAATAATCCACGTAGGTTCCAGAAGAATACATGGAATTCATCCTCTCAGTTTCATACTTGAGGAGTGTTCTACCAGAACCCAGCACAAACCTTCCCCAAACTGCATGTACCATCACAGGGTAAACTTACAGTCAGAGAATTTGCATTTTCAGAAAATAACTTTACACTCTTCAATAGCTTGATTAAATTCACTGGCTCCTCAATCACCTCGACACTATAAATTGGCATTGCATTTTGCTAAACTAAATTTGATGACTCTGGCACAGGAGCTCCTAATGTTTAATAACACATCGCATTATGTCAGGTTGTTCTGTGGTAAAAATTTGACACAGTTCACAGAGAAGGTCCAGACAGAAGGCATATTGATTTTACTAGCAATTGGCAAAGGTCTCACATTTTTCAAGCCAAAACTGGCAGCAATTTTGGGTGCTGAAAAAATCTGTTGCCTGTAGTTCTCTCTCAAGGTTCCTTACTAGCTTATGTCTTCCTGCAGAGAAGTGGGAGGAACTGCACTCCCTGCAGCTAAATTTAACCTTCACCTCTTTCAGAAATTGCCAAATTACTAATTATGATTGTGTGCATATCAGCATGTTTTCTTAGGAACGTTTTTTATGCCAAGAGACATCTAAAGCCCTGCCTCATGCACTCGCCTACACTCCACTTCCATTATTAAAGCAAACACATTTTTCAAAGCACCTGACAAAAAAATTCTTCAGTCTCATTCTCTGGCAGCCAACACTCAATAAATCACCAGATCTTCTAAGCTTTCAATAGCCTGTTTTCTTTACTGAAAATAGTTTGTTTTTACATCAGAGAAGGAAAAAAAAATCTATTAAAATAAGTAGAATCTAGAACTAGATTATCAGCTCTGGGCTGAGTGGAAAAAAAGAAGCATCATATCTCTGTATTTAGATGAGATATGTAATGGTTCTTAACATTTTGACTGCTGACTTTCAATTTCATGTCAGGTTATGGGGGAGAAAACACTTTGGTGCAGAAAACAAATATCATTAATTTATATGTAATGTGGAAAAGCAAGACAAGGAAAAGCAAGGTAAGAACGTTTCTTAGAAAATGTTTTAAAGAACATCCTGTGTTCTTTCCAGTGATGAGGACTTGAGACAGTCACAACCCAGTGTAAAACCTTCACCCCTGCCTGACCCAACCTTAGGACCCAGAGAGACTAGAAGAGGGCAAACCTCACATCAGAAAAAGGGTAAGAACAGGGAAACCTCAACAAAATGTTCCTGGCAGTCATTAAGGCTCAGCTCCAGCAGCTTCAATATTGTTTTGAGAAGAGGCAATACAGCAGCCATCTATTTGTCATGGATTTAAATTCCTCAACCAGCATGCAGCAGAGATGAAGAAAACCCATTTGGAAAAAAAGAAAGCAGATGGAAAAATCTGAAAGGAAGCTTTGTTCTGGATCAAAATTATACCAAAAATTAAATGTGATGTGAGAAAGGAGAAAAGGTCAAATGTTAAATAAAATCTGCTATTTCTCTCAATCTTGCTAAGAGTTCACAAGAGAAGAAATCACCCTAGACTGTAAGAAAAACTATCAAGTGTAAGGTCTTTTCATCCTTTTAGAAAGAGAAGCTTAAAAAGGTACATCATGCTTTGAGCTTATGTGTAGGTATCTTCAGAAAAAAGGGGAACAACTACTATAACAAATACCCTTTAAATGCTGGGTTTCCCTTTCACCATATTACCCACGCCAATAAGCTTCTCCTATTCTAACAGAGTCTAGCAAGTTTTACACACATTTTCTGCTGAGAAATTTAGGCAACTCTTAGTGTTGCTACTTGGCAGCCCACACACCCATTTTTGGGCTGTTTTTCCTTTATTAATTGACCAT
>VZTB01008039.1:12372-50298 GCA_013397245.1 Thryothorus ludovicianus | reverse complement strand
TACTTTCCTTCATTTGTGATATATTTCACCAGTTATTTCTTTTATTTTCTTTGTGACAGTCCACTATGAATTAGTAGCTAAAGAAATATGACAAGTTCAATATCATACCTCAATATCAACAGTTGGCATCTGTCTGTCCAATAAATGCCTTACATGTGTTTCACTCTTCCAAGACCTACTTATACAGAGGGTTTAGCTGCTGGTGTGAGTTTCTAATTTTGTTTTTCCAGTAGTTCTGTGGCCAAGGGTTTTCTTCATCCTTAAATTTTTGCAATGATTTTAAACAATGACATTATTAATACTGAAAAAGTCATAGTAAGAACTCCAGTTATTTTTGAATTAAGCAAGGAAGGGAGAATGCACAGACTTATATCCACACAGTATAAAACCACTGCTCCTACCCTCAATTTTGTTAAATTATAAATTTCACCCCTCACCATTATTTTTTATTGTTAGTGCAAAGCAGTGTTTATCTAATATTCTTCTTATCATTATGACTATTCATATGTAATTTGCAAAGGTAATTCCAAAATGTAAAATGGTACATCTGATGATATTTACACTTACCATTTAGAATATAGTTAAATAATTTTAATTTAATTTATTTACTTGCAAAGCATTTTATGTTGCATATTGACATGTAAACACTTGAAAATATTAACAGAGTTATGGCAAGGGATAGAAAAATATTTCCTGAAGGCCAAGACGAAAAAAATAACTGCTTTGAATGAAATTAATTCATTTCAAGCAGTCATAATCATTATTCTTCTTATTGTAAGTAACTAGAATGGTTGACTGATGTATCTGATAAAGTTTGACCTATTTCTGGAGAGGGAATCACAAAAAAAAAACGCATTGGAAATTTCATGATTCGCTGCACACTGACATAGCCATCTGCTGAAAGATACAATACCTGAGTTATATTCTGGATGAGCACCCACATCCCACCTGGGACCCTTTTAGAATTTTCTTTTTTTCAGTGGTTAGGGAGAAGTTGTAATCTCCTGGTAATGTTCTTTTGAAATAGATGTGGCAACAAGAGGAAGCAGTAAGGTGTGAGGTTGGAGAAAAAAGAAATTTCCTCTCAACTTAAATTTTTCTGGTAAATAAGCAAGCCATATATTTTGGATTTAAGTCTTCATTAAATTTGTGATCACATTAGTAAAGTAAGTATTATGCATCCTTACTTGTAAAAAATAAATCCAAAGGTTTTCAGATGAGATCTGTATTGGCTTAGATGAAGCAAATTCCAATGTGAGTGCACTGATTCTATGATATTTTCAAATTATGCCCAATATGAATATTTGTTTAAATAATGGTTTTATTTACATTATCATATAGGTTGTGGTCCTGATGTTCTGTAGTGGCATAAGTCTTCATGTCTGGAGCTGGTTTTGAGTTTAACTTCAAACATAACAGGAAAATGTCATGTCATAGTGCTAAAAATAGATAATATTAGAGATGCAGATCCAGAATATCTTCCTATAGATGTAACTATATAGGTAAAAGATTTTAATCTCATCTGTATCATATGAACTCATATGCTATTAACTTTACTTAAGTCAAATAACTTCAGGAAACTCCATTAGCAATGCTAGATGAATTTAATACAAAAAATTTTAATTTTTTTTGATGTATGACAATATCAGCACTTTAGCTTCCCAGTCAGCTAGATAATAAGGCAAAGTTCCCTACATCCACTTTGACATCTCCAGGGTTTGACTAAAGAGTGGGAAGAATAGGTTCATGCCTAATGCTATACCTTCTGTAGTTGTAACAATAGAATAGTCTTACCATTACTAAAAACATTTAATGCCTTGTGACTGCAAAAATTTAAACTTTAGTATAAAAGTATAATAAATAATAAAAAGTGTAATATCAAAACAACATGTGAACTGTGATTTGATGCTGCTTTATGAAGGTTGTAGACAGATTAAGATATTTGGATTCTGAATCTGTAGAGATATAATACAGTTCTAAAGAGATCAGCAAATAACTATTTGATCTTATTGAGCCAAGGGTTTTCTACTCTCCTTATTGGTTGATGGTGGTGAGTGAATTCCTCTCTAGTAGGGCTACAGGTTTCCCTTTGATTTATAAGCATGCAGCCTTAAGGAGCACAGTCTACCAATTGAGTCATACTTAACCTTAATTTGAGAAATTCTTCCTCAATTAATCAATAATATGTTTTTTTTTTCTGATTATTCCATTTTAAGCAGTAAAAATACTTTATACAATGCGTGTTTATTTATTTTTGCTATTTTTAATAAACTTTAGAACAACTGCTTCCATTTGCCTTGAGTAGACATTTAGTTGCCTGCCTTATTTGTAGTTGTACCACTTAATCTGGCCCTGCCTACCTTCCAAGCTATCCTTAAAGCATGATTCTTCTGGAGTTATTCTCTTCAGGAATTCCGAAAATAAAATTTAGGATAATACTTCACTTGGAGTAGCAGAGTTACTTATTCTTGCACAGAAATATTAATTTAAAGCATTAAATATGCTTTAAATACAGTAGACTTTTTGCTTAACAAATAAAATTAGCAAAAGTTAACTGTATGAAAAATGGTGTAATGATAATGGGAGTGATATGTATGTTTTCAGTAGTTATTACTATGGAACAGTTTCTGCAGAATATCACATGAATATGTTAATTGTATTGATTTCTATTTTTATAATTGAAGATTATTTTCCTTCTTAACAAAATAAAATGTGAAATATTTCAACCTCATTAAAGTAATGAATATGCAAAAACATAAAGGTGGAACAAGATTTGGAATATTGTTCTTAGCATAGCAGAACTGGCAAATGTACAAATGACAGATACAGACATGCATCATTTTCTGGTATCAAATGCAAACCCAAAGCAAATCCTCTTTCAATATGGCAAGCAGAGTATTTCTGTATGTATAAAATCTAGGATGATGCTATAGGGAAACATTAGAAGTCCTAAAGCAAAATTAAATATGCACTTTAAAACTTAATGCTTTTAAAACATGTCAATGCATTCAAGCCACTCAGATCTATAGTCACTTTTTGCCTATAATCATAAGGATCTTTACTGCATTCTGTTACCTTAGTCTTCATTAGTGCCACCAAAAACCTTAAAAGACTTTTGGATAGGATTATTACAGAAATTGAACCTTAATTGGAACTTAATCTCTATAATTATGCATAATTACCCATGTTTATTACTCCTACGATGAGCACACATTTTTCTTTAGCTGTAAGGCAAAATGAGTTAAAGCTTCTAGAAGCATTGGATAATATGATTTGTATGCACTTCACTGACTTTATTAGCCTGTATGGTTTTAAGATTCAATTAAAAATGTATTTTCACTCTTTGGCCTTTGACTTTGGTAAGAAACATGAATGGAGAAAAGTACAAGTCTTGATGGCAAGTGACAGCAGTTCATTTCTTTTATTTCTTGATGCATGGGCCAAAAATGATGTAGTACTGTCCTTTGTATGACTTCTTTCCACTCGAACTAGTGTACAAACACAAGGGAAAAGAAGGGCACATTTAATTCAGTTGTATAATTTTTCAAATATAAGTATGATTAAATCAGACTCTCTTAGCCTCAGTCTTTACTTGAATCTATTTAAACTGCGAGTCATGTTGGTTGTCACCCCAGGGAGTAGATTTGCGATAACATGGCACAGCCATTTTTAAAATTACTCTTCATAAGTAATGCAGTTTGCTTGGATGAGTTTCACCATTTGTAAAGAAACAGCCACATTCTGTGGGTTCTGTTTGTGCGTATTAATTTTTCTGAGCTCAGTCTTTTAAAATTTGATAGATGTGTCAGCAATATTTATAGTCAGTAGCCACCACCATCATCACTTTTGCGAAATCAGTTATAAGGTTGTATCTATTTCTTTTTATAGTCACAAGAATCATTGCACCTGCCTTGGCATTACTTGTAGATATCATACTCACTCGTGTTCCAGGGATAAGGAAATACTATGGCTGGAAAAAGTCCTTAAAACACATTAATAGTAACACATTGTTCTGATTTGGTGATAATAATTGTGTATGAGGAAAAGCTAACATATGATCCTAGACTTTTTATACTCAATTCAGTTTTTCTTGTTTAACAAGAAAATACTACAACCTTTCTTAAAATTAAATGAATGGTAGCACTAATAATGGATATAAAGTCAATGTTGTTTTCTTTTACATGTTCCTATCAAATCAGATACTTATTACCATTAGAAATCCAGGCCTAATTTATTATATGCTATGTGCTATGATGAAACATGACAATAATAACCATGTATATATGTTGGTTATTTTTTTTTTGACAATTTTTTATCTTGTGTGTATGATCACCTGAATTTTCAGTATCGTATATTATTATTATTGGACACGGAAAAATACAGATGTGCAGCAAATTCAGGTAAAGAAATTTGATATTAGAATTAATTACGTCAGATAGATGCTAAGATGTCACTAACCAGACTCTGGAGGGTATTGTATGTGTATATCTATGTGTATAAGTACATGTATGTGTATCAGTATATGTGTATGTATGTGTATGTGTATGTGTGTGTGTGTGTGTTTGCATGTGTCTGTGTGTGTGTGCATCTGTGTGTGTACACACTTTCAATTTTGTTATCCAACTTGAATTTTTCATATCTGGAATCAATGAAAGAAGAATGCATAGATGATCAAAATTACCACAAAGAAAACTGGGAAATCACACTTCACCACATAGAAAGAACCATATACTAAAACTGTTAGTCTGAATCTGAATAAAAATAATCCCTGATTAATGTTTCATTAATGACTGGATCATCTAAATTAATATATTTTGAAAAATATTGATGCTTAATTCTTCTATCTCAATTCCATTTCGTTAACCAAGCTTTAAATTAAAGGAAGGAATTATTTAAATTCAGTTATCTAAACATATCTGTTTGTCTTAAGTTTAAAACATATTAGTCACCTTCAGCTTTTCAAATCCCTAATATGATAAGACACAGCCATCTCCAGTAGGAATGGCTTTCCAGTATTCCCTTGTGTCCCTACATTAGATCCGAGCATAAGGACCATGCTTCTCTTTTACTGATACACCTGTATCTATTGCTATTCACCTGGAAAGTATCAGGTATGTTTTTGTTGCAACATTTTGTTACTATGATTCCATGCTTCTATTTAGTGCCAAGCTTTGTTTTGTATTTTACATTATACAGTAATTAAATACAAGATATTTGGAACAATATTAGAAACAAAGACTGGAACACTGGATGTTCTTTTTTTCCTTGAAGACCCTGACCAGTGTTCTCTGCTTTGTCTCTTTAGCTCAGCAATGGCTGAGTCCATCTGAGCGTATTTGTATCAGGGTTGCTGAGTTCCTACATGCTTGCTGTACTCTGGAAGAAAGAGAACAAAGATATGCAAAGATTCACAGAAGATCTAGGCAAAGCTGGATCTCTTTATATCTGTTTAGTTCTGATGCTAAAGAAGACTTTGTGAATTATGCCCTAACAGATTCAGCCATCTTCTAAAAGTTTGAAAGTTCTGAATTACTATTTGTAAACCTCAGCTGATCCTGGGATCTTTTCATTACATTGGATATAGAATTAGATCTTTAACTAGGACTGAGAAAATTTGACAGTCCGTCATTTATTAAGTAATTTTGCCATTTTCACTATGTAAAAGTATAATTAATATTTTTTTATTAACAAAATGAGCTACTATAAATTATTCTGCAAGGAAGTGTGCTTATAAATAACCATCTTGGCAAAAGAATCACTTATTCAGTTAATTATCAACACTCACTGCAGCCATTAGTAAAATTTGTAGCATACATGGTTACACATATCAGGTCAATTCATTAATAGGAAGGGTGTGTTGCTGGTTGAAAGAAAGTGTAAAGAGCCTGATGGGATACTTCTTTGGAAAACTACTGGAAAATAAAATTAAAAAAAAAAAAAAAGCAGCCCAAAACAAAACAAAAAATTCCCAAACAAAACCCATAGAAACAAATGAGTACAAAACCCTGTTCCTCTAATAATTTTTTTACACACTAGCTTCACCTCTGTTAGTTCTCCCAACAGATACTAACTACACTAACAAGAACACCATAAAGGAAAGAAGTATGATCAAGATAAACAACAAAAGAAAAGATTAGGCAAAACCAAATAACTCCAACACCATATATATATATGAAGCTAAACCCTATAAGAGGGCAGTCCTCAACTGCCAGTTGGTCTTTTTTTGTATTTATAACATACAATAACCTTGTATTTAATATGTAGGTAAGAGTGAAAAAAAATCTGATACTTATAGTAGAAGCAAGAATAATAATACATAGCTTTGACTATATTCACATAGTGATGACTTTTCTGCTTAGGAATAAAAAAATCTTCAAATAACAAGGGTCTTAGACATAGAGAAGGACCGCATAAATTGAAAATTCCTCCAGTATGGTAGAATGACAAACAATCAAATTGACACAGCATTTAAGGACAAAATCCAAGTGAATTAGAAAATCCAAGTGAGATTTTAATATATTTTCAATTAAATTATTTTTATTTCATTTTTTATGAACCACTCCTCATTATCCCTGAGATTTATTAGGTTTGCAACTCATTCAAGCTTTCAGTTGTTGTCAACTGTGATTTTAAGTGATTTCATAGTATCTTCCTTAACCATTTTAATGGGATTCATTTGACAGATATTTCCTCCTCATGGTTCTTTTTTTGTTGTATAATGATGGATTTATTTTTTAAAAAAATTATTTGAAATAACAGTATAATATATTGAACAGCTACATAAATGAGAAACCTAATTTCATTATTTGTATATGTCTTAGGGAAATTAGTCTCAGAATTAGAATAAACCTAACAGTAATCTACAGTATCCATGCAGGATTGCTGAAAAAATCTTATAGACTGTGAACTATTCAAATTTCAAAAATATTTTATGTAAAAGGAGTGGTAAGATATCATTAATAATACCTTTTGAGCAAAAAGTAAATAAATCATTTGTTTAAGGTACCTTAGCAATTATCTCACAGCTTTTCTTAAAGCTACGAGACCTGATATGAACAGGAAGTTGTCATACCTCAGCACATCACAAAATTAAAACAAAATTTTAATCGCTGATATTACTGAAACAAACAAATCAACCAGGTTTCACAATATCCAATTTCCCAGTCATCATTTTTTTTCTTTCACAAGCTTTAAACAAGTTAGCATACTGAAAAGATTGAAGTTATATAAATTTACATGCAAATCCATTTTAGCTGACAGCAGTTCACAGGTGTAAAGAAGGATAAATAGTTTATCTAATTGCATGATAATTAACATAAATATTTTCACAATGGTAATTGGTTAGGTTTGTGTCATTAGAGTCATAGAAAGGACATGAATGAAATATTTTTATTACCTTCATTAATGTTTTCAAACTCAAAAAATACTGAAATTATTTTGCTATCATGGGTTACATGTTAGGACTAGCAAAAACACATTTCTGTATGCTAATGCTAAAATTTTAATGCATATTAGCAAAAGCAATAAAACCTATGTCTGGTTTTTTATGCCTTAAGTATTATAATGTGTATATAAATAGTGAAATGGGAGACAAAATCCATTTTCATCTCTAATTTTCATTTTACACATATATGATACAATTAATGTACTAAATCGACTAAAAGTTTTCAAGATTTTCATTTAGAAAAAAATTTAGATGGTGAAAGACTGCAAGACATTCAATGTACTCATGCTTAGAAAGCAGATAGCTTTTTAAAATTTGTCCTATTATTGACTTCTTCTTACTTAGATTTCCTTAGATACCAGCTCCATATTAGTAAAAGAAGTTAAAATTTTTCTCAAACATTCTAACATTGTGAATTTCTGGTCTTCAGAAAGTTGTTTTTATTTGTGTATTTTACTGAAGCAGCTTGCAGAAAATCTATTATTGGGTGACAATAAATTATTATTCTAGGTATTATCAGTAGCTGCATATTTTGCTGCATAATTGTCACATGCAACAAAAGGACAAACTAATCCAGTGCCAGTCAGAAAGGGACCTGGGGATACTGACTGACAGCAGGCTAAACATCAGCCAGCAGTGTGCTCACATGGCCAAGAAGATCAGTGGCATCCTGGCCCGTATCAGCAGAAGGGTGGCCAGCAGGGCCAGGGCAGTGATTGTGCCCCTGTACTCGGCACTGATGAGGCTGCACCTCTTGTGCTGTGTCCAGTTCTGGGCCCTTCAATTTAGGAAGGACATTAAAGTGCTGGAGTGTGTCCAGAAAAGGGCAAAAAGGTTGGTGAAGGGTCTTGAACGCAAATCCTCTGAGGAGCATCTGAGGCAGCTGGGGGTGTTTAGCCTGAAGAGAAGGAGGCTCAGGGGACAGGTTCTCACTCTCCAGCCACCTGAAAGGAGGACAAGAGGACATAAGCTGCACCAGGAATGTTTAGGTTGGACATCAGGAAGAATTTCTTAACGGAAAAGGTGATTGGACATTAGAACAAGTTGCCCAGGGAGGTGTTTAAGAAAAGGCTGGATGTGACACTTAGTGCCATGGTGTAGCTGACAATGTGGTGTTGGGTCATGGACTTGATGGTCTTAAAGGCCACTTTCAATCTATTTGATTCTGTGATTCTGTTAAAGAATTGTTGTACCATGTATAGCACATTAACGGAAACAATTCTCCTTGTTTATTTCTAACTTCAGGATTGCTGCAAATAGAACAAAAAAATTCTCATTAAGAAGACTGTTAGAAGACAATTTTTATCAGCAGGGGTTCCTGAGTAGAGGCTATCTTTCAGGTTATATTTTCAGATGTCTACCTACACATACTTTTAAGTTTACTTAAACCACTCAATTCCTTTATTCCCAAAAATCAGATCACATCACAACAAAAGCTATGCCATCTTTTAATGGAAATAGGAACTCTGAAATTCATCCTAAAATCTTTCTTCAGTTTGCCATAGCTGTGTGCTTTCCACTGTTACTAAAACTTCAAAACACGAATACATTCATATTCATGTCTTAGCTAATTTGAGACACCTGTAATATAAAACTTTGCTACAAGATTGCTACACATATTAGGCTGGTAACATTTAAGGTGAGTTACCTGAAACATAGGTGCTAAGTAGTCATCTACTTTACACTGAAACTGTTGAAACTTCAAATTCACTTCAAATTCCCCAAAAAGAATGACTCAGAACACAGCACAAAAATTTACCAAAAAAAATAATGATATAAAATCATACTTTGGGAATGTTATGACTTCATTGTTAGTTTGGTATGGTTTTGTACTAATACAAATAAGAATACCAAAAATTTAATCAAATATTGTAAAAAAGCCCAAAGGTCACTGCCCTAGTTTAGGGCAAATTTGGACCACCCCTCCCCTTAGCTGAATCGGGATAGGAAAAAAAATTTCCTTGGAAGAAAGTAGAAAAAAGCTGTTTATTTAACAGTCAAAGCACTCATTAGCCCAACAAATGAAGGAACAACACTGAACAACAAACCCTCTGTGTGCCCCGCAGAGATGCCAAATTCAGAAAGTCTCTCCCGTGGCTGTAGCTCGGCTCAGTTGCTGTCGGTCCCTCAGGGCTGGGAAAGGCCGGGCCCAGGCCAGGCCCGGTGGGACACAGGTGGGAGCTCCTGGGGCCCTTTGGGGTGTTTAGTCCAGAGCAGGTTCAACAGTTCCAAGAAAAAGGGAAAAAAAACCACAGCCCGGAGAACTTCTCTGCCTCAGCCAGCCAAAAACTAACAAAATGCAAAGGAGAGCTCTCTTCTGCAGTCCACACACTGCCCACAACACAGCCATGTGTAGGAAAGCTGAAGACTCTTATCTTTATGTTTAGAAAACAACTGCCTCAGACATTCCACCATGTCCCCTTCACTCTCAGATCCAATTTTTAAAGGTACAAAGGTATTTCTGAGCTAAACAGATGAATGGGGATACAATTTAGCATCAACCCAGGACATTCACCTATTTTAAAAGTAATTCAATTGAAGAGGAATAATGATGTTCATTGTAATAATGTCTATTCAATAAAATGATATAACAGCTTCTGTGTCTCAATAATATTTTTACAGTCTTTCTCAGGAGATGTAGAAAATTACTGGTAATTATATACATATAAACATTTCCTCTGGAAGCTATTAAAAGTCTCCAGAGAAATGCTATTAAGAGCTGTGTCTAAACGAGAAAATAAAAGTATTTCATAGCATAATAAGATAATTAGGATTGGGAGAGATCTAGCACAACCTTCTGCTCAAATTATGTTTACCTCTGAGGTTCAGCTGACTAGTCCAATCAGGTTTAGAAAATCTCCAAAGCTGGATAGTGCACAGTCTCTGAGAGCTATGTGATCCATTGCCTGACTGTCCATTTAGGAAAAAAGTTTATTCTTATACCTAGTCTGTGTCTTGTTTGAACTTGTTCCTGTTGCCTCTAATCTTCCCACCATGCATGGCTACGAAGAGCCTTGCTCAATCTCCTTTATCGCCTCACCCATCCCCAGTTGTTACTGAGAAGCTGCTGTTAGGTTCCCTTAAAGCTCTCATTTCCAGGCTGAATGAGTCCCTGTTCGTCAATATCTGGACAAGTGCTCCAGCCCTAACCGTACTTGTAGTCCTCTGCTCTACTTGTTCCAACTTATTTATGACATATTTTGTATTCAGCAGACCCAAAATTGGAAGCTTTATTATTTTAGAAATGTGGTCAAATGATTGCTGAGTAGAGGATGACCATCACTTCCCTTAAATCAATTAAATTGGTTATTATCAGATTATCATAGTCATGGATGCTTTTGACCATCTCTGCTAACAAGATGCACTATTTGTTCTTTTACAGCTCTCTGCCCCAAGGACTCAGCAATTTTCCTCAAACCCATAGTCTTTAAGAAAGGCAGAAACTTCCATCCCAGGCAAAGATGCAGCATTTGCCCTTTAGTATTTCATGCGTTTAACATTAACTCCTTTCTCTCTTAGTTCTTCAGGCACATATGTGCTGACTCATTACTCCTCTCATTGACTGGTATGGAGAACATTAATCTATTAACCATAGCCTTCTGAGACAGATCATCCAAATATTTTATTCATCATCTGGCTGTCCACCCACCCCGTCCATAACATTAAATTTAAAACCAAGACATTGTGGAACACAGTGTCTAGAGCCTTGCTAATACTGAAGAAAGGCAATGTCTACTCTTCCCTCCCCTATGAACTTGATTATAGGACAGGTGAAAATGGCTTCAAGTTGAGTCAGGGAAGGTTTAGACTGAATATAAAGAAAAAATTCTTCTCCAAAAGGGCTGTCAAACACTGGGATAAGCTGCCCAGGCAAGTAGTTTTGTCACCACACACAGAGGTATTTAAAAGACATATGATGTGGTACTTAGGGACATTGTCTAGTAGTAGACTTCACATGCTGGGTTAGTGCCTGGACATGATAATCTTAAGGGTATTTTCCAACTCAAATATTCAGAAATTCTATGATTCTGTGATCTGATCATATAAGATGGACAGCATGATTAAAAATTATTTAATTACTTCTGCTGCAGCACAAGTACATAGCCACAGCCAAAGCCACTTCAGGATGGCCCTGCATATTCAGGTGTGCATATTCATGCCTACAGAATTCGCAGTGTCCTGCTGTCATGTGGAGCTATCCATAGGTCACAGTTCCTTTCACTTGTCCTGACACTGGACCTCCAGTGTGTCCAGTAGAGAAGCACAGAAACAGCAGCAAGGCCCTTGCCCTTTGACAGCTCAGGTGCATCCTCATTGCTGTTATCCAAATGTTCCTAGGCACAGCAAAATAGGATCAACAGCAGCACAGCAGTACAGTAAGCAGCAAAGCAAGCAGCCAGTAAGAAGCACTAAGCTCTACTATAAAATAATCCATGCAAATCCTATGGCAAACACAGGGGCGTGAGAATCAATAGATAAACAGCAACAACAGCCAAGCCCACTCCAATAAAACCTGCTGTAATCTTGAGCCCTTCAAGCCCTATGCTGGATGCCAAAGAGGACTGTCACGGTTTAATCCCAGCAAGCAATTTAGCACCACATAACCACTTTTTCAACACTCTCATCATGTGGGAGAGAATCAGAAAAGTAAAACTGAGAAAACTTGTGGATTGAGATAAAGACAGTTTAATAGATAAAGCAAAGGCCATGCACGCAAGGATAGCAAAACAATTTCATTCACAATTTCTCATGAGCAGGCAGATATTCAGCCATCCCCAGAAAAGCAGAGCTTCATCATGTGGAATGGTGGCTTGGGAAATAAAAATGCCAACACTCCCTCCCACTTCCTCTTTCTTCTCCCCTCAGCTTTCTATTTTGCCATATGGTCTCGAATATCACTTTGATCAGTTGGGCTGTCTCTTTCCATCCTGGATGTGCCCCCTCTCAACTTCTTGTGCACCCCCAGCTTCCTTGCTGGTGATGTGCAGTGAAAGACAGAAAAAACACTTGTCTTTGCATAATGCTCAGCAGTAACAAAAAAAATTCCTCTGTTTACCAGCTCTGTTTCCAGAAGAAATCCACAAAATAGCTTCATAACAGCTACTATGAAGAAAATTAATTCTATCCCAACCAAAACCAGTACACATAGTCAACTGCCTTTGACTCTGTCCTATGTAATTCATGCTTAATATTTCCTCTCATTTTAATTTATCATGAGTGTACTGGGTCTGGTTGGGATGTAGTTAACATCCTTCAGAGCAACATGTATGGTGGCATGCTTTGACTATTGCTGTACAATCATTTCTCTTCATTACTTCATCATGCAGACTGGAGGTGAGCAGAAGTTAGGAGGAGAAATAGCTGGGACAGCTGACTCCAACCGGACAAAAGTATATTTTGTACTATGCAGTGACTCTGTGGATATGGGATGCTTTTGGACTGTTTTTTTCATTGTATCAGTCCTATATACCAATCAGTTAGAGATAATGGGAAAATTTTGGGAAATCTACTGCATAAATCATGACATCATTCCACATAAATGTAAAATTCCTGCAGTAATTTAATATGGTATTTTTCCTCTCTTGCCCCATATATTGTATATTCTGCATAGCAGAGAGATCTGACATTGTATCAAGATTTAAATATTAGTGAAGAAATGAATTCCTATAAATGCACTGTATAAATACAAGTGTTTATTAAGACCATATGAAGGCTGACACTAACATAATTAAAATGATAAAATATTATAAAGTTCTACATTTTTTTCTCAGACAGTAGAGATTTATGGAAACAACTGCTAAATCTGAGAGCATATATGTTAAATTAATGCTCCTCATGTTTCATTTTTTCATAATAATATTTAAACCTCATTTTTGTAAGTCTAGATGATAAAATTCAAGACGTACTTTCTGAATTTAAGATAATTTCTGTATAACATCTTTGGAAGATTAAGTAAAAATGAATGCTGTGAATAATTTTATGCAGATGAAAATTATGCTCCTCTTGAATTGTTAAGTCTAAAAATGGAGATTTTAAAGGAAAACCTGCAAAAACAGACAGTTTTAGTAATACAGGAAGTGTGTGTAAAATTTTTTTTGCAAAACATGGAATTAAGACAATCAATTGAGCTTTCCCACTACATAGGGCTTCAGATGAGAAAGCTCATCAGAATCATATTAGCTGAATCTGACGGCAATCTGATCTATCAAGTAAAAAACCACCATGTGATGCTGTGCTTTTTTCACCTGAGGAATATTGCCTCCTATTTTTTTACATTACTTCTACATTGTCTTTCACTGAATTTTCAGTAGACATGAGATTATAAACTAATGACTTACATATAAACATGTTATGGTGTGAGTTTAAAGTAAATGTACTGCTACTGTTAATACACTGAAGTTATCTCAGCCATATCAGTTTTCTTTAAGGCTTTACATAATCTTTATATTATATAACACAATACACTGCAGCATTATAATGAAAAAGAGGGACATCTAATGGACTTAAATAATTTTGTAAGTGGTGTCTGAAAAACAGTCCAGATATCCTAGAATATCCTAGAAGCTTGTATGTGTTGAAGATTAAGAAGCTGAAAAGCATCCCATCATTGAGTCAGCAGAGGAGGTTTTCAATTCAACTCCTAGGCTTAATTCGGTTGCCTACACTTAGATTGTTTTTTAGCACTGTTTGCAATATCATAACGTGTTGCCTGAACTTAGAAAACTAGTAATGTTTTTAAAGCACTACACTAATCCATCTAACTCTATCTGGTTCTTAAAAAAGTTAATGGCTCCCATAGCTCCTTTACCAGACTCATGGAGCATGGATCACATATTTTAAGACTTCTCAGGAGTCAGGTTCAGCACCTGAGTCATGACTTCTTCATTATATACAGAATTTACCTCTTGGTGTCTGAGATATCCTGATAGGAATGACAGTTATGGCTAAGCACTTCTGAAAGACCAGCCCCTATATAGAACATTTTGGAAGGATTAAGGTGATATCCTAGG
The DNA here is from genome assembly GCA_013397245.1 of Thryothorus ludovicianus. Taxonomy (NCBI): domain Eukaryota; kingdom Metazoa; phylum Chordata; class Aves; order Passeriformes; family Certhiidae; genus Thryothorus; species Thryothorus ludovicianus. The sequence continues at coordinate 35,844 of VZTB01008039.1, read as the reverse complement.
GCACCTGAGTAGACTCATTTATTCCTTCTACATTTGTTAAAAGTGGCTTTTCTGAACATGGAATGAACAGAATTTTATCTTGTTTCTTTATAAGAAAGAAATTTTCATAATTTATTTATAAGGAATTTCCCAGGAAACAAGAGGATTCAAGTGTAAACCTAATAAACTGAGAAAGCTAGCCATTAGAATTGATGACATCAACATTCATTTTTCTTATTGTTTTGAGTTTAAGACCAAATAATATTAGTTAGAGAGCTCATGTATGAGTAAATTAGAAAGGGGAGTATAATCATATAATAATATTCAATTTCCATAATCAATAGGAAAAACAAAAGACAAGTAGGGTAATGAATTATAGATTTCAGAAGTTATGATTTCAGAATTAAGTTATACTTCTTTTTGTATCATTTTTCTCAGTTTACCACAGGGAAACCATCATTACAGATGCATAATGATGCATGTGACACACAGAAGTATCTGATTCAATCTTTAAAGATTTTTGTGTGTGTGTGTGTAGGTAGATACTTATGCTTTCAGAAGAAATTACAGAATAATGTGGCAATACGTCTGATAATATGAGTGAATCCATTCTGCTGCAGGTAACACACATCCTTTCTAATTCACCGTGGCTTCCAGCACTTCTGTGACAGAAAGCCTCTACCCTTAAAATGCAAGAAGTTTTTCTGTGTCAAGAAATGATATAAAAGTAGTTCCTATGGGGAAGTGCATAAATGAGTCTAGATCCACACTGCTAAATTACTCTGTCCAAGGAAAGATTCACAGTCTTCAGGCTGAAAGGTACAGAGTACCTGGAATCCATCTTAAGGTAGGTTCACAACATTGGTAATACATAGCATTTACAGCTGGGACTCCCAAGCCTAATTCACATATTCCAAAACAATTCAAGTGGACTTAATTTATTTCTATGAAAGTTTTGGAATGCAGGTATGATTTGTCTGAAAACCTCAATAGCAGGAGTTTTAAGTTATGCCTTTGTCTCCTGATATGTGACACATGAGTTTGAGAGGAGCTGGAGGACAATTTTATAAATATTTGTGAGGTAGAGAAACCAAAGTCAAGGGTAGTTTCACTAACGTGCCCTTCTGAATGTGATGCTTGCAGTTTTGTTGGACCAACTTATTTCAGATCAAAAACAACAAAAGTGCTAAGCCATATTTTCACAATACTGTGCTTGTCCCAGTCCTGGCCACCCACTCTATCACACTGCAGAAATATTACACTGACAGAGGTAGTGCTCTTCTTTATCAAATAAAAAATCACAGAATACCCTGGAACACACAAGAGTTATCAAATCCAACTCCTGTCACTATGAATCCAAAAATCATACTCTATGTCTGAGAGTACTTTTCAAACACTTCTTGAACTCTGTCAGATTTGATGCTGCGACCATTCCCCTGAGAAGATTTTTCCAGTGTACAACAGCCCTCTGGACAAAGAATCTTTTATGAATATCCAAATTAAACTTCTCCTGACTCAGCTTCATGCCATTGCCTTGAGTCCTGTCACAGGGCACAACAGAAAAGAGATCAGTGACTGCCCCTCCTCTTCCCCTCATGAGAAAGCTGTAGACAGCTATGAGATCACCCCTCAGTCTCCTCTTCTCCAGGCTGGGAAGACCAAGTGAACTCAGCCTAAGAGGTCAGACCAAAGAAATTTTGCAGCTTTCTGTATATGCACTTGAAATATGATTAAACACCGAATCTTTGCCAAATTTTCTCAGAAGCTCCAGTCACAAACAGCCTCTGTTGTAGCAGAGGGGACACTTTTTTGTAAGAACATAAGAGCAGGTCTTTGAAGAGCAGGGAATAGAACCTCTAACTTATTTTAGCATTTTGAGATCCTAAATAAAAGGGAAAAACTATATGGGAGGAAGATTAAATTTTAGGCAGTAGGGATCAGTATCCACAACATCGAACAAATTATTAAGGCTTTCTTATATAAGCAACTTCATAAAGAAAACAACTACTACAAGTAGAGATTAACTAGAACATCTTAATTAGATCATCAGTGTTACTTGGCTAAGCATTTATTTAGAACAACTACAGTTACAAAAAGCAATCAGAAAATCAATTAAATTAGATGCAAATGCAAACCTATAAAAAATTTGAAAATATTGTCATGAAATCCATGAAGAAGACAGCTCAAACAAACCCTGTGTTTAATTCAGACAACAGTGAATGCAGAATTTTTTACAGGATACTAAGAATCAGGGTTGTATTCCTCCACTGATTTTTAGTCACATTGTTTCACATCACTTAGGGATGTGCCCTTAAATATATTTAGAGAGGAATGTATTTGCAGATATTAAGTTTAAATATTTTGTCTTAGGTGAAAATTAGAATATTTAGAACTAGTAAGAAATCATTGGTCTAATTTCTGTAGTACTGACCAAAATTTTTTACCTAAAAGTAAAAGAAGTACTTACCTTTAAGTTAACTGCATACCTTGGGCTCCTCTTTTTCCTTTGAAAGACTTTTAAATTCCACAAGTAGTATTAAGAGGCAAATTATTTTTTCATTAAATAGTTTCTACAGATTGGTTCTTAGTTAAGATCTGGTTGTTTTATGATTGTATAGTTGGTTGCCTAAAATTAAATGCTCTGAATCAATTGCCTGAAGTGTATTTCAGCGTTCTTTAGTGCATTGAGTATGATACAGTTCACCTTTCCCAAATAACAGGTTCTTAATTTTACAGTGCATTTACTCTTAGCTGGCCTACTAGGATTTGAGTTTGTTGGCTTGCAAGATACTTCATCAAATCTTCAGTGTAGCCAGACTGAGTCTGTTGGGAGTTTTTGTTTTTTCTTTTATTGTTAATTTTTTCTCCCTTTTGTATTACATATTTTTGATTCATTTACTTAATGAGCAAATTTTGAACATGCAATTTAACAGGTACAGGTTTTGTCATTATGTTTTTAATGCTAGTAGTGTATGTAAAAGTGGTTCTAGATGTGGATTAAATGTTAATAAAAGGATTTGAAACACTACCTTAATTGCTGCACATTATTATTCTCACCATTCTGTATTTTGAAGTTATGAGAAGTGTCATTGCTGTACCTAATTTCATAAAAGAACAATCTGTTTTCAGATCTATTTGTGACTGTAAAATTTTAGCAAAAAATATAGTAATTAGAAAATCATCTTGATATCTGGAGATTATAAAGCACATCTGAAGCTGTTGGCCTCGTTCTGACCTTATGGAGGTGAGACACAGACATGTTCCTCTTACCCCATAAGTCTTTAATTTAGCACAAAAAATCCTGGAGATTATGAACCAGACAAGATATACTTACTCCAGCTTATCTCTCTATCTGGAGACAAACCATATCCTGCAGTTTCTTAAAACTGTATGTGTTCATTTCTTTTTAAAAATATGTCCAAATGTGTAGATATCTCCTGAAAACATTTATCGGACCTTGAAATTTAGAATATCATTATACACTTCAGTACGGACTCTTTTTTTGGGTTTAGATGTTTAAATTTGACTCCAATAGAAATTAGTGTAGATCTGAAATAGAAGAACTGAAAACCATTTTCTAAATCTTTTTCATGGTCTTCACAAATAAGTGAGTACAAAGATACTTAAGTCTTTACTGAAATGACTTATTTTTATGATTATCTTTTTATTTTATTCTTTCATGATGGTAAAATATTTGAGTAGCACCATTAATTAGAGCAGGACACTACCTAATATCTGAGTTGTTTTGTTGTTTTTTTTTTAAAGACTATATAATGGAAAAAGGGTATTAATTTTCATTTGTTTCTTCTTATTTTTAGTTGAATTTACTGCAATAACAAACCTCCAAATTACTTACTACATCAATTCCATGTGAAAGTATATTGCTGATCATGCCAGCCTACAAAAACCTTCTAGCCAACAGAACTGATATACAGTTATTAATTTTTTTCATTTTTATCTTCTGTGCCTGTTAGTAGAATTGTAACAACACCTGCTGGCTGAAAAATTAGCAAAATGAACCCTTTCACATCTGTTTCTCAGTAGGCTAATGAGAAAATGGGCCTGATGTCCTCACTTTTTTTTTCTTGCTGAGCAAGCCCCAACAGTGGGAGAGATAGAAATTACAAAATTCTGTAGCCACTTCATTCCACTTTCTTTAACTTTGTTATAGAGTTATGGCAAGGCAGTGCTCATATTGCATCCAATTACACAAAATATCTCATTCATTTGAATGGAAGTTCTTGCTTCCAGCAGAAATTATGAAAAAAAATTGAAAACTGACAATATAATAACCAACTCTAACAATAGCAGTACACCCCTCCTTTGGCTTCCCTTTATATAACACATAAAATCAAAATTAATACAAGGCTGTTATCCCCATTCTCTGCTTTATGAGTCAGAAAGAAGTTGACTGACCTTTCCTGCCAGTAATTCCAAATTTCATTGTCACGGAGTTTTAAGCAGCATCCACAATTTTCTTTTTATGTTACCCTGAATTGTGAAGAAAGCACTTTGAAAACATCTACAATGAGCTCAGTTAAAATCCAAGATATTTTAAAACTTATATAGTAAGTTAACTACCTTACAATCAACTGTATACTGTATATATATATATGTGTGTGTGTCTACATATGAAAACTGTATCAAAGTTTCCTCCATGCTTTTTATGGACTGACTTGTCTTTTTCTATTTTCTTACATTTCAATTCATTGAGTGTGATCCATCAAGTATATGCACTTATATATTACAAATATATACTCTTCAGCCATGCTTAATAACATAGGATTTAATTATTTCAAAATTATAATTGACAGAGTAATTTTTTCTGTATTGGAGAATTAGAAATAAAAATTAATTTAAGTTAAAGACATGTTAAGAAGATAGTCACATAACATCAAGTCTTGATTAAGTATTTTTTTTCTTTTTTTTTTTAAATAGGTTGTAGCCCAGAGGGCTTTGCCCTAAGAATGGATAAAGCAAAATTAGCAAGAAAGAATTAGAGTTCACTCACGCCCTTCTGGACAGGATTATCATTTTATACTCCATTTTACTTTATATTCCTAAGGAAATGGTGAGATAATGTACAGATCACTAATGACCTTAAAATCTATGTAATTAAATACCTAAAAGGTGATTTATGATGCAGAATACAATTTGGAAAACATTTGGTTTCTTAAGGTAGAAGTTTGTGTGGTCTAATACAAGGGAAATGCATTGCTTATGGTTCATGAGTATGACAATACTAATGTCTTTTCTACAGTAATCCCTAAATAATCCAGGAGTGCACACTAAGATTCATTAGGAAAAATGAATAAATATTTACAATATCTCTAGAATCAACTTTTAAAAATAGATTTGAGGAAGAAAAACAGAAAATGTTTACTTTTCAAATTTATAAAATTTTCCCCCTAAAAATATTCTAAAATAAGTAACTTCTGGTTTCTTTTCAGCTTCCAGTATTGCCACTGGAAAAATTCTACAGCATGGTGAATCCTTCAAAACCCTTACATTATCTATAGTTGCTATCAATCTTATGAAAAAAAATCTAATTCAGACTACAGGCTATTCAAATACTCCAATTTTGATTCAGAAAAATAAGAATATTTCAAGTACTGCTTTTGTGTGAAACATTCTTCCTGAAAAAATGCAAATGCACACAAAAATAATGAATAGAATTTGCATAACCATATTCTATGTAATTGCATCATGCTAATTAATATAGCAAGTATAGACAACATAGGACGGGTACATAGTTTAATGGTTTTGATACGAGTTAGAAGAATTAAAGAAAAAATGTAAACACAGAAAATAGGATGGAGGGAAGGATTCAAAGGCTAAAACTGAATTTTGTTATTGTAGTGATGAGCAAGACAACTTTCTACCATTAACATAAATACACTGGATATGCATTTGTGCAGTAACAAATATTTCATCACATTCCAGCAGTTTAGAATGGATACTATTCAACCTCTCATAACTGAAAATAATTCTGTGCTTTTGCTGGGGTTCCTGAATACAAGAAAGACCTCAGCTACCACAAGTTTAAGTGCTTCAATCTAGTACCAGTTGCTTGTAGGAACTAGTTTCTTCCACAGAGATTGATATTCTTGCTTGTCTCCCACCCTATTTGTGACTCACCTCAGTCATAACTTCAGCTGCTGCTGCTAAATGTTAAAATTCACCCCAGAACAAGGAAGATAAAACAAGTTGTAATCTTTTCTTACATATCCTGGGATAAAAATTCTTTCCTGTCCTTTGGGACTGACTGTTCTGGGACAGTGAAATAGAAGCTGAAAAAACTGATTTTTGGTAGTTCCAGTGTGAGTTAGCTCTCTAGCACTCTAATCTTATGGCAATTCAGCAGTATTCTATACAATCCTTCTATGTTATGCAATCATTCTCTGTATTTAATCTTTCAGTATAATAATTCCTTTCCCACTTCTCTTGTATAATTTTTCTAGAAGTAATTATCATCTCCCTCAATTCCTTAAATTGTTCTGCTTCTTAACTCTGATTTGATCCACTTCTAAGCTGAAACTAAGCTGGTACACTTAAAAGTTGGCTTTGTGCTTTATTTAGTTCATTTCCAATTTCATTTTTGACAAAGTGGAAAAGTAGATGCCTTCATTCTTTTCAGTAATATAGCTGTGAGAACAGAACTATATTGAGTTTATGCAGCAAAGTTTTGGTAGTGGAGGGACCACATGAGTGGCTTCTGTGAGAAGATGCCAGAAGCTTCCTGTATGTCTAACAGAGCCAATGCCATCTGGCTCCAGGATGGACCCAATGCTAAATGAGGATGAGCTCACCAGTGAAGGGGATGGGGATTTAAGTGATGGAGATTTAAGGGGAAAAAATTTGCTGTGCAACAGCGCATGCAGCTTGAAAGAGGAGTGAGAATATGTTAAACACATCTGCAGCAACTCTGCAGACATTAAGGAGGTCCTTCAGGCAACAGAGCTGAGATTCCCCTGCAGCCTGTGATACAGATCATGATGAGGCAGCTGTGCCCCTGCAGCCCATGGAAGTCCATGGTGGAACAGAAATCCACCTGCAGCCTTGGAGGACTTCACTCTGAAGAAGGCTCCTGAATAGGACTTGTGTTTATTCGTGTTCAAGTCTATTTGAAAAAGCCTAGACTCATTCATAAAACTGGAAATTACTTTGGGCATTCCTTTTGTCATTGTGATTATAGTGATGCTGAAATTACTGATGTCTCACTGTAGTTCTTTCTAAAAACAGGTTACACACACACTGGTCAGCAGTTCTGCAGTTTTATATCTAATGGTTGCCAGATATCTCAAGGAGATGCTGTGCAGCCCTGATGACTTACTGTCAACTAACTTCTCTGTCTGATCAAGTGCTTTCTATATATTTCAAACTTACATAGCTTCTCTGAACTATCTTTTAGAAAGGGTATGACAGCTATGGGAATATACCTAACAAAAGATCCCATACAGACTTTCTTCTACAGACTTTTAATCTCCAATTTCCATTTCTACAGTGCAACAATTGGCAGAATTATTACTTGTAAACTATTATGAATCATTGTTCAATTAAAATTGAAATTCCCTTTAAAATAGGAAAAATCAAACATAGTTCAGCTCTCTTTAGATTTTGTTTTGTTTTTTTCTGTTTTTAATTTGGAAAAATAATACAGACGTTCTGCATTAACATACTCAAGAGCTTCAGCTTTGAATACAGAACACTACTGCTACTGCTTTGTTCATTAGCCATCCACATTCATCTTCTTTTGAATGACACTTTATAAAGATGCTGACACTAATCTTAAAAAAGTGTCGAACAAAAAGGTTTATAGAGCTGAAGACTGCATAAACGTTATTACAATTTAAGGAACAAATAATTTAATGGCTACTATAGTTTCTTTACCTCTGTTAATTTAAATGCTAATAATTTGTCTTAATTATAATATTGTGGTAGTAACTGAAAAAAAATTTGTTTTCTGTAAGAACTTTGATTCATAGTTATGTGTTATCGATGTTTTCAATAGTCCTTTCAAATCTACTATATTTACGAGGACTTCAACATTTGATATTTTACTTTTTTTTTCTTACTAACAGTTTTGCCATGGGATTACAGGAAGTTGAGCTATTTTCTTAAGCAATTGCTTCCATTATGATAAGAAGTACAACACTGCATTGGTTTCTGCCTATACTGTCAAGGAAATGGATAAGCTGAATGAATTGTCAAACTGAAAAGTCAGACAATTCCTCTCTGTGTCTCACTCTTCCCTTGTCTAAAAGACAGAAAAGTTATTGTCTTTCTATACAAAGCACACTGATTCTAATGGAACAGTACTGTGAATACTCTATAGAATATGATCAAAATTTTTAGCACAAAGAGAAGCAAAAGTTACTTTCTTGTAAGAAAGTTACACAGATATACCAGAACAGTTTTTATGTTTACACTTTATTTCTCTGTAAGGTACTGAAAGGAATTTGGTATTGTCTCTGTTTTTTTAGAAATAAAAGAAACTGAGGTTGGTGGGACCTTTATTATAAGGGAAGTCACATGTGAAAAGCAGCAAATCATAGCCTGACCAGCACCGCACTTCTATTTATCCAAGAAACTGGGAATCCTTCTTGGTTTGAATAATTCTATTGTTTCCAATACTCAGACGAGGCTTCACTCAAGTATAGCTCAGACACGTAAGCCAATCTCTCTTGCTCTGGCCACATGTCTGAAAAGTTTCATAAATTCTTGGAAGACAGACATCAAATAAAAATAAATAGCAAACAAACAAACAAACAAAAAAAAAAACCCCAAAAAAACAAAACCCACAACAACCAAACAAATCCTGAATTTCATCCAGGAACAGGTGGATTGAATGCATATTATTCATATTCTATTTAGGGCATGGTCCACCTCATTCTGACAGAACAACCCATTTCCTTCTGTCAAGCCCTCTGTTTCATAGAGAGGTCACAAGTAGGACTCTGGCACCACCCCACAGTGCAAGGCACTGAGCAGGATGCCTTGTCGGAGCTCCCATAACACACCAGGATGTAATTCCACATTGGCATTCTTGCCAGAGCAGCAGAGACAGTTCAGTGAGTTTGGGTATTGCTAGTTTGTTGTCAATTAGGTTTTTTCACACATTAGAAGGATTGTCAAAGCATCACCATTTAGTAGAATGTTGGTGTTTGTAAATGGCTTATTTTAGGCAGAACTTGAAAGGTGAGCTGTGATGCCAGTTGAAACAGCTTATCTGCTGTGGCTCTGAGTTTGGCAGCTGTTGTACTGGGTAAGGAAATAAGAGCAAATAATGGCCCAGTACACACATTGAACTGCCTTCATGTTAATACTTGTGTTCATTTTGCTTTATTTTAAACACTTATTATTGGAATCCTTCTGGATTTCAATCTGCTCACTATTTTCCAGTCTTCTAAAAGCTATTAATGAGTAATCTCCTTATTGCATCTTTCTTTACATAAATATAGCGTTGATATATGTTTGTTGTAAAAGGTGATGTATTGCATGTATGTCTCATGCAGATGGCAGGGAGTCAATCCAAATATATATAGATACTGTCTGATTTCCAATGTTTGAAATAACTGCTCCCAGATTGGTTGATCTCTTTGGAGAAATAGACAGCTTGACACAAAGAGGGAGATCAACTTTTCTTAAGATAAGTCTGTGAGTAAATTAAAAATAGTGATATAAATTTTGGGCAATTTAAGCCTGTAGTTCCTAACGTGAAACGAGTTTCTTATTTCCCCCTAGTAAATGATGGACACTTTCACTGCTTTTAGTTCATAGTTCCACCTTTTTTGAAAAGAGAGTTTGTACACTTAAAACTTTAATTCTAGGTACATAAATGCTTTTCCTAGTAACCTCTTCTGTGAGAATAAAGAGCCATTTATAAAAATCAGTTCTCTGCTCATGCTTCTAAATGTGGTACTCCATTATTTTTATCTTCATTTTTCTATAACTGTGTCCACAAAGACTTCACTGACTTAATGATATTTAGCACTTTAAACAAAAAGAAAACATTTTTTGTACTGCTATATTGTTTTTCTATATTTTTTGTTATTTATTATATAATTTATTTCTGATGTATATATTCAGAAAATGGATGCCTTTGGATATGAATTAATATATTTTTATGGAGGTTTCTGTAAATTCATAGACAGTTTATTTTGACTTCTATAAAAATCTCTGAGATATTAAGTACAATGGTGTAGTACTATCCAAGTATATATGAAATAATTACCATCAATGTAACAAGACAAAAAAGTGAATGTGTGTGAAACTAAGTCGTCAGCGCTGATATCACAGAAGAGTCTATACCTTAAAAGACAATATTTATTAGTAAACTAACAGTAGAACCTAACTTTAATGTCATAGTGAGGGATGTACCTTTTTCTCTGATATCCTGATTTCTGTTTTCATTGCCAATTCATTTCCGATCAAAGCCATTTACAGTGAATAAATCAAAGTTAACCTCGCAGCATTTGGCACTGGAAATAAAACTACATTTCTGGTCAAACAGCAACCTTCTGTTTAAAAGTTCTAGGTAAAAATCTTCTCTGGAGCATACTTGTTTAGAAGAAATTTCAAAAAATAGTGAGAACTTATTCAAATATACATATAAAAACATAATGCTATAGAATTCTTATAAATTATGTAAGATACTGTATTTCACACCACAAATCACTTTTCTTTCAGAATTCACAAAATAGATAGATAGATAGATAGATAGATAGATAGATAGATAGATAGATAGATAGATAGATTAGACAGATAGAAGAATTATCATCCTGCTATTGCATGATGTGAATCTGTAAATAAAAATACTGGCCTGCACCTGTTGTGTACTCAGGGCCAGTTTCACTTGCAGTTTCCATTCTATCATATAGAAATATGTGTGTACTTTTCTGAAACCTTGCAAAAACCATCTTTCAAATGACAGTAAGTATCTTATTGTGAGGGATTCTTTTACAGTTTCCTGCTAAATCTCTTGTAAGTAACAAGCTCACTAAATAGAAATTACCTGCAAGGATTTGACAATATAGTCCAAGAATTCATATGTAAAAGATATTATTGTTACATTAATGAAGCTTAATCATATTTTGCTTTGCTAAGTCTTTTTTGAATGCACCAGTTTTGTCTGCTCGTATTAAAGTCTACTAAGTAAAGGAGGTTTGAAAGTGGAGTATATTGCTTGGTGCCTGAAGTCTTATCCTCTTGAGAAAAGATAAAGCATGAGGATGCACTGAAAATATTGTAAATGTGCAATTAACAGGATAGAAGTCAAGTCACGTTCAGGTACTTTCTTAACATTTCATTCTTTCACCCAGCACTTCATTGGTTGGTGTTGCAGTACTGTGATTTTCTGGGCATTATGAAAAACCAGAATTAGTGCATTTCTGCAACTGACAAGGAATTTTTTTCAGTAAATTGTATGTTAAATTACAAAAATCCCTCTGAAGAGACAACTTACTTTGTATTGCACAGTTAAAGCAGATACCTCAGTAAAATGAGCCCATAAGTATTTTCTGTATGCCATCAAATGGTTCATTTCCAGTAACAGAGATGTGCAGTGTAGATATTAAATAAATATTTTATTAGCTAAAATTAAACCACAAGCAAAACTTATTCAGAAGTGTTCACAAATATTTTTTCTGAAATTTTTAGATTGTGACAGTGTCAAAAGTACTTCTGAAAATCCAAAAAGGATTACCATCTGAGCAATGCAGAAGATCACTTGCGAAAAACAAATTCTGTGCAGCAGAGGAAAAGGAAATAAATGTAAAGTGATGACATAGTGATGTCTACCTGGACAGAAAAATTTTATTTATTTTCAGTGCACTGCCCTGTGCATTCTATTATGTTTAATATATCCCTGATAAAAGAATCTGAGTTCAATCAAAAGTGGTTACTTTTAACAAATATTCATTAAAAGAGCATTTGTGTTTTCTACTCCTTTACACATAAACAACTTTTTTCAGATGGAGATACTAAATATACTTTTTGTCTCATTTTTCATTTTACTTAGTACAGGTGTCTGCTCTGTTACATTGCTCTCAGGCATTTCCAAAAAAAACCAAAATAAAGCACCCCAAGATATTCAATCTCAAGACTATATGATTTGACATATCAACAAGAATAATGGCTATTTTACTGTTAACAGAGGATAAAGGGTGGGGAAAAGGGCTAGTGTAGTCTTTCAGGCTTTCCTCTGAAGGAATGGAACCTTACAATCAGTGCCCAGAATTGCCTTGCTCAGTGAGGATGGGGAAATGTCCAATTTGAGACTGCTCAGAGCTCTCTTGCATCTAATAGCAATGCAGAAGAACAGGGGATGCAAGTCTGCTGCTTCCCTGAGGCTGCAGAAGAACTTTCAAATTAGTTCTTCTCTTGTTCTGAGGATTTTTATAATTCTTGGTGTTTTCTGGGTACCCAGAAGAGCTAATGAATTTGAGCATGTGAATAATCTGACTTTTTGGATATTTACTACCGCCAAAGCCTTGTGATACATAGCTATATATATGCCCTTATATAGGAATTTTAGACTTTGTTTCTTGCAGAATATTTGCCTCAGAAAAGGCACTTCCACCTGCAGAAATATGTTCTGTATCTATTAAATATACCTTTTATTAATCTAAATCTCTGACCATTCAGTATCTTCTGTAGTTTCTTTTCTTACCAAACTATAGTAAATTTTGCTTAAAATGGGCACACTCTGCTTTAAATTTCAGTTCTCAATGATCTATCTAGGCATTAAAGTTGCATTTAGGTACTTTGTAGTGCTGGATAATTGATGCTTTAACTTTCTACTGCCTTTTTACCAGTGGCTTCATGGAGTTCATTTGAAGGTAAAGCTCCATCCCTGAGAGGTAATTGGGAGGTGTTGGCTGAGAGCTGAACCTAATGTAACTCAAAATGTATTGCTCTAAAATCCTGAATACATTTCCAGGGAGTTCTGCTGAGGTAACCAGTACATGGTCTTGTTATGGGTGCTCAGCAGTACAGCTCTCATGTTGTGTTAAGATTTCCATAGGTAAAAAAGAACATAGATACATAATTCAGGAAATAGTAACTATTTCTCAGTTGGAAAAATGTTAGGAGCTGCAATTTGCTCATATTATGACCACAGGAAACAAACAGGAAAATGTTAATACTTTTAAACAATTAGTGACAGAAAATATCATGACATCCATTGTATAATGGTACTGAAAGCCTGTTTAAGATGCATACATAATGCATTTTAGATTATATTGATATTTTATAACTATAATCCATTAAATATAATTATAATATAGGAATTGCTATAGCACTGTCACTATAATAAAAATGTTTTAAGTTTCCTTGGAGGATTAAATTTTTTTTCTATTAAAAACAGAAGTGTTATAAAATGATATTTTGCTGTTACATTCTGCAGAAAATAAGTACATTTCCTGAAAATAATCAAAAGGAAAAAATTGTCTTTCTGGAAGTGATACAGTTCCTCAAAGAGACATCCTGTTTCTTTTCAGATGCTTTAGACTGTCTGAGGCTTCCATGCCAGATTACTAACAATGATTCAAGGCCCATTACTTTCTGGAGTGGCAGATAAAGGCCAGACTGGATATCCTGGGACATCTAAAATAATGATATTTTATCTGCTAGTGGAACTTAATCCAGCTGAGACATCCATAGGTTTCTCTAAGCAGTGACCATCAGGATAACGCACATTGTATCTTAGGCTTTGCTTCTGACTCCATCAGCCCAAAGACTCAGCTTAACCTGAAATGTTTGGGTCTTACCATTTTTCTAAATATTTCTTAGTTTAGAGACCCTGGTGAACTATTGCAAGAATATCCAATGGGAATAAGTGGAGCTTAGTTTATTGATTTAGTAATCCCAGATATATTTCATTGTCCATCTGGAAACACTTGTTAGGGTGACATTACTTACTTTTTATTTACCTGTTTGCAAGTATATACTTTACTTTTAGATTTTACTACTGTTGCCCATGATAGTTCCACTCAAAGAAGAGCTGCATGACATAACGATAAAACGCTTGTTTATGTTATGCACTCTTGCAACTCTATCAGAATAGCTGTATTTAAAAACATCAGATCTCTTTCAGTACTTAGGACAGTGGAAACCTATTTGCACATTCAGTGCTTTAACAACCATTTTTAATAGCACATGCTGTAATTTAAACATATTTACAGTTTTGTCTTGAAATGTTCAGGTCCCCTATCTTGTCTTTTTCTTACTAAGATTACTATTAGCATTAAAACTACTGAGAAGAGGCAAGGAAACTGGTTAACAGCAAAGATAAATATTAATTCAAGTCTTGGATCCTGCTCGTCAATATTTTCCTTTGGATTTTCTGTTAACAAGCATGTGCATGCAATAGGCATGCAAAATCAAGTTTCCTCATCACTTCCCCATTGTTTTGGCTGAGACGACAGCAAGAGGGATCTGGAAAACTAAGTAGATGCTTACTTCTGCAACATCTGTCATGGATGTTTGCTAAGTCTGGCAAAAGCAGAAGACAGTTGGCTAGAGACTAATAATCCAGAAAAGACCCTCATTATGAATAAGTGTGCCTAGGATTATGTGGCAATTTTTTTAATTTAGTTGTCATGTTTTTTTCTTTCCATTTATAATTAAAATCATTTGATAAAAGGAATAAAGAGAAAGAGGTAGGCTGATTTATAAAACATGCAATTCAGACAAAAGAGTTCCACAATTTTGGAAAAAATAACGTAACTATGTAGGCTTTCTAAGCAGGTTTTTTAAGTTCTGTCAGTACAAAATATTTCAGTAACCTTCCAGAATTTTTACTAGATAGGTTAAATAAAATAAAATTCCCCAAATTTGATTATGTGTATTTTGCTTCTTTTGGATCTGTATGCAAGTAAGTTTGCTGTACCCATTCTTTTTCCCTGAATTTTTCTCTATCTATCCTATACCACTGTATTCTCATGAAATTTCCCTGCTTTTACTCTGCAGCTGACAAATACAGAAAGATGTGTATTTTAGAATCATATTTTTCATGGTGTGTTAACTTAGATAACATTTTTTTTCGTTGTGCCATCACAGCACATTCTTTTAATGAAAAATTGTCTTCCTTAAACATTTCAGTCATAACCCAAGCCCTTAAAAGCTGAGGGCAGCCTTCTGTGAGACCTTTGCCAAGATCAAAGTATAAAAGGGTCAGAGAAAAACCTCTGTAATGCTCACCTGGGGAAAATGAAACCTTTATTATGACAGAAAAAAAGAGTTATGGCTAGTAACTGTATGAATGCAGTGAATCCATTGAATTTATAGTGGAAGTTACAGAACCATTGAGCTAATGCTGAAACGTGGTATTTTATACTGGTTTTGTTATGTTCCTTGAATACGGAATTCTGGAATGAAAAAATGGCTTGGTTGGAAAGGACATAGAATTACAGAATCACAGTATAGTTAGGGTTGGGAGGGGGCTCTGGAGAACATCCAGTCCAAACCCCCTGCCAAGGAAGGGTCACTAGAGCAGACTACACAGGAAGACATCCAAGTGGGTTTTGAATGTCTCTAGAGAGGAAGACTCCACAACAACGTATTCCAGTCCTCTGGCATTGTCACTGTGGAGAAGCACTTCCTCATGCTGAGGTGGAACTTCTTGTGTTTCAGTTTATGGTCATTACTTCTCCTCCTGTCACTAGGCAATGCTAAAACGAGTCTTGCACCACTCACCTTTGAGATATGTATATGTATTACGTGTATTGATGAGATCCCCTCACAGTCTTCTCTTCACACTAAACAGGTCCAGCTCCCTCAGTCTCTCCTCATAAGAGAGATAGATGCTCCAGATCCCTCATGATTTTGTAACCCTCTGCCAGACCCTATCCAGTAGGTCCTTGTCTTTCTTGTGCTGATGAGACAAGAACTGAACAGAGCACTCCAGATATGATCTCATTAAGGCTGAATAGAGAGAGATCATCCCCCTCAATCTTCTACTAAGCTTCCTGATGACCTATAGAGATCATCTATCTATATTACTGTCCAATATAATTGAAATATCTCTTTCAGTTTAAACCATTGCCCCTTGCCATATCTGCAGGCCTTGAAAGTATCTCTTCACCTTTATTATGAGCCTCTTTAAATACTGAAAGGCCACAAAAAGGACTTTCCAGTGCCTTCTCCAGGCTGAAGAATCTAAAACTCTCTCAAGTCTGTCCTCATAGAAAGCTGTTCCACTCCTCTTATCATTTTCATGTTCTTCCTCTTCACCTATTCTAACAGGTCCACGTTATTCTTGTGCTGGGACCCATAGCTGGATGCAGAACTCCAGATGGGGCCTCACCAGAATGAAACAGAGAGGGAGAATCTTGTCCCTCAATCTGCTGGTGACATTTCTTTTTATGTATCCCAGGATACAGTTGGCATTCTGGGCTGAAAGCTCACATTGCCAGCTAACATCCAATTTTTCAGCCACCAGTGTCCCCAAGTTCTTCTTTCCAGGACTCCTCTGAATCCTTTCGTGACCTACATATCTCAAATACAGTGGCAAAAATGTTGAGGGAGACAGTGTCTAAATCTTTACAGAAGTCCAAGTATATATAGTCCAAGTATACATAGAACCTCCGTAGATCTTCCTTTGTCTCCACCATAGAAGGATAATAGATAATCAGGCATGATTGGTAATAGATAAATATAATAGATAGAGAAATATATAGATAAATAGACCCTTGTTGAAGTCACATTATCTCTCCCTAATTGGTTCCCTATCTTCCACATGTTTTAACATATCTTACAGGAAGATTTTTTCCATGACCCTTCTGGGCACAAATATGAGGTTTACAGATTGTTAGCAACCAGGGTCCTCCTTTTAACCCTTTTAAAAATGATCATAATGTTTCACTTTTCTCAGTCATGGAAGTCTTGGCCTGACTGCCACAACTTTTCAAATATAATGGAATATGGCTGCTGCATCAGCCGATTACCTCAGGACCATGAGATGCATCTTCTCCTGTCTCTAGAGTTTGTGTATGTTCAGTTTCCTCATGTGGTCTCAAATCTGGTTTTCACTTATGTTGTGAGACTTTATTCACACAATCCTTGTTCTTTAATTCTTGAGGATCAGGGATTTGAGAGATGTAGGAAGAGAGATTCCCACTGTAAGGTGAGACAAAATGTTTGTTGAGTACTGTCGCCCTGATTTTTCAGGCTTTTCTTAATGCAGTTTCTAACTGGTTGTTTTTACTATAGCTAGCTTCTTTCTCACAGTTGGAAGGACTTTTATCAGAAGTCCGTTTGATAAGACGAAGTTGTTTTTCATACTTTTCTTGTGAGCAAACAACTGATAGACAATTGTCTTTACCGATAGGATAAGAGAGGTGTCAACCTTCTTCTCAAATCCCTGGTCTGTGTGAAAATTCTATATAACCTGAAGTCAAATGTTTAATAAATACTTGTTCTCAACTTTCTCAAGAGAAAGTGTCCGTGTGTCCTTGTGTCCCGCACAGCAACAGAGTATCTCAGCATTTTCCATATTGTTTGTCACTTGTTCTCCTTATTTAAGAATGGGAGCTAGAAATTCTATATTCTTTCTTCTCTGGTTATGTACCTGACCATATTTCTTACCAATTTCAACCTCAACTATGCCTCATTTTTCCTTATCCCATCCACAAACACCTAGGCAGTGTCCATATATTCTTTCTAGGATACAAGTCCCTTGTATTTTCTTGCACTTCAGTCTTTATTCAGCCATGCTGGATCTCCTGCCTTCCTTGTCTGCTTTGAGAGATCTTGAACTCTAATAATAATCTCCTTATTGAGCTGTCAGCTCTGTTCAGTTCCTTTTTCCCAGTGGGCAGTTTCCTAGTGAGTCACATCCAAGAACTTCTTAAACTGAAAGTTTGCTTTCTTAAAATTCAGGGCTCTGACTCTACCCTTCATCTGGTCCATATTCCTCAAGACTGTGGACTTCACCACAACCTGAACAACCCAGGTGGACACCAATCTTGTCCTCTCTAAGTTCATTCCTACTGGTGAACATCATGTCTAGTAATGCTTCTCTTGGGTTGTCTATATCCTGTGTTAAGAAATTATCCTCACCACACTCAAGAACCTCCTGGACATCTTACAACTTGCTGTGCAGCTTCTCCAGCAGATATCATGGTAATTGAATAAAGATTGAGAAATTCAAGAGGTTAAATAGAAATACATATTATATTAACTGCTGTAAGGTTTGTCATTCATTGGATGACAACAAGGAAACTAAAGATGGATTTTTTTCCCTTGACATTATTGATCAAAGCTTACTTTGATAAATCTTACTTACTCCACAAGTGGTTTTGTTAATATATACTTTCACAGCTATCAATGATGAGACAGACTCATATTTAAATTAAAAAGTTAAAAAGAAATGGAAACAAGAAGCTGTTAGTTAATCATAAGCACAATTAAATAAGGAGGGTATCAACTGACCACTGATGTGATGAAGATATCTCTTCAGATGAAGACAGGCTGAGAGAGTTGAGGTTATTCAGCCTGAAGAAAGTGATGAGGAGACTTTATTGTGGCCTTTCAATATTTAAAGTGGTCTCGTATGAAAGCTGTCATCCCCAACTTCCTCTTGGAAATCTATTCTAAACCTATCCTCTTTCAGTTTAAAACCGTTGCCCCTTGCTATATCACCACAGGCCTTGGCAGAAGATTTCCAAGGGGAAGTTGGGGATGGCTGCTCCCTGGCAGTTTCCAAGCCATGGTTGAATGAGGCTTTGAGTAACCTCATCTGTTGGAAAGTGTTTGTCCCCATAGAAAGTGTTGCAGACATAAAGATGTTCTTTAGAAGTCCCTTCCAAACCAAACCCTTTGATGATTTGACATACTATATTTGTTTGGTTGCACTAAATAATGGACATATATATAAATATTTTATTTCATTTTACTTGAGTGAACAAATAGAGAATATTGAACAAAATATAAATGTTGTTGCATTACATGTATTTTAATAGAATATCAACTTAGTTATTATTGCACTATTATAAAATACAGAAAGGCAAATATATATGAAATATTATTCAAACAGCCTCATTTGCTATACTTTATTAAAAGTGCCATTCTTTCTCTAAAACTAACTTTTGCCTAAGTAATAAGTATTTACTCTATTGAAGAAATTGTTTACTTTTATCAGGTTTAGTATTTTGTTTATTTTCTTTTCATTAAATAATAAACAATATGGTAGCATTTTTTTTGAAAGCTGAAGGCATAAAATAATATGAAATATTATATCATACCCTTTCATACTGTTTGTAGTAAATACTTTATGAAACTTTTGTGGACAAAAGTTACATAGTGAGGAATGTAATTAATTTCACAAAATTAATAATTAATCTTGCAGATGTTTATATTTGAGACAGTTATTCAAATTATCTTACAATGTGGTGGAAACAATACAGGATATTATAGGAATACATTAAGTGTCTAACAGAAATCAGTAACTCCTGAAAATTAAATGATAGTCTATGCTTATAACAGAATACATAACTCATAGTACTTCTTTATATGTGTGGCTCAGCAAGATCACTAAATTATTCCTAAACAGTTATATGCTAACTTTATTATTAATATTCAGTTCTATCTCATTTGTTAGGATTTTTCCACTGGAATTTATGTGATAGATGTTGTCTATGTTTCATGTCTTTGATTAAATTTAAACTTTTAATTTCTCTAGCTCCTGAATCATGAAGGTCAAATTCTGCAATTCTGTTACAAGTCATGCAAAGTTTTATCAAACATTACAAAACCTAAAAGGAATAAGATAGAGGGGGAAAAGCTGAGTTTGGAATTAAATCAAGATATTTCAAAGTTTCTCTTAAAAAACAAACTTTAAAAGCCATAAATAAAGATGAAAAAAGATTCCTTTAAGTAACTACAGATTCATTTATATTGAGCTGTGTATCAAAGGTAAAACTGCTGGATGATAATTTCAGTTAAATTTAAGTTTTTTTAGTGTTTGAAGAGGATCAAGTTTAATTCAGATAAGAGCAGGAGAATGTTTTTTGGATAACAAAACAAAACAAAATAAAACACCCATAGCCACACAGAAAAAAACCCAGTCGGCTAATAAAGCTCTTTCTCTAGTGAAGAACTTAAAGATATCGTAGTATAAGAATTAGATGTTTCTGATTATTTGAGACAAAAATGAGATAAAAATTAACAGTGCTATGACATCCTCATGCCACTTCTATTACTCTTTAGAGAGTGATAGAAGAGCTGGAAATGAGAAAATAGTGGGAAGGGGGAGAAGGGAGGATTATCTGACTACAGAAAATTGTCATTTTAACAGGAATATGTAGCAAATGATTTTACAATGTATCTGAAAATGTATTTGTACTGGAAACAGAGTATTTAATGAAAAGTTAATGAGTTCTCATCTCGAGCAACAAGTTAATTCTTGTTTCATTATTGTATAGTCTTAAGCAGCTTTAGTTTCAGAAATGGAATATTAATATCTGTCCAGGTACTTCTTGAAGTCATGGAAGTAGATATCTGGGATCCATAAATTATAAAATTTTAATAATAGAAACTACAAGCTGGCCTAGTTTAGATACCTAACATTCATTGGTTAAAAATGTATGAGAGAAATACTATTATAATAATTAACAAAAAAAACCACTATTTTTAAAGACCCATCAAAATAAATACAAAAAAATCATATTTTTTATTATCAACACCTTACATAGGAGATGTTCTGTTCCTTGAATGGGTAATCATAGCCAAAAAAAATTATAAGTGAAAGAAAATGCAGGGATAATTTCCAAATTAACCAACCAACCATCATCACTACCACTACCAAAATAACCCCAGTGAAATGTTTTTATCAAACTAGCTATTTTGGCCAAGAGTGATAATCTGGTGAGTTTTATCCCTTTTACAATTTCTTTTCACTCCCACTAATGGTCAAATTTCTGTGACTTTTAGATGTAATAAAAGAATGAGCCTTAATCTGTTAACTTTTCTGGTGGAGAAAACTCTTTTCTATATTCTACCTAGAAAGGTAAACTAGGAATTTATAATTTCTGTCCAAATGTTCAAGAACACTTCTATAGAATGTCCCATTTCAGCAGGTCAGTAGCTTGCAGTGGGGTATAAATCTCAAATAATAGCAAAAAGTCCTCCAGCTTTCTTTTCTAGGTGTCTACATGGCTTGTTCATTTAAGCAGGACATGTTGGGATTTTTTTAAGTCATCCCTTCAATTTAAAATTATATAATCTAAGTAAGCAGCAAGGGTAAGGGTTAGGGACAAAGGTCTTCACATAAGAGAAAATATTCTGTAAGGATCCTCGAAATTACCTTTGTTTGACCCAGAGGAGAAAAGTGCTATTAAAAATATTTCCTGTGAATAAGATACTTTCACATTATGTGCTTTATGAACCTTCCCTTATTTTTGGTAGACAAATGGCTGAATAGTGGTTTACTATAGTCGTATAGTGAGCTAATTTCTATATTTTTTCACCTTGAGTGAATGAGAAAGAAATTATATTATCTAAGCAAGGTAATTCTGAGTTTTAGGTAATGTTACTCACAAACCTATTTTATGTAAGCAATCAAAGAACAGGAATCTTAGAAAAACCTGCCAAAATAATAACTTTATAAATGAACTTTGCAGGAACTAAAAATTCTGAAAATAATTTTAATTTGAATAATTAAACTAAGATTTTATTTGGAAAAAAAAAGTATATGAACACAGTGGTTTTTTTTCTTGAAGATTTCCATTGTAGTGGTATATGTAAATTAAAAAGTGTGAATCTTTTCTTTTCTAATAGAAGTCTTTATGCCAACTATATTTACTTTATTTAGAGTTATGGAGGCAAACAGAGAACTGCATCTTCTTCCTCAGTAAATTATTATTTTTATTTTCGAATTTTGTTCTAAGAAAGAGTGGTTTTTACATTCAGAAGCTTTGTGTCATACTTTTACCAATTTGACACCAAATCTGTTGAATAAAGTAATCTTCTACACTCTTTAAATTTTACATTATGATAGGCAGAAATATGGGTAGTATTGATAATTCCATTTATAAAATGTAACTCTACTTATCACAGCTGCAATCTGGGTGCCTGTGACTCAGATAGATGTTTAAAAGTTCCTTTATGTATGATCAATACATTTCTGACTAGTTTATGCTGGCATATGAGATCCCTGCCACCAGATTTTTTTAAATAAACATGTATTTCTATGTCACACATTTTTTCTTGTTACACAGAAGTTTGGAAATTCTATGTAGAATCAAAATTCAGAAAAGAAATAAAACCAACACTCATTTTATTGGTTTGTCCTGGCTTATTATTCAAGGTTTTGTTATTCAAAACTCCAGGTATCCAGATTACCAAAATTTTCAGGATTAAGTAAGAAAATATTTTTCTACTTTTATGTACTATTTGACTTATGTAAAAGAAAACATCATAATCTATTTTTTAAAAATATTCTGTTATATAGAGTCTAGCAAAGTAATCAATGCCAAATCCACATACAGGTGAATTCACAGAACTCTAGGTTAAGTTAGGATTAAGACCTGATGTCTCATATATTTTCTGGTTTCACCACAAATTGTAACAAGATTAATGTAAAAAAAAAGTTATAACAGCTAATGACTGTATTAAAAACATAGCAGAAAAGCAAAACAGGGAATATAGAAAAACACAGGGTCAGCTATGTGAAAATCAAGTTACCTTGTTCAACCTAGAACATAAAACGTTCTTGCTGAGAGCCCAAGTGTAACAGTAGCAGACAAAAATATTTAGTTGCGTAATTACCTTTTGATTGTGAAACTTAAATAAAAAAAAAAAACCTGCCAGATCACAAGAAATAAAAAATATCATTAGGCACTTCAGGTTGAATACAAAGAATTTGCAATAAAGCAATGCCAACACAAATCTTGGAATTTTAAATCAATTGGTCATATAAATGGCACATTTTGCCCTGATGTGTATCTGATGATATAAAGCCATGGATTTTGAAGGACTTTCTTAAAATCATTACGATACTACTCTCGCTTGTCTTTAAGAAAGAAAAGTATCCCTGTGTCTTCAAAGATGAAAATGTCGCACAGTCATCTACAGGAGTGGCAACAAGGAGAGTCTAGTGAGGGTGATTGGATCAGTACCTAGACATTATTTAGGTATAAATATTGGATTGAATTCTGCTTACTCTCACTATCAAGAGCCTGAACATGAGAAGAGGGTACGTCAGATCTGCAGAAAACATCAAACTGATAGGAGTTGAGAGAAATATTACTATCTCTGTTTAAATGCTACATTTGTCTTGAAACATAAATACATGCAGGAATGTGCATGACATTTTCATGGGCTAAAATAGAGATAATTAATTAATGGAGAGAAAGGAAAAGATTTGCTGAAGAAATCTAAAGGACTATTAGACAGTAGAAGAAACAGAAGCAAATGTAATGGAAACAAAAGAGGGCTTTATTTCAATAAGAGCAAATTTAACAAGGTAGAAGGCAGCCAGCTAGGAAAAAAAAA